>JAVJIF010004501.1:0-205765 GCA_038442645.1 Agave tequilana
GATGACAAGCCCTAATTCACATAACATATAATATGTAATCATAAGAGGAGATGTGAAGCTCCCCCTACACACATGTATCACATAAAGAAGAGTCGTCAAGCTCCTCAATACAAGATACACTCAACATGAATCTATATGTAGAAGAGATGTTAAGATCCCCCTGCATATAGGCAATATACATCAAAAACATTTTAAAGGTTCACTTGAAAAAAAAAATTTTAAGATACCAAATGTAAATAATCAAATTGTAAATAAACATTACAATTTTTAATTTTTCAAATAGATCAAAAAACATATTGATCTCAATGTAAATTTAACAAATTTGAAGCATTTTTTATACCAATTGAAAAACATGCATAAGCTTGAAAATGTCAATTGAGATACCAATTGAAAATAAAGTTTTAGATCAAGCTTAGCATAAACATACTATGTGCTTTAAAGATGTATACCAAATGTAAAGCAAGCACATGAAAATCATATATATGTATGATAATGGATAATACCAATTGAAAATTAGAGCATACATATATAGAAAATAAATATGAGTATATACAAAAAAAATAGAGTCAATTGATACCAATTGAAACGATTCAATGATCCAATTGAAACAATAATAGGATCATGTGTATATCTCATAAACATTGAAGAATAAATAACTAGTTAAATTAATTTTTGAGAAACTAGTTAAAGATCCTTCAAAAACATCAAAACAAATCATATGTATTTCATGAATCATACCAAATACAAGAATTGACACTCGATCTATGAAGCTCAAAATATGTTCATGAACCAAAGTCATGACAAACAAATAAAGTGTGAGTGAATAAGAATCATGTAATTAGCATTTTCATGAAAATATTCATTTAGGCTGAAAAAGATCATGAATCAAAACATGAAAAAAAATTCATTTTCATTTAAAACAAAAACAAACTTCTAGGTATATGTATGATTTATCTAAATCTAACAATATGCATACATATCCCAAACATAAAAGAGTCTATTAAAGGTGTTTGCATGAAGGCAAGAGACTCACGGGTATACATGTATATTTTAGATTTGAACAAAAATTACATATACATGAAGTAAAACATGAAAATAGGCAAAACAAGTATAAATGAGAAAAACTAGCCTATATATGTGCATATAGTGGGTACAAATGAGCATGAAGTGCAAACATATATGAATCAATTTGTTCTCACTATTTGTACATATATAAATACAAGTTTGATGAAAACTACATTTAAACTAGTATTTACCACATGAAGAACAAAACACATAAAAACATGAACATGCTATATGATATCATGAAAATAAAAGCATGTACATAAGTTGAGAGTTTAGAAATAGTACCAACTAGGGAACTATGTTCCAAAACTCCAACATGGTGGTTGACCCACCAAACCTCCTTGATAGCAATGCATCTATATATGTGTCCATCAAGTCCATGTGCATCCACCATCAAGGCACCATCCCTCTCACGTCGTGTGAGAGCCCTCACCTACATCAAATACACAAGGTGGGGGTTTTGGTACCCATTTTTTCTTGGGTCCTTGGGGGTAGCTTTATAAGGAACCCAAACATTTTTATGATTAGCAAATTTAAATGATGTATCCTATCATAACAAAACTTTGCTAAATGGCCTTTGCAGCCACAATGTGTACAAGTGTACACCTTAGAATGCTTATGAGTGTGATTGTGATCGTGATGGCAACATAAGTATATGCATGATGATGTTGTGCATGAGCATGTGGAGTTTGTTTCTTTGAAAACAAAGACTCCAATCTAGAATGATTAAATGCACAAGAGCTCAAAGTGGAGTTCAAACAATCCATTTATTTTTCAAAACATTAATCTCATTAGTGGTGGCATGTAAAGCATGATGAGATATAAAACTATTTTTCTTAGTCTTTTTAGAAATATTTTCTGTAACACCCCGCTCCCGGAATACGTACTTAGTTGCGTATTCAGATTTTTCGATCGTATTTTTCGATTTACTTCTTGTATTTGTTTTGTATTACGAATTATTTATATGAACGTTTTGTCTTGGATTTGGATTCGTGGACTCGGAGTCAACCCTAGTCTGAACCGAGGGCCCGATCCTAGGGTATTACTCGATTTGGTCATTCTAGTATCCCGATTTAACCGATTTCAGTTCTAAACATCATTTTCTAATATTTTAGGTTTTTTATGATTTTCTGAAATTTTCCTGAATTAAATTGGAAATCTTCAAAACCGGTGTCGACTAGTACCGCTGACCGATTCCCGGAATTTTAATTTACAAACGGATTGGAATCACTAGAAGTTCCTTTTTACATTATTTCTTAAAATCACATTTCCTATCTAAATACTTTTTCTGAGGATTTTATGAATTTATGAAAATTCCACCAGATTCGGTATCGGCCAGTATCGCTGGTTGATTCCAGGATTTTAGTTTACAACCGGAATTGAATTTCTAAATTTTGCTTTCACTTTACTTCTTAAAATCATATTTTATTCTTTAATACATTTTCTGAGATTTTTCAGAATTTATCAAAATCCGGCCGACCCGGTGTAGACCGGTATCGGCGGTTGACTTCCACATTTTTAATTTGAAAATGGGATTTTATTTCTGAAAACGATTTCATATTATTCCTCAGGATGACGTTTTCTACCTCCGGGTATTTTTGGGATTTTTCCGGAACAGTCGATATTTGCGGCCATATTATAATATTATTATTTAATCATTTCTTTCTTTCTTTCTTTCCTTTCTTATTTTCCTCCAACCGACCCTGCAGCCCACTCCCCCACGTGGGAGACACCACTCCCCCCTCTCTCATTAATTCTCTCTCCCATCCATCCCATCTCAATCAATCCCTTTCCTTTCCTTTTCTTTCTTTTTCTTTTCTTTTCTTCTCATTTTCACTTCTTCTTCTTCTCCTCTACTTGTGGCCGACGACCACCACCACCGCCGGCGCCTCCGGCCACCACGACGCCGCGAGGAGACCCCAAGCCCGGCCATCTCCTTCCCCTCTCTTTCTTTTTCTTTTCCTTTCTTTCCTTTTCTTTTCTTTCCATTTTTTCTTTCCCTTCCTCCAAGATCCGGCCACCATCGTCGCCGGGGCTCCGACCACCACCTCTAGCCTGCGCCGGCCACTGAGGGCCGGCGTGGCTCCCCGGCGTCCCCCTCTGGCCGCGCTGCCGCGGCCGGATGTTCGGCCAGGCCAGGGCAACAGGCCCTGGCCATGGCTATGATTGGAGGGAGGGGGGCTGCTGCCCCCCCTGTCTCTCCCCTGGGGTGGCCACCGGCCACCCCAGCTCCAGCGCCCGCCGGCGCTCCGCCGACGGTCGGCTGCCTCGCCCGGCCAGGGGCTTCCAGCCCCCTGTGCATGTGAAGGGGGGGCTGCCCCCTGTTCTCTCTCCCCCCCTTGAACTCCCTCTTCCCCCTTCTTGTTGGCGCCGCCGGCGGCCAGGACCGCCGCCGGTTGGGCCCCTGGCCGGCAGAGGACCGGCCAGGTCTTCCAGGGCCCACGGCCCCGTGGGCCCTCCTCGCGTGGAGAGGGGCTGCATGAGCAGCCCCTGTTGTCTTTCTCTCTCTCTCCTGCCTTTTTCTCTCTCCTGAATTCTCTCTCTCTCCTATCCTCTCTCTCTCTCCTGCCTTCATCTCTCTCTCTCTCTCTCTTGGACCTCTCACTCTCTCTCCTGAGTCTCTCTCTCTCTTCCTGGTTCCTCTTCCTGTTCGTCTTCTCCATTTGGAAAATGACTCTTATCAGGGCCGGCCACTCCTTTTGGATTAGGGCCGAGCTCTTCTTCGTCGGCAACATCTCCGATGGTTATTCCGGTAATCGTTTACGATTATTTCGGTAATCATTTCGGGCATTATCAACGGTGATCATTCCGGTAATCGTTCACGATTATTCCGGTGATCATTCCGGCTCCGGTGATTATTCCGGTAATCGTTCACGATTATTCCGGTAATCACTTCGGTGACAATTGCAACGACACCACCACCAAAGAGATCACATTTCCCTGTCTCTTTCTTTCTATCTGTTGATTGTTAGACGCGGATCTCACTCCCGCGTCCAGGCAATTCCTTACGCGAGTCTTCGCGTTCTTGGTATCTGTTTAACGCGATCTACGCGTTCTTGTATCGGCGCAACGCGGAGCTCATGTCCGCGTCTGTGTTCTATTCATTCTGACGTGACACGGAGTCCAGACTCGCGTCTGCGTTCCTCTCATGTTAACACGACGCGGAGATAATACCCGCGTCTGTGTTCTCCCTGTTCTAACGCGACGCGGAGATAATACCCGCGTCTGTGTTCTCCCCGTTCTAACGCGACGCGGACCAACGACCGCGTCTGCGTTCTCCTCACGTCCTGATTTAAACGCGGATCTCGAACCCCGCGTTTGTGGCCCTACGCAACGCGGCTCCCGCGTCTGTGATTCCTGCGTTTGCTAATCCCGCGACGCAACTCCCGCGTCTGCGACCCCCGCGTCTCCCTTTCCAAACCCGCGTCTCCCTGTGTCTCTTTCTCTCTCTAAGTTTCTCCCTCTTTCTCTCTCTAACTCTTTCTCTCTCCTCTTCACTTTCTCTCTCCTCATAATTATATATATTATTTTATGGCGCGTGCGCGAGTTCCATGGATTCCAGACTTTTCGACTTTCCGGTGATTTAGGCGAGTGTCCTCGCTCTCGCCTCCATTTGGGTTTCCCCGCTTCGTCGGGTCGACATATATTTTATTCCCTGTTTCCATGTATTTTGTATTGGGCTGAGTCCCTGTATCTGTGTATGGCGAGTGCCAATATCTGGACATGTATTGCTCTGTGACGAATGCTTGTACTAGGGTAGTTTCATTCTTGTACATATACTATGCCTGTGTTGTATTCTACTGCTTCATACCACGCATGGCCGACCCTCCAGCCTCCGGTCACTCACTGTCTCGAAAGAGGCGTGATTGGGATCGTCAGGTTTCTCAGCTCCGTCTGGTGAGCATGCTTAGCGCTCAGTGCTTTATTCACTAAATTCGTTTAGGCGAGTTGCTGCCGGATTTTCTACTCGTATCTTGATCCGAGTGTCCCGGTAACCTCGCAGAGCGCATTAGTGTCTAAACTCTGTTCGCTGCCTGTGCCTCCAGCTTGTTCAGCTCCGCCTGGTTATCATGATCAGCGTTTAACACTTTACCACTAGATTCTTCTAGGCGAGTTGCTGCCGGATTTACCGCTCGCACTTCAGCCGAGTCGTCCCGGTAACCTCGCCAGACGCTCCAGTGTTAAATACTGTTTGCTGTCTGTACTTCCAGCTTGCTCAGCTCCGCTTGATTGTGCTCAGCTACTATTCTATCATATGCCATGTATTTACCTGATATCTTAACACTTACCGTACCTGTCCTTTACATGCTACTGTTTAACACATGTATATCACCTGACACCATGACATGATACTACTTGGCAAGACCTCTTGTTATGATATGACTTGCCACCGGACTAATATCAATCTCTTGACATGACTGGTTGCCTGTCTAATATCACCATCTTGTCATGCTATCACTTGACACCCCGCATGATATACTTGACTCTTATGATTATCACGATAACGGGAATGATGACCTGACATCTTGATAAGTACAAACTGTACTCCTGATACACATGTGTTACATTATAGTACGTACAGTACTCCTGATATTCCTGACTTGCTCTTGCTCATTCCCGGAATTTGATAATCATCTAATAATTCATAAAAGGAACAACTTGCATCGGGTCGGGGGAAACTCGCGGCTATCAATATGTGTTCGTGTTTACAGTGGTATTAGGCATGTTGTGCAACTAAAACTTCCGGTCTGACCTGTGGGCCTCCAGGCGACCGAGGGAGTGCTGGCTCCCTCCTTCCTGGTACCATCATGATAAGGGCATACATAAGTCCCTCCTGTTAGCCTTGCGGCAGGTTCCGTCACCAAGCAACGGAACAATCCTGGGCCGTGGTCCCGGGTATGTACGGGACCCACTGTAAACATAGTTCGTTGATACCCCCACTGGTTTCCAATAACAATCTTGCTTTACTCGGATATGGATCTATGTGTGCTGGGACGCTAGTTCACATAGCTAGATATCAGGGTAAGACGAGTAATAATAAAGTGTCAAGATAATAACCTGCTCTTTAAGTTGTAAGTAGAAGTATGTGGAATGGGACGCATACTGAAGCCTGCGACTTAAACGGCTATGAATCTGTGATATGCCTTACCATATTTGCTTGTCCGGGATTTTACTTCAGATTTTCGGCTTTATGAGTATTATAGTATTAACTGCTCATGCTCTACTTTATCCCTTGTATCCACCTGCCTCCTGTTCATTTTCTTATCATGCCCTGAGTACAGTCGGGTTGTATGTGCTTGGATTATGGTGACATGAGACAAAGGTATATAGATGAGGGTTTCCTTGTTTGAATTATTCCTTCGACGTACTAGTCTTATGGAGCTGTGATCTGAAACCATACAATCAGATTTGCTCGTCCTCGGCTTTATTGGTCTTATTGCTTTACATATACTTGCCCTTGCTCGCCACTTGGCTTTTGCTTCACCACTCGCCTGGGGAGTTTCATCTAACTCCCCTGGATCCTCATGTCCAGGTCATGGAGCTTGGAGCGTGTGGATTCTCCCGGTTGCTAATCAGAGTGGCGCAGCGGTAGCGTGGATCTCCAGCAGATCATCCAGAGCTCTATCCTTCCAGGCCCCTGTGTGCCTCTCGAGTTTTCCTTTTGTAAACTCGTGAGTGCCGGTGTACTGTTCATACTTGTACATCTCCTTGTATTCTCGCATTTGCGCCTATCGGTGATGTAATATTCATGTAATATTGGATCACCTCTGGTGATAACTTTGTAATTGTACTCATGTGTTGGAATGTATAATGCACCACTTGCTTCGTACTCTGATTCTTGCCTGTACTGATGCTTAGCGTATATACGTGAGGGTATTTCTGACCTGCGTATATACGTTGCAGTAACGTCTCCGTACCCGCAGAATCGGGGCGTTACATTTTCCTTTTCATTATCAAAAATTTTCCTTTTTAAACAAGAATTTTCTTGAAAAACAATTTCCTTTTGTTTTTCCACCAAAACAATTTTATTTTTCAAACTAGTGTTTCCTTCACAAAGATCATTTATTTTGACATCAAGGAAACATTCTCATTTTTCAAAACCTCTTTTTCTTTTTCAATGCATGCAATTTTATTTCTAAATGAATCATTTTCTTTTAGCATGCAATCAAATTTCTTTTTCAAATTTTTATTATCTTTCTTAATCATGTCATATTTCTCAAGAAGTATTTGACAAAAAGATGTGAGCTCATCATATGACATGTTATCTTCATCTACCTCGGATTCGGTAGTTACCTCAAGGGGGTTATCCCCTTGGACCATATAGCACATGTTGGAGGTGTCGCTTCCAACGTCCGAATCGCTCCCGGCATAATATAGATCCTTTTCGCCAAGGGAGGTGATGATGTTCCATGCTACAAAAGCCGAATCAACATTAGAAACCCTAGATAAATATTCATCATTTAGGGTTGATTTTAAAGCATGTAGGGCTTTTGCATTAGCCTCAATATTCTTACCATTTAAACAATATGCATCATTAGTTGTGGCAAGATAAATATGAATGCCTAAGGCTTTGAGGTACAAAGACATCCTAACTTTCCAAATTTGGATGTTACGAATGTCAAAGGTGGGTGGTGACATGAAGTCCATAGTGTGTGTACAAATAATGTGATTAGCCTAAAAATGAGGATCTTTAACTCTAGGTTGTAAGACCCAAATCAGAGTACCAAGCTCTGATACCAATTGTAAATCACCTAGAGGGGGGGTGAATAGGTGATGGCTAATCTAATGGTCACTTAATGACAAATAATGCGGAATTAAAAACTATTATGACCTAAACAAACTATTTAAACTAAACACCACGTATAACACAAGAGTGTATCCGAATTCCCCGTGAAGGGCTCTGGACTAACTCCTCTAGATTCCCCTAGATAAGGGTTGAGGTGCCACTTTGGCTCTCTTGGTTAAATACAAGTGTTAGCAAATAAACCCAAGCAATATACAATAAGGGCACAAGGAATATATCAAGCATATAAAGATAGACAATAGAGCATGCAAGATATAAACAAAGAGATAGAGAGAGAGTGAGCAATCGCAAACACAAGGGATTTGTTTTGAGGTTCGAGCACACTTGCTCTGCATCCCCGCCTTCGACACACGAAGGATTTCCACTATAATCGATCCCAATGGATCACCCGGTGCCGCAACACCTACAAGCTCTCGGACTCCCTAGTCCGTACACACCGCAAGCCCACCGGCTCGCCGAGGCCGCACCTCAAACAAAAGAGTTCACACACGAACTCTAAACCATCGAGTCCCCACAAGGACC
Organism: Agave tequilana; assembly: GCA_038442645.1. Classification (NCBI taxonomy): domain Eukaryota; kingdom Viridiplantae; phylum Streptophyta; class Magnoliopsida; order Asparagales; family Asparagaceae; genus Agave; species Agave tequilana. Next base: position 8,393 of record JAVJIF010004501.1, read on the forward strand.
CGAAACAATGCGAACACAACCGTCCGCCTCCTCAAAGAACAAAGTAGAACTTTGGTGATCACAACTCTTGATCACCTAAAATCCTCTCACAACAAACTCCCTATAGGGTAGATATAGCAATGGATAGCTCAAGTGTTGTGTGAGAAAACAAGGAAAGAGATGGTGGAGGAAAACTCAAGAAATTCTCTTTTAACATTCTTGATAAAAACTCCCCTTTTGATTTGAAGTATTAGCTCTCAATTTAGTGGAGAAAACTCTTTTAATGAAGTGGGAAAAACTGGCTCAAAGTCCACTAAAAATCTTGTTGAAAAACAATGCCCAAACCCCCAAATTTATAGGGCTAGAAAAACTAGCCGTTGGGGTCTGTCAGGCCTATCGGACGACCGCCCGGTCGTCCGGCCAACGGTCATATTTCAGACCGTTGTGCCATCGGTCGACCGGCTGGCCGACCGAGGCCAGGATACAGAGAGCAAGTCTCTCTGTCCGGTCGGCCGCCCGGCCGCCCGGGGCCTTTCCAGAGAGCAGAGCTCTCTGGACGGTCGACCTGCTCGGTCGACCGGCCCTCCTGCCAGAACTGGCGTGCACGTCTGTGCACGTCGGTCGACCGGCCCGGTCGACCGGCTAACGCCAGGACAGAACTGTTAAGGGATTTAAAACTTGGTCTTTTTGATTGAAATAAAATCCCATAAAATATTGAAAAATCTACAAAAATAGTTTTACCAATATACTTTGATAAACAAACATACTTGCACAAAATTAAGGCATGTTACAAATGATTTGGACTATATTTGGAAATATTTGGCTCAAATGAAAAACAGTATTTTCCAAAACTTGATTTTTCTAAAACTTGTTTTCCATAACTTCACCAAATACAAAAATAAGATATTTAAACAACTTTTAAATCATAGAGTGTATGGATATGATCCACTACACAAACATGGTGAAATATCTATGTTTTTGACATTAAGCACTAAATTTGGTTTTGGTTAAAATATATAACTTGAATATCAAAAACCAAACGGTATTTTTCCAAAGTAAAAATTCTTTTCTAAAACAAACTAAATCAAGAGTGTGTGTGTATATGTATACTTTGAGCAATCCACCAACTATTCTATCCTTTACATTTTAATCTAAAAACAAAATCTTCTAAAAACAAACCTAGACACAAGTCTTGATCATGAAGGTCTTCACTTGAAGTCTTCTCATCTTCTTGACTTGGTCCAAACACGATCCAACGAGCTCGACTCCTCTTGAGTACTTGATGTGATCTTGATGCATTAGCTCGTGAATCAAACGGTGCTAGCTCCAAAACATGACTTTAAATCCTTTGTTGAAGCTCCACACCTACTAAGATCTTGATCATGAATCTGTCACTAATTAAACATAAGATCATTAGTACTATAACTACATGAGTTAATCATCATCAAAACTAGAGTGATGGGCCTTCGGGCCAACACTTATCTCATGCATTGTCCCCAATTTATGAAAGAAATGTATAGATGCATGAAATAAAATGGAAAAGAGGAAAGTTACTAATACACTGGGTTAAAAAGACCCTAGCCGTTTCATTTACTGGCACCGATTTCAAGAAAAGTTTAAGGCGTTGACCATTTACCTTAAAGTCATTTCCATTCTTGGTGTCACTGATCTCTACAGCACCGTGTGGAAACACGGTTTTTACAACGAATGGCCCAGTCCATCTTGATTTTAATTTTCCTGAAAAAAGATGAAGCCTAGAATTATAGAGTAAGACTTTTTGTTCAGGGACAAAGGTTTTTCTTATGATGTGTTTATCATGAAAAATCTTAACTCTATCTTTAGTGATCTTAGCATTTTCATAGGCCTCATTTCTTAACTCCTCTAATTCAGAAATTTATAATTTTCAAAGGTCACCGGCCTTAGTCAAGTCGAAATTCAACTGCTTTATTGCCCATAAGGCCGGTGCTCTAACTCAACGGGTAGGTGACAAGCTTTACCATAGACTAACCTATAAGGAGACATCCCTAGAATCGTCTTGAAAGCGGTCCTGTAGGCCCATAGGGCATCTACAAGTTTGGTGGACCAATCTTTCCGGTTTTGGTTCACAGTCTTCTCCAAGATAAGCTTGACTTGTCTATTGGAAATCTCAACCTGCCCACTGGTTTGAGGATGATAAGGTGTGGACAACTTGTGAGTTATGGCATACTTTTGCATAAGAGCTTCAAAGGATCTATTGCAATTATCACTGATGATAGCACGAGGGGTTCCGAAGCGTGAGAAAATGTTCTCTTTCAAAAACTTTATGACAACTTTGTTATCATTAGTTCTACTAGGAATGACTTCTACCCACTTGGACACATAGTCCACAGTAACCAATATGTATTGGTTTCCAAATGAATTAGGAAATGGACCTATAAAGTCGATGCCCCAAACATCAAAGAGTTCTATTTCTAGAATTGGGTTAAGGGGCATCATATCTCGTTTTGAGATCCTTCCTACCATCTGGCATCTAGGGCACGTCTTGCAAAATTCATAAGCATCTTTGAATAAAGTGGGCCAATAGAACCCACTTTGTAGCACTTTTTCAACAGTCTTGCGGGGACCAAAGTGTCCACCGCATGCAAGTTCGTGACAAAATGATAGAATACTCTTAACCTCCTCATCGGGAATGCATCTCCTAATAATTTGGTCAGAACAATACTTAAAAAGATACAGTTCCTCCTAAAAGAAATACCGGACTTGGGATAAGAACCGGTATATATCGTTTTTGGACCAATGAGACAGAGTTTGATTTGTGACTAAGTAATTCACTATATCAGCAAACCAAGGTTCCCTAAAAATAGCTAAGAGATTTTCATTAGGAAATCCTCATTTATGGGTAATTCGTTGCATGGAGAATTAGGGATTCGTGAGAGATGGTCAGCAACAACATTTTCTACGCCTTTCTTGTCTCGAATCTCGAGATCGAATTCTTGAAGAAGGAGGATCCAACGAATGAGTCGGGCCTTGGCATCTTTCTTCATCATGAGGTACCTAAGCGCAGAATGATCGGTGAAAATGGTGGTTTTAAACCCTAGTAGGTAGGGACGAAATTTCTCTAAGGTAAACACTACTGCCAAGAATTCCTTCTTAGTAATAGTGTAGTTCAATTGAGCATCATTGAGAGTCCTACTAGAGTAGTAAATCACGTGCTGCTTGTTATCAATGCGTTGTCCTACAACAGCGCCTATGGCAAAATCAGAAACATCGCACATGATTTCGAACGACTTAGACCAATCCGGTGCAAATATGATTGGTGCAGAAATAAGCTCTCTCTTAAGCTTCTCCCAAGAATTCATACATTCAGCATCGAAAGTGAAGGACACGTCCTTAGCTAACAGATTAGTCAAGGGCCTAGCAATCTTGCTAAAATCCTTGATAAATCTTCCGTAAAAACTGGCGTGTCCTAAGAAGGATCCAATATCCTTCACGCATTTTGTCATGGGAATCTTTGCAATAACCTCAATTTTGGCTCTATCCACTTCAATCCTTTCTTGGAGATTTCATGACCCAAGACAATTCCATGTTTCACCATGAAGTGGCATTTCTCCCAGTTCAGTATCAGATTTTTCTCAGCACAACGTTGGAGGACAAGTTCTAACTAGTGGAGACATTGAGTGAACGAATCTTCATAGATGGAGAAATTATCTATGAAGATTTCTAAGAATCGTTCTACCATATCAGAAAAAAGACTCAACATGCAACGTTGAAACGTTGATGGGGCATTGCATAAGCGAAAGGCATTCGACGATAAGCAAATGTCCCAAATGGACATGTGAATGTAGTCTTTTCTTGGTCCTTAGGAGCAATAGGAATTGATTATACCCCGAGTAACCGTCCAAGAAACAGTAATACTCGTGGCCCGCCAAACGTTCAAGCATTTGATCAATGAAGGGAAGTGAAAAATGGTCCTTACAAGTTGCAGCATTAAGCTTCCTATAGTCAATGCAAACTCGGATCTTCGTGAGAAGTCGAGTTTGGACCAACTCTTTGTTGTCGTTTTCCACTACGGTGAAATCGGATTTCTTTGGAACCGCGTGGATAGGACTGACCCATTGGCTATCAGAAATGGATAGATTATCCCATTGTCTAAGAGTTTCACAATTTCAGCATAAACAACCTCTTGCATTATAGGGTTTAACGTATGCTGCAGGTCTCTTTTAGGTGTTGCATCTTCATTGAGATGAATGCGACGTTGAACTATGGTCGGACTCAATCCCTTTATATCAGTCATAGTCCAACCAATGGCTTCCTTATGTTTTCTTAGAATTGCTTTAAGATCTTCTTCTTCCCTGTCATTTAAATGGGAGGCAATGATGATAGGAAAGGTCTCTTATTCACCTAGATAGACGTACTTGAGATGCGCATGTAAGGCTTTCAATTCTAAGGAAGAGGAAGGCTCACTGGAAGGATTAGTTAAATTTGTTGGCTCCATATTTGGTGAAATAGGGTTCGAGGCCCAATTCATAGCTGACTCAACAACCTGATCAAGATTAAAGTCGTCAGATTCTAACCCGAAGTCACATTCAGTTTCTAGTTCCAATTCTTCCCTATGTTCACTTGTTAAGTTCTCAATGAGGTTGACTTCAAATGTTTGGTCCTCAATATCACGGGGTTGTTTTCTAGGTTGAAGACATTGACTTCTCTAGTCATATCCCCAAAGGTTAACCTCATGGACCCATTCCTACAATTGATAATGGCATTGACAGTAGTAAGGAATGATCGCCCTAGGATAACAGGAGTTTGAGCCCTAGGATTGGACACAGATTGTGTCTTTAGAACTATGAAATCAATGGGGTAAATAAACTCCCCGACCCAGATAAGGACATCATTAATCTACCCTTTTGAAACTTTCACTGAACGGTCAGCCAGTTGGATAGTGACTCCAGTTGGACTAAGATCGCCCAACATGAGTCGTTGATAAACTGAGAATGGAAGCAAGTTGATACTTGCCCCCAAGTCAAGAAGTGCACGACTAATCTCGGCTTGTCCTATTGTGCAGGCAATGGTGGGACAACCTGGATCCTTGTACTTGACAGGGATCAGAACCAACAGTAGCTCACTAATGTTAGTGGATAAGAAGACCTTTTTGGGTATATTAGTCTTTCTCTTCTTGGTGCACATGTCCTTAAGAAACTTAGCATAGGATGGGACTTGTTGTATGGCATCAAGAAGTGGCACATTTATTTTCACTTGATTGAAGATCTCAAATTATCTTATCCATGTGCGGATTTTATTTGTTATTTTTCAGCCTATTAGGAAATGGTACTATAGGCTGGTGCTCCTGACTGGTTGACTTATCTTTTTCAGATTCGTCAGATTTGGAAGGATTGGGATTAGATGAGGTGGATGCTTGATTGTGGTTGTGCTGAATGGGATTAGAAGGTGTTGACACTTGATTATCAACTTTCTTTCCCGACCTCAATGTTTGAACAGTATTACATTGATTCATTAATTGATCCTCAGCCAAATGAGCTTGTTGAGAATTTCTAGGATTCATTATTGGCTGACTAGGCAAGCTACCCTTTTGTCTCTCATTCTGTGGAGTGGCTAATTGGCTCATTTGAACCTCTAGCCTCTGTATAGTTTGCATGAGAGAATCTTGGTTCTTCATATATCTTTCCATATTTCTCTCAAAGTCAGTCATTCTCCTTTCTAATTGAGAATTCTGCAAGGAAGATTGTGGAGCTTAGTTGGGGAAGTTTTATTGATAGTTTGAAAAGTTAGGTGGATGGTTGGGAGAATTATTGTGGAAATTGAAAAAGTTGGGTTGATGATTGGAAGAATTATTGGCATGATGGAAGTAGCTTGCATGATTTGACCGTGAGTGGTCATTGTTATTTTGGCTCCATGAGAAATTCGGGTGATTTCTCCAGCCAGGATTGTACGTTGGTGCGTAAGGATTATTGTTCTGCCTTGAAAAGACCGCATTCATCGGGGTATTGTTGTTAAGCCTGAAATACAGGACACTCCTCAAATACATGATTCATGGCTTGACAGTAAGTATAGTCCGGAGTTGGAAATTGGTTTGGGCTGACTTGATTGATTGGACTTGGTTCCTTAGTTTCTAAAGCTTCCAGTCTTCTCGCTAGGTTAGCTAACTTAGCCTTATTAGCTATGGATGATTCAATAGAATGGAGACCTCCTTTAGAAGAGATGGAGTTTGAGTTCCTTAAGGTTTCACTAGTAGGTTCCCATTGGATGGTCTTTTCAGCTAGATTCTCATATAAATCTCATCCTTCTGCAAGAATCCCCCTTGGCACATACTTTCTAAGAGGGTCTTAGCAGAATAGTCTAAACCGTCATAAAGAATTTGGCATTATCACTATTTCTCTATTCCATGATGAGGACATTGGGCAAGGAGGTCTTTAAAGCGTTCAAAGTACCTCCAAAACGGTTCACTAGGTTCTTGCTTGAATTGCATGATGTTCTTCCTAATGAGAGCGGTCTTATGAATTGGATAGAATTTCTTCAAGAAGACCTTGATGAAATCATGCCAAGATGTGATAGAGCCGGCCGCTAAAGCTGTAAATCCATTTCTTGGCTAAGTCCTTAAGAGCGAAAGGGACAAATCTCAACCTAATAGCATCATCTACAAGGTGTGGAATTTTCATCATTAGACATACTTTCTCAAATTCTCTTATGAAGAAATAGGCATCTTCAGACTTTAAGCCATGAAACTTAGGGAATGTGTTGATGAATTGAGGCTTGAGCTCAAAATTGTATTCACCAACCGATGGAAGTTGGATGCAAGATGGAAGTGAGGTTCTAATGGGATAGAACCTATCTTGTAAATATGTCGGTTGAGCCATAACCGGATCTGGTCTTGGTTCAAACTTGGGTGGGGATGTGTTTCTAGTCAACCTAGATGAATTAGGGTCTCTTGACCACACTTGCATACACAAACACAATCACAATCAAGTTCACCAATAGTCAACAAGAGTAATCAACCAAGCCTAGTCTAAGGTACCCTTGACCTAGACAACTCCTAACTGGTTGATTGTCCACATGAGGTATAATGCAGACTTTGATCATAAGCTAATCAGCTAGGTCAGGGTAAGATTGGTGGGAGGTATCCGCGCAAAAGCGACGGGCCTAATTAAGCCAAACCACCAGCCTTCGGGGTTTCACCCCTCAATCTCTTTCCTAGACACTAATTTGGCAGGAGTCAAATTCTAAAACCTAAGGCTAACATCTATCAGATTTTACTTAGGCTTAGGTTGTGCGTGCTTGGAGATGGTTTGTGGGCTAAGAAAGGGTAATGACTTCCCCCACCTTATCTTGATTTGGGTTTGCCCTTAGAATTGATTGTGCAAAGTGTGCAAGATATAGAAAAGTAACATTCAAAAGAAAATATCACCCAAGAATATTTCCTAAACTATATGCTATGCATACGTACCTTGTCTCCAGCTATCTTCAACAGTAATTGTAAAACAAACGTAATTAGACAAATGCCTAGAATGCAAGTCTAAACGTTTTTTTAAGCAATTAACAATCACTCAGATTACTGTTGGATTAAAACAGGGATTGTGAATAGCAGATATAGAAAGAATAATAACACACAAAAACTTTATTTTGGCAAGCAATATATCCTGTAAAAAAGAGTTTTAATAGTCCAATAAAAATTTCAACTTTTGCACTTGCAATTTCTTAAAATTCTGTTTCCTACTTTCGAGAGTAGGGGCACAGAATAGCAAGTCTTCTCCTGCAAAGCTTGAATGCTAAATCTGAATCTTGACGTCCCTGAAACAAGACACCAAACTTGTTAAAAAATAATTACATCATTCCCTCCCCAGCAATGGCGCTAAAAATTGATTGTAAAATGAAAGAGTAATGAATTACCGTGTAGCTTTGGGCTAACGGGTCTTGTCCACGAGGAGGAATGCGATAGAAGCTTTTTGTGTTTTTGTTAAGTAACAAAGAATGAAGTTGGTGTCTTTTTTTTAAGTAGAAAAAGAAAATGGATAGAAGGGAGATGATTTAAAGAAAAATTGCAAATTTAGAGAAGGCTTTGGAAAAGGTGAATTTTTTATAAAGCTTGAAGAGTAATTTGTTATTTTTAATATACGAAGAAGGTCTGGGCTCGCAATCTCACTACTCAACGATATATTCTTCTCTTTTAAAATCCTTAGTGCCTCAATTTGATCATAGGCAAAAACATAAGATTGAGTTTAGAAAGTTTTAAGCAAAGCACATAAGATAGTTTGGAAAAGTTAATTCTTTTCTTTAAGAAATCGTCTTGAATTGAATGTTAAATCATCAAGTAGTTCAAGTATGAAATAAAAATAAGTTCAAGAGACGTTTTTAAAATAAGTAGAAGTTTAAAAATTCAAACCCATCCTCATGTGCCTTCAAGAACACTTTCAACAAGAAAGGCTTAGTTTAGGCATGCAAATGATTCATTGGGTCTTTTCATCAAAACCATTCAAAAAGAAGAGGGATCGGAGGGAGGAACAATAGTGAGCCCAGAAAATGAAATTAGCTACTCATGGAAGATGAAAAATAATACATGTATATAAAGCAAGACATACCCGTGAATTGAAGTGGAAGAAGAGAAAGCTTGATCTTTTTATTGATGTCACTTCAATCTTCAGATTACAATCACTCAATTCCTCTCTCTCACTGGTATTTGCACTGAATTACATATTATAAAACAAAGATACAACTTCTATACTATCTAACAAAGAGCCTAAATCTTAAAAACAAAGAGAAAAACTAAAACTAAGTTCCGGTCCCTTTTTTTGTACAAAACCCTGCCTTTTATCAGCAAAACCCCATAGGGAGAGAAGTGACCCTAATCTCCACCAACAGGCCGCGGATCCGCGGCCAGGATGTGGCCAAGTCCTGGCGGAGATGCGGTTGGCGTGGGCTTAGACTCCCTTTTGTCTTGTTGGATTCACTATTTTAACTCCTGGATTTGACGAAATGATCTTTGATTGTTGGCTTTAACCACTTGATTTGGGAAGATCCATTTCAACCGGTTTTCAACCTCTCTGATTTGCCAAGATCTGCCCTGATTTTCTGATTTTTAATTTATTCTGAATTAATTCAGAATTTGATGGGCTTTTGGGCTCATTTCTCTTTCCTAACCTTTAGCAATGAGCCTACATTTTATAAAGAAAAATAGGACTTATTAATATAATTTATTTAGATAATAAGCATGGTAATGTGACAATATGTATGCAATATATGTGACCGATCAATCCAATCAAGATTGGAGAAGAAGAACAACTTTAAAAAAAAAGCAGATCAAGAAAACAGTGTGGCAGTCGACAGGCTTGTCGATCGCACACAATGGACGGTCGATAGAGCGGTCGATCGCACTCAACAGAGAAGAAATATTGCTCAGATTTTTGATAGGCAGCGACACTGTTAACAGGACTGTCGACAGACAGAGGCCCAAAGTCGAATTCAGGTTTTCTTTTCGGGCACGTTCAGATTTCTTTTCTGGTGAGCTCCGAATAGAACTCAAATTCTATTAATTGGATGATGTGTTTTTAAAGATTGAAGGGTCTAAAATTGTTCTAAATCGAGGAAATTAACTCTTACAAAGATTGAAAAAAAGATTGATTAAGTTCTTCAAGCACCGGACGGCTAAGATCATCTCATAGTTCATATAGGATTTGTATTATAAAACTACATAAATAAAAGTTGTAACCCAGTGCATTGTAAAAAAAAAAATAGCGCAAGGAGAATAAAAGGAATCCAATGCAAAGAGAGGAGTAGGTGACGAAGCAAAAAGAGAAGAAATACTTTTGTAATCTAGATGGATACGAGAGGAAGATGAATACTATTATGGGAATCAAGGGAAAGGTTAGATCTCTTTTACCAAGTTTATTAATAAAACTCTCTCAAGTTCTCTCCTCGTAGGCGTAGGCCAGGTTTGGTTGAATCACATTAAATCCTCGTATTATTTCTGTTTTAGTTTTGGTATTGTTATTTTGCTTTACTAGTTCTTTTGTAAGTATTATATATTGTTACGGTTCCGCAACATCGCTAACAGTCTTGAGCGTGCAATAGTTGATGTCATAACCAAATTGTTGGTGGTCTCAATAATTGGTATCAAAGCTTAAGGTTGATAATTAGGTGATATGTCGAAAATTGAAATTTCTACTAGTTCAAGGTCTAGAAATTCAATGGCAAAGAAAACTTCTCTATATGACAAAAGGGGGTGAAGGCATTGCTGGTGCAACAGGGTCTTCAAACCCTACAGAGAAAGTCAACAAAACATGTTGGCATGTTAGATGAGGATTGGGAGGAGTTGGATCCGAAAACGACAAGCATGATCCAATTATATCTCGCAGACAAGGTCACGTACAACATAATGGATGAAAAAACGGCTATGGGTTTATGGTTAAAGTTAGAAAACATTGTATATGATAAAGAGCATTACCAACAAGCTGTACTTGAAGAAACGATTATATTGGCTATGCATGAAAAAAGGGATATCACTGTTGGAGCATCTGAACTTCTTCAGCAATTTCATCGGTAAGTTACTGGTAGTTGATTGAAGATTGACGAGGAGGACAATGTGTTAATGTTGGCCCAGAGGCCCATCACTCTAGTTTTGATAATGATTAACTCATGTAGTTATAGTACTAATGATCTTGTGTTTATTTAGTCTCGGATATTTGATCAAGATCTTAGTAGGTGTTTAGCTTCAACAAAGGATCTAAAGTCAAATTTTGAAGCTAGCACATGTTGATTCAAGATCTTGCGTTTCAAGATGGCATTAAGTACTCAAGAGGAGTCTAATTCATTTGATCAAGGTTTGGACCAAGTCAAGAAGGAGGAGAAGATTTTCGAGAAGACTTGTGTCGGGTTTTGTAAGAGTTAAGATTTTTTTTTAAGATAAAATGTAAGGATAGATTAGTCGGTAGATTGCTCAAGTTCATACACACACACACGCAAAGAGTTTTTGTTTTAGAAAATACCGTTTTGATTTTTAAGCTTCAAAATATACATGTGTTTTATCAAAACTATTTTAGAGCTTATTGTCAAAAACATATATATTTCATCTCATATGTGTAGTGGATCATATCCATACACACTAAGCTTCAAAAGTGTTCAAAATATCTTATTTTTGTATTTTGAGAAGTTTTGGAAAAATCGGTTTTCAAATTGGAGATTGTTTTTGAAAAATACAGATTTTTGTTTAAGTCAAAATTTCTATAACACAAAAATAGTTCAAAATGTTTGTAACATGATTTGATTTTTACTCAAACATGTTTGTATATCAAAGTATATTAATGAACTTATTTTTGTAGAATTTATGAGAATTTATGGGATTTTATTGAAGGTAAAAAGACCAAGTTTTCATCCCCAAAAATGTTGGATCTGGCTTTCTGTCGATCGACCGGACAGTCGACCGAGACAGAAGTCGGTCGACCGATATGCACAAACGTGTAAAGCCAAGGGCCGGTCGACCGCCAGAGAGCTTCTGCTCTCTGTAAATGGCTCCGATCGACCGGGCGGTCGACCGCTAGGTCATGGCCCAGTTTTCGGTCGACCGACCGGTCGACCGCTTTTCCCAACGGTCGGAAATCCGACCGTTGGCGGTCAATCGGGCGGTCGACCGACAGTAGAGTTTTCTGCTGAGTTGGACCCCAACGGCTATATTGTTTAGGCCTATAAATTAGGGCTGTTTTGGGCAGTTTTCTAATAAGATTTGAAATGGGTTTTCAAGCTAGTTTTTTCTATCTTTCTAAGTGTTTATCTCCATTTGTTTTAGAGCTAAAACTTCCATATCAAAGGAGAGTTTTTCAAGAGTGTTTTGTAAAAGAGATTTCTTGAGTTTTTCACCACAATCCATCCTAGTTTTCTCGCACATACTTGAGCTTTCCATTGCCATATCTATCCTATAGGAGAGTTGTTGTGAGAGCGTTTTTAGGTGATCAAAGTGTTTAGATCACCAAGTGTTCAATCTTGTATTTGAGGAGGCGAACTTGCGGGTTCGTGTTGTTTCAAGTTCTTGTGGGAGCTCGGTGTAGAGGTGCGGTCTCGGCAAGCTCGTGTGCTTGCGTGTGTTGTTCTTGCGGGAACAAGAGAGGGACTAGTGAGTCCAAGAGTTCTAGTGTGAACTCCTTATAGGTGTCGCGGCACCGAGTGATCCGGTGGGATCGATTCTAGTGGAAATCCTTCATAGTGTTGAAGGCGGGGACGTAGAGAAAGGGTGCTCGAACCTCAAAACAAATCTCTCGTGTTTGCGATTGCTCTCTATCTCTCACTTGTGTTTATATCTTGCATACTTGCATTGCTTATCTCTTTATATCTTGATATATCTTGTACCTAATTGATATATGCTTGGGATTGTTTGGTCACACTTGTATTCAACCAAGAGAGCCAAAGCGGCACCTCAACTCTTATCTAGAGGAATCTTACGGAGATAGTCCAGAACCCTTCACCGGGAATTCAGCTACACTGTTGTGTTATACTTGGTGTGTTTAGCATAATAGTTTTCATTTTGCATAAAAGTTTTAATTCCGCATTAATTCATTATTAGATTAGCAAATCACCTATTCACCCCCCTCTTGGTGATTTCAGTTAATACTTCTCAATTCGCTTCCAGAGTCATATGATCGTATATCTCCCATTTTCTATGAAAATGGAACTCTCATCTTGGAGGAGGTCACGACAATTCTGTTATCAAATGAGATCAGGAAAAGGTCAAATCAAATTGAGCAGGAAGATTTAGATTTGATGGTCAGAGGAAGCAAAGGAAGAGAAGGAAAGAAAATTTCGGATTTGTCGAAGGCAAATCACTTTTGTCACAAGGATCATTGGAAGAAGGACTGCGAGCATCGGCAAGAGTAATTGAAGAAGAAAGGGCAAATGTAAAGGCAGACGTAGCAGAGGTTGTACCGGACACCTACGTGTTAACTACTTTCATAGATAACACTTCTATAGATAAATGTTGGATATTAGATTCTGGTAGTGTGGTTCATGTATATTCCCAGAAAGAGTTGTTCAACTTCTTGGTTGCAAAGGAGGAAGGGAATGTAAAAATGGTGGATGGCTCAGCTTGCGAGGTCATCGGTACTGGGACAATCAATGTTACAGGTATATATGAGATGGTGTCTGGTATGTCTCGAAGACACGGTACAATCTAAAATCTATAGGAACACTTGACTCAGAGGGATGCCGGATCTAAGTGCAACAAGAAGTCATCACGATTAGCCAAGAAGACAGAGTAATCCTAGAAGGAGAGAAGTGTGAAAGGATATACAAGCTGAATGAAGAAAACTCAGTTCAGGTAGAGTTTCAATAACAAACTTAGAAGGGAGCTTATCACGAGGTTGAGCTTCAAGAAAGATAGTGAAAAGATGTGAACTAGATCAAAATGTTGTAGGAAAGAAAAAGGGGCATCATGCAAAGCCCGAGATTGCCCAAGGTATGGCCGCGAATCAGCCAAACGTCCCTGGGAAAGGGGTAAAGAATCAAGGCTTCACGGTACAGTTACAATCAAGGAAAGAATCAAGGTAAAATTCTAAAATTTTCAATATATTTTGCTAAAGGCTTGAAAAGCAAGTCAAGGTGGTGATTGTTGTAAAATTACCTTGTTTTCCAAGAGGAGATGATGGTCAAAGAAGATCTAATCAAGATTAGAGAAGAAGAACTCAAAAAAGAAGCATATCAAGAAAACAGTAGCAATCGACAGACCTGTCGACTGCATGATTAGTCTACGATTATGCATTATTATATCGCATTTCCCACCGATTTATGAATAAATTGTCGGTCTAAACCGTGTTTTGGTCTTTATTGCAAGTAAAGCAAGAGTTCAAGGGCAAAGGAGTAATAAGAGCCTAATTAATCCCAATTTATGATAATTAATCCCGCATTACTTGGAGGCCAAGCAAAGGATTCTCTAGAAGATACATTGAACCTAGACTTCTGCGCATGTCAGACGAATATTCGGGTGCAAATACCAGAAACAGGATATACCCTGATAATTCTCGAAGCCAGAGGAACAACCTGACAAAAACCAGGGATCTCGCTCCCTGGTATTGCCGCGGAAACGCGGCAATAGCCGCGTTTCCGCGGCAAGGAAGTGGAGCCACGCGTCGATTTTCGACGCGTGGTCCCGTCTCGTCTTCTGGAATCATCTTTGGCCTATAAATAGCCCTGCATAGGCCCAGAGCGCAAGGAGTCTTCGTTTTTAGGAGTAGGTTCTGATTCTAGGAGAAGTTTAGTGTAGTGTAGGTAGGTGCTCTTCATTTCTCTTGTATTTTCATTTCTTTTTGGATCATTGTAGTAGGGCTGAGCGATTCATAGAGAGAGAGAGAGGGATTGATGTAATAGATAGTGACAGTCTATGTAAAGGTGCCTCTTTTCTCTTCCATTGTAATCTCCTTCATCTTCTACATGATTTCTTGCTAACTTTTATTCTCATGGCAATCTAACTACTAACCACTAACCATCTAACCAATTACTTGATAATCCACATGAATCGGGTAGCCTCTATTAAGGCCTTGTTCTTGCAAGAGCCATTGATGGCCAATGATGATGGGTTCTAACATCTAACTTGCTAACTTGCTAACCAAGCTAACTCTCTCTTATTTCATGCTTTCTTTTAGTAGTCTAATGAGTTGATGCTTGTATTAGCTTGATCTTGATGCATGTTTGAATGTGATGAACCATCTATGTGCCATGCTTTGTTTCGTCTCTTGAAGCCAAGGATTATTGATGGCCGAGGATCAAAATGTGAGGCAACTATCATGAAGAGGTTAGCATGGTTAGTGGAGCATTTAGTAGTTAGTAGCCATGAGTTTTCTTTTCTCTTGTTTTAGAAATCATTTTCAAAACTCTTTTCTCATTTTTCTATCGATGTTTTCACCGCCTTCTTAGTTCATCCTTGTTTCATCTCCTTTTCTACTTTGTTTTCCAAACCACTCTTCTATTTGGTTTTTACATCGACGTTTTCATCGCTCTCCTCACCTACCACATTCTGGATTTCCTTTTCTTTTCCTTTTCATTCTTTGTCATTCTTTCAACACAGAAGAACTGTTAACATAAAACGTGAATAGAAACTGTCAATGCTTCTATCGCCTCCCTTCCCTGTAGATTCGACCCGTTGAGCCAATGCTATAACGGAAGTATCGAGGGTACATTAGCACATACTCGAGCTTTTCATTGATTTCACAAAACACACATTTTGAGTGCTAGTTCCGCCCCGATAACTGCACATAATGGGCGATCGACATGACTATTGACCGCACTCAACATGTGATGGTCCCATATTTAATTATCATAATCTCCTCTTTAATTCAAGATTTATACATGTACATCATAGAAAATTTCGGCAGCATCTCCCATGTAAGATGGAGTCTGTCCAAATACAAAAAATTCTAATTTCAGGGATATACACAAATCCACAAATTCAGCTTAATATCACCTACTAAATCATACACAACCATCCCATGTAATTCAAATTAAATTTCAGCTTGACCTCGCCTACTAAAAATCAATATATCACAATGGTTTCTTCCATCAAATATTAACTTCAAAATAAATTTAGCATCCCCATTCATATCACATGCTTTATCCATCAATTCAGATTTCATCACATATAGCAATATAACTACACACATAACTTACTAAAGGTTTCTAAGAGGGGAGCAGCCAGGGGTCCTCCGCTAAGAGGGGAGCAGGAAATAGGAAGCTCAGTGGCTATAACGGACGGTAGGCAGCACTACCACGTCCCTGTAACTCCTATAATTTTGATGATGTAATTAATCTATAAATTAAGCTACTAACAAGTTGGATTAATAGTGTTATCTTATTTCAGGATAAGACTTTACTAGGAGGATTGATAGATTTGAGTTACCAATGTCACATACATACGGAAGATAGAAGGAATTATGTGAAGCTCCATAAATTTCATATTCAAGCTAATAAAGAGCTACTAGGAATAAAACACATCTAGCTCACAAGATCAAGTTATTACAAGATACATCAAGTTATGAAAGAGTAAAAAGGAGCCAAAGATATATTGAGCTACATATTTCATCAATAGAAGCTTTGTAAGTAATCATATAATAATTTTATTATTAAACATATATTTGGCACATAGTAGGACTTTCTATTTCAGTTTCTAGGTAGAATCACTATTCTATCACCTCATTCTACCACCCAACCTGATTCTACCATCTCTATCCATTATAGACTTAAACTGAGGATATTCTGTCTTAGTTCTGTTTCAGTTCTGATTGTCCTCTGGACTTTATATTTTCAGTACTGTGGTGACTAGGTTATAACACCACATGGGTTGTACTTTACTTGGTTATCTCTTTGCATTAACTTATTTCATACAAGTAGGTTGTACATACCTCTCTTTACAGCTGAAAATCTGGTCTGTCCATGTCACTGTCATGCTGTTAACTGTACTCTGCAGTCTCAAAACTATCTTGTTTTTACAGCTAGATTAGAGATCAGTTAGGTATATATTTAGAGAGAAATCTGTAGGTCATCTAGAGGGGGTGAATAGGTGTACTAGCTAATCTAGTGTAAACAACGCGAAATTAAAAACTAATTATGCAAACTAAAAACTATTACACTACACATAACGTATAACGCAAGAGTGTAGCCCAATTCCCAGTGAAGGGCTCTGAACTATCTCCTCAAGATTCCTCTAGATTAAGAGCTGAAGTGCGACTATGGCTCTTTTGGTTGAATACAAGTGTGAGCAAACAAACAACCCAAGTATATATATCAAGCATATAAGGATGAGCACAAGAAGAACATGCAAGATATAAAACACAAGTGAGAGAGAGATATGAGCAATCGCAAATACGAGAGATTTGTTTTGAGGTTCGAGCACACTTGCTCTACGTTCCCGCCTTCAACACTATGAAGGATTTTCATTAAAAATGATCCCGCAAGATCACCCGGTGTCACAACACCTACAACCAGTTCATACTAGAACTCTTGGACTCACAAATCCCTCACTTGTTCTTGCAAGAACAACACAATATGAACTTACAAGTTCGCTGAGGCCGTACCTCTACAACACTCTCCAATACAAGGGGGTGGAACACTTCTGATCACTTCTCTTGATCACTAAAACAACTCTCACAAATAAAGATCCCTAGAGGATGAAGTACACCGAGAGGGGAGGTGAATAGGTATACAATCTAATCTAATGACAAATGATGTGGAATTAAAACTCAATTGTAACATACTATGTGTAACCAAAGAGTGTAGTCGAATTCCCTATGAAGGGCTCTGGACTATCTCCTCTAGATTAAAAGTTGAGGTGCTATATGAAGCTCTCTTAGTTTAACACAAGTATGGGCACACAAACAATACCAAGCATGTATGAGATAAACAATATAAATCAATGCAAGATATAAGAGAGATAGAGTTTAGAGATAGTGGATCAAACGCAAACAACAAGATATGTTTCGAGGTTCGAGCTATTGCTCTACGTCACGCCTTCACACGAAGGATTTTCACTATGTCCACACAGGACCTTCCACAAAGGGACCTTCACTAAGAAATTATAACTCTACACTTGGAGTACACTACTCCTCTCTCAAATACAACCACCTCTACACAAGACGGATAGGCTCAAAGCCAAACCACAATCACCTCTACACAAGAGGGATAAGGCACAAAGCCAAAACTCAAATACAATCACCTCTACACAAGTAGGATAGGCACAAAGCCAAATCTCAACCATAATCACGTCTACATAAGAGGGACAAGGCACCAAGCTAAAACTCAACCACAATCACCTCTACACAAGAGGGATAAGGCATAAAGCCAAAGCAAAGAAGAGATTACAAACTTGGCGATCACAATAGGCCACAAACAACATTTGGTGATCACAATAGATCACAAACAATTTTCCTCAAAAAAACAAGATCCCATAGATAGAATTAGATATGATAGCTCAAGTGTGAGAAAATAAAGTGTTTGGAAAAGAAAATAACAAAGAAAAATACTTGGAAAAAACACCAAATAGATATTGAAGTAAAGATCAAAACCAATTTCCCAAAGACTCTCTTTTATTTATTTTTTCTTTGATTTTTTCAACACTTTAAAAACAAATAAAAGATAAATCTTTTTTGGCTCAAAAACTCTTTTAAAACTTACTGCAAAACCCTTGAAAGATGGGAAGAGAAGCTCTCTAAAAATCTTGTTAAAAACAGCCCAAGAGAAACCCTATTTATAGCCTCTAAAAAAATATAGTCGTTGGCAGCCAGAAAAGGTCAAAATTGACCTTCCGGTCGACCGGCCGATTGACCGTCAAACGGTCATATTTCTAACCGTTGGTGCTCCGGTCGACCGCCCGGTCGACCGGGCCAAGCCTGTCGGTCAACCGCCCGGTCGACCGGCACTACCCGAGAGTTGGGTAGTTACAGTCGGTCGACCGGCCTTCTAGGCTGGTCTTGTGCACGTGCTTGTGCACTCCGGTCGACCGACCTCTGGTCCGGTCGACCGCCAGCAGGCTCTAGCTAGGATTAAGGGTTATGAAACTAGGTTATTTTAACTTCTATAAAATCTCATAAATTCCACAAAAATACATTCTTATAAATATTTGAAGAACAAATATGTGTAACCAAAAATCAACACATATTACAAACAATTTGAACTATTTTTGTGATAAAAAATTAAGCTTTAAACCAAAAAACATATTTTCCAAAACTTGGATTTTGAAATGAAAATTTGTTTTCTCCAAAACTTGTATAAATACAAAAACATGATATTGAAACATATTTGAAGCATATTGTGTATGGATAGAATCCAATTCACATGTAAATGATATACTTATGTTTTTGACATAAAATCCAAAATAGGTTTTGTAAATTCCAAAACTCTAAACATATAAAATAGAATATCAAAATAAGTTTTTCTTAATATATGAAGCATAGATGCATATAGATAAAATCTATATCTACATTAAACCATGTAAACTTATTTTGATTCTATCTATTCATGAAAAATATATATATGTATATTTGAAATCCAAAACCAGTTAAACCGAAAACCAAACGTATTGAACTTCATTGTGCGTGTGAACTTGAGCATATCAACACTAGTCTATCTTACACAAGATCTAAACTCAAACTAAACTAAACACAAATCGAAATCTTTTTGTAAAACTCCTTCTCCAAGCTGACTCGATTCAAACACGATCCAAAGAGCTTGACTCCATCCGAGTGCTAGATACGATCTTGACGCGCGAGCTCTTGAATCAACATGTATTAGCTCCAAAACTTCTTTGTTGAAGCTAAGCACCTACAAGATCTTGATCAATAAGTAAAACTATATAAACACAAGATCATTAATACTATAACTACATAAGTTAATCATCATCAAAACTAGAGTGATGGGCCTTTAGGCCAACAATCTCCCCCATTTTTGATGGTGACAAAACTTATGGAGTTATATATGCATGGATTAAAGATAAGCTTCATAGAAGCTCCCTCTTAACTCATGCATAGCAATAAACAAATAAATATTCAATGAAATGCATAAACTAAACAACATATATATGCATAAATACCAATATTAATCAATGCATATATAAACTCACTAAATTCTTCTCCCCCTTTTTGTTAATTCATCAACAAAGGGGTGAGGACAATCAAACAATAAATATGTATATGCGATATACATTCATGAAGAGAAGAGACGATAAGTTAGCTCACCCTGCATACATGCATTACATGGAGAAAGTGATGACTAGACTCTAACTCACATAAAATATAATATACAATGTATAAACGGAGATGTTAAGCTCCCCCTTTACACATGTACCATATAAAGAAGAGAGGTCAAGCTCTACTATATGTGTAATACACTTCAATATGAATCTATATATGGAGAAGATGTTAAGCTCCCCTTGAATATAGGCAAAACATATCAACAAATTTTGAAATCACTTTTAAAACATTTTTTTGAAATTTCTTGAAGTCAACAAAATGAATTATGAAACCAATGAAATCAATTTATAGTTGGTAAAACAAAAGGTACCATTTGTTGATAAATTTTTTTTTTAAGATACCGATAGTAAATTTTGATACCAATTGAAGGTGAAATATGATGTACATTTTGATACCAAATAAATACCAATTGAAATCAATGCATAAGCTTGTAAAAATACCAATTAACATTTGAAATAAAATCAAGCTTAACATAAACATGATTTGTGCTTTTAAAAATGTAAAGACAAGCACAAGCAAATCAATCAAATCATATATATGTATGTATAAAAATGGTAATACCAATTGAAATTTGAAGCATACATATATAAGAAACACATATGAGTATACAAAAATAAAATTTCATAAAGATCATGTGTATAACTTATACCTACCATCCTATTCATGCACTGATAAAAATATTCAGTAAGAGTATAAAAGGCATAGTCACCTAACCATTCGCCCTTAGGTTGGTAGGGGTTTTCAAATATAAGAGTTTAAAAATAATTTAACATGTTTGAAAACTCTACCAATTTAAGAATCAAGAAACTAGTTTAAAATAATTTTTAAAAAACTAGTTAAAAATCCTTCAAAACATGATACCAAATCATATATCACATGAAGCATGCTAAATGCACAAAAGTTGACACTCGAAATCTATAAAGCTCATAAATGCTCATGAAAAATAAAGTTATGAGTAAACAAAAGGAATGTGAGTGCACAAGAATCATGTGAAAAGCATAGTCATGAAAATAATCAAAAAGGTTAAAACAAATATGAAATTCTTATATCAAAAACATGAAAATCATCAAAACTAAATAAGTATCAAGGTATATGTATATTCTATCGAAACTAAAAATATACATACATATCCCAAACATAAACGAGTCCATAATAGAATTTTGTATGAAGGCAAGTGACTCAAGGGTATACATGTATATATATTAGTTTAGACAAAAATAATATATACATGAAGCAAAACATATACAAAAATAAGAATAACAAGTATAAATAAAAGAATCATCAAAACTAGGTTATACGTGTATATATAATGAGTACAAATGAGCAATGAAGACAAACATATAATAATCAAGTATAGCTCACTACTTGTACAAGTATAAATACAAGTTTTAACAAAAACTCCCATCTAAACAAGTAATCAAGACATGAAGCGCAAAATCATAAACAAATATGATCATTAGGGTGAATGCACGTGATTTAGAGTTAGGATATACACAATAGTTAAATTATAGCGAGAACACAAAAATAATAGTTCATATAAACATGGGTGTATCTCAAATACTATTATGTATATCTCAAGTCTAATTAACATTGCATTTAACATAATAAACATGATAAAAATCAATCAATGAGAGCATGTAATCAAAATGGGAGTTAGAGATAGTTACCAAAACCAATAGGGCTAATCTCTAGGTCTCCAAATCATGGTGGTTCTCCCATCAAACATCCTTAAAGGTGATGCATTCAATGTAGTGTCCATCAAGCTCAAACGCATTCACCATCAAGACACCAATACCCTCACGCCAAGTGAGAGCCCACACCTACATCAAATACAATAAGGGTGAATTTTGGTACTCACACTTTGTTGGGTCCATGAGGGTTAACACCTTTCCTAACCCAAACAAATTTATTTACAAAATTTAAAATATTTATTCTATCATAGCAAAACTTTGTAAGGTAGCCCTTACGTCCACAATGTGTACAAGTGTACACATGAGTATACATAGAATCATGTGTGTGAGCATGATGAGCATGTGTATGCCGTGATTTATGTGTATGAATATGTGGAGTATGTTTCTTTAGAATAAAGATTTCAATCGTGTGTGATTCATGGCACATTGGTTCAAAGTGGAGCCCAAACAATCTACACTTTTCTTCAACATGCATATATCATTTCAATTGTTGAAGAAGAAGTGGAGCATGCATTCTTATCAATAGCGGGTATAACAATAGAATCATGACAAGAATGAGAAGCCAAATTATTTTTCAGATAAATATTTTCATTTGAAACAAATTCCAATTCTTTTGAAATCAAAGCAATTTTATTTTTCAAAGAATTATTCTCTTTTAAAACAATATCGAGTTTTGAAGATAAAACCTCATTTTTCTTCAAAACATCATCACAATCATTTTTATTTTTTAAAATTTTATTTTCATTTTAACGCAAGGACAAGTTGGGACTTCAATGAGTCCCTTTTACTTGAAATCTCAACCCTCTCTTGTAAAATCATATTAAGTTTAGAAAACAAATCCTTATTTTCTTCTTTTAATTTAAAATTTTTCGTTTTCAAATGTTTGTAGTTTTCTGGCAAGTTTTCACAAACTATAGATAGTTCTTCATTTAATGTATGTGCATCCATATTATCATCACAAGAAGAACTAGCACTATCATCTAGTTGAGTATCCGAATGTACCTCAAGGGAGTCAATCCCTTAGGCCGTATAGCAAGTTTCGTCGGACTCATCCACCAAGGGTTCCTTCTCCATATAGTTTGTCGTTTGTAGATCGGGAGAGGTCAAAATATTCCACACTGCAAAAGTAGAATCACAATGAAAAATCATACATATATATTCTTTACTAAGTGTATGCTTTAATGCATCTAAGATTTGTGCATTAGCCTCAATGTACTTGTCATTACCAAAATAAGTTTTTTGGTAATGGCAAGATAGACATGCAAATCTAGGGTTTTTAAATAAACACTGATCCTACACTTCCACATTTCGACGTTAGAAACATCAAACATGGGAGGGGCAAGGTGATCCATGAGTGTATATACTATATGTGTGCAAATGTAATACTAGATTAGCAATCCAAAATCTCACTCCTGGGTGGTTAAACCTAATCTCCAGAGCGTACGTTCTGATACTAATCGAAATACATCTAGAGGGGGTGAATAGGTGTACAAGCTAATCTAATGACAAATGATGTGGAATTAAAACTCAATTGCAACACATTATGTGAACCAAAGAGTGTAGCCGAATTTTTCGTGAAGGGTTCTGAACTATCTCCTCTAAATTCCTCTAGATTAAGAGTTAAGGTGCTATGTGATGTTCTCTTGATTTAACCCAAGTATGGGCACACAAACAATACTAAGCATGTATAAGATATAAACAATATAAAGCAATGCAAGATATAAGAGAGACAGAGTTTAAAGATAGTGGATCAAACACAAACAACAAGATATGTTTCGAGGTTCGAGCCACTGCTCTACGTCCCCACCTTCACACAGAAGGATTTTCACTATGTCCACACAGGACCTTCCACAAAGGGACCTTCACTAAGGAATTACAACTCTATACTTGGAGTACATTACTCCTCTCTCAAATACAACCACCTCTACACAAAAGGGATAGGCTCAAAGCTAAACCACAAATCACCTCTACACAAGAGGGATAAGGCACAAAGCCAAAACTCAAACACAATCACCTCAATACAAGAGGCATAGGCACAAAGCCAAATCTCAACCACAATCAGCTCTACACAAGAGGGACAAGGCACCAAGCCAAAACTCAATCACAATGACCTCCACACAAGAGGGATAAGACACAAAGCCAAAGAAAAGAAGAGATTACAAACTTGATGATCACAATAGACCACAAACAATTTTCCTCACAAAAATAAGATCCTATAGATAGTATTAGATATGATAGCTCAAGTGTGAGAAAATAAAGTGTTTGAAATAGAAAATAACAAAGAAAAACACCTGAGAAAGACGCCAAATAGATATTGAAGTAAAGATCAAAACCAATTTCCCAAAGACTCTCTTTTCTTTGATTTTTCCGATACTTAAAAACAAATAAAAGATAAATCTTTTTGGCTCAAAAACTCTTTTAAAACTTGCTGCAAAACACTTGAAAGATGGGAATAGAAGCTCTCTAAAAATCTTGTTAAAAACAGCCCAAGAAAAGCCCTATTTATAGCCTCTCAAAAATATAGCCGTTGGCAGCCAGAAAAGGTCAAAATTGACCTTCCGGTCGACCGGCCGGTTGATTTTCCAACGGTCATATTTCTGACCGCTGGCGCTTTGGTCGATTGCTCGATCGACCAGGCCAAGCCTGTCAGTCGACCGCCCGGTCGACGGCACTACCGAGAGTTGGATAGTTACAGTCAGTCGATCGCCCAGTCGACCGACCTTCTAGGATGGCCTTGTGCACGTCCTTGTGCACATTGGTCGACCCACCTCTGGTCCGATCGACCGTCCGGTCGACCGCCAGCAGGCTCTAGCTGGGATTAAGGGTTATGAAACTAGGTTATTTTAACTTCTATAAAATCTCATAAATTCCACAAAAATAAATTCTTATAAATATTTGAAGAACAAATATGTGTAACCAAAAATCAATACATATTACAAACAATTTGAACTATTTTGTGATAAAAAAAATTAAGTTTTAAACCGAAAATCGTATTTTCCAAAACTTGGATTTTGAAATGAAAATTCATTTTCTCCATAACATGCATAAATACAAAAACATGATATTGAAATATATTTGAAGCATATTGTGTATGGATAGAATCCAATTCACATGTAAATGATATATTTATGTTTTTGACATAAAATCCAAAATAGGTTTTGTAAATTCTAAAACTCTAAACATATGAAATAGAATATCAAAATAAGTTTTTCTTAATATATAAAGCATAGATGTATATAGATAAAATCTATATCTACATTAAACCATGTAAACTTGTTTTGATTCTATATATTCATGAAAACTATATATATGTATATTTAAAATCCAAAACCGGTTAAACCGAAAACCAAACGTATTGAACTTGTTTGTGTGTGTGAACTTGAGCATATCAATATTAGTCTATCTTGTTGGCCCAGAGGCCTTCCACTCTAGTTTGATGATGATTAACTCATGTAGTTATGTGTACTAATAATCTTGTGATTTTAGTTTCAGATTATTAATCAAGATGTTAGTAGGTGATTAGCTTCAACAAAGATGGTTTGGAAGCTCTCACATGGTGATTCAAGAACCCGAGCGTCAAAGATCATATATAGCACTCGTTGGAGTCTAGCTCGGTGAATGAAGTTTTGGATCGAGTCGGCTTGGAGACGTTGCTCTACAAGAAGACATCGGTACCTAGTTTTAGTTTTGTGTTTAGATCCATTTGTAAAGATTAGAATAGTATGATATGCTCAAGTTCACAAAACACACACGTTTCATGTTTTTGTTTTGGTTTTGGTTTTCGGTTTTAGGTTTAACCAATCTTGGTTTTCATGAATAGATAGATAGATAGATTCAAAACAAGTTTACAGGGTTTAATGTATATTAGATTTGTCTACATACATGCATGCTTCAACTTCCTAGAAAAACTTAGTTTTGACTTACTTATTCATGTGGTTTATGTTTTGATATTTTTAACAAAACATATTTTGGAATTAAAGTCAAAAACTATGATATGTATATGTTTCATGTATATTGAATTTCTATCCATATGCATCATGCTTCAATGTGTTTAAATATCATATTTTTGTATTTGTATGAGTTTTAGACAAAACGTATTTTCTATTCAAAATCCTAGTTTTAGAAAATACGGTTTTTAGTTTTTGGCAAAATTTCTATAACACAAAAATAGTTCAAAATGTTTGTGATTTGTATTAAACTTTTTAACACAAGTTTGTATTTCAATGAAAAATGATAAAATTATTTTTGTGGAATTTTAGAGATTTTATGGGAATTTTTAGGATTAAAAAATTACATAGTTTTTCCCAGAACTGCAGCTGCCAGGCTAGGCCGGTTGACCGTAGCGGTCGACCGACGTGCACGCTGGCTGCCCCATGAGCCGATCGACCGCACGGTCGACCGACTGAGAGCAGGTTGCTCTCTGTTTGCCCCCGGCCGACCGAGCGGTCGACCGGACAGAGAGCGTTGCTCTCTGTATCTGGGACGGTCGACCGCACGGTCGACCGGTAGCTGCCAGCGGTCAAATATGACCGTTGGACGGTCGACCGACCGGTCGACCGGTAGTTCATTTTTGGCAGAATCTGCTGCCAACGGCTAGTTTTGTAAATGGCCTATAAATACCCCATTGGAAAGAGGTTTTCTCTAAGAATTTTTTGGACGAATTTTCTGAGCTTTCTCTAGTGTTTTCACAGTAATCAAAAGAAGTTTTTGGGCTTTAATTGAACAATCTATTTGGTGTTTTTTCTAGGGTTTGGAAAATCAAAGAAAAGGGTTTTTGGGAAAAGTGTTTAATTAAACTTCTTCATCTTGGTTTCTAGTTTTCCCAAAGATTTTCTTTGAGATTTTGATTTTCATTCCTTTGGTTTTCTCCACACTTGAGCTACATCTACTATCTCATTCTATAGGATCTTTGTGTGGGAAAAGAGATTGTTTGTGGTCTTTTGATAACCAAGTTGTAAACCCAATCCTTGCTTGGCTTTGTGCCTTTCCCTCATTGTGTTGAGGAGGTTGTGTATTTGGGTTGTATCCCTCAAGTTGTGAGGTGATCCTTGTGTTGCTTTGTGCTAATCCCTCTTGTTGTGAGGTGATTGTTTGTTGGCTTGGGTTTGAGCCTCAAGGAGGAGGTTGTATTTGTAAGGAGAGGAGTTGGGTACTCCTTGTGATTGTATTGCCCCAAATCCTCGGTGAAGGTTCCCTTTGTGGGAGTCCTTTGTGGACAAGCTAGTGGACTTGAAATCCTTCTGTGTGAAGGCGGGGATGTAGAGCTGGGTGCTCGAACCTCAAAACATATCTTGTTGTTTGCGCTTGATCCCTTGACTCTTACTCTCTCTCTCTCTCTCTTTACTTTGTGCCTTGCATCATCTCATAATTATCATTCATACTTATATGCTTGGCTTGGTTGTGTGTGCATCTCTAGTTGGTTGCATTTGTGTAATTGCAATTAGTTTTTAAATTCCGCATTAAGTTCTCTAGATTAGCATTATCACCTATTCACCCCCCCTCTAGGTGATTTCAATTGGTATCAGAGCCTACGCTCCTGATATTTAGGCTTAACCACCTAGGAGTGAGATCTTGGTTTGCTAATCTTCATTTGCATTCTCATTTGCACACATTTAGTTTGCACTCATGGATAGCCCTCCTATGTTTGATTTTTCTAGACATGATATTTGGAAGGCCAAGATGAGTAGTCATTTAAAAAGCCTAGGATATCTAGTTTATCAAGCTCTACTCAAGAATCCCACCCTAATACTAGCAAGCATAAGAAGGCCAATGCACTTGCACTCAAGACACTTAGAGCATCTCTTAATGAAGATCTTTTACATGTGTTTGATCATTATGATTCGGCTTTTGCAGTTTGGAGTATATTGACTTCTCCCGAGCTTCCAAGGATTATTAACAAGATAAGGAGATCTAGGAGAGACATGTCCGACGAGCATTGCCTCATGGTCCAAGGGAAGAACTCCCTTGAGGTACATTCGGAATCTCAACTAGATGATTGCCCTAGTTCCTATTGCTATGGTTGTTTAGAAGCTCAAACCTTAAATATGGAACTTGCCACAAAGCTTGAAAAATTCTTGAAAAAACATAATCTTTTGAAAAAGAATAATCTTGAACTAAAAGAAGAAATGAAGGATTTATGTTCAAGTTTTGAATCGATTTTGCAAGAGAAGGAATAGATTACTAGTGAACGTGACTCACTTAAATCTCAACTAGAACTTGCCTTAAAAGAGATTGATGTTTTGAAAAGCAAAAATGATTGTGATGATGTTGTGAAAAACAATGAGATTTTATCTTCAAAATTGGATTTTGTTTTAAAAGATAACCTTGCATTGAAAAATGGAATTGATTTCATTACAAAAGAATTGGATTTTGTTTTAAAGAAAAATGATTCTTTGAAAATTGAATTGTCTTCACATGTTTGCCATGCTAGTGTAGCTTCTTCTTCTAGCACACCTATTGCATGCTCCACTTTATCTTCAACTATTGAAAATGATATAAATGTTTTGAAGAAAAGTGTTGATTGTTTGGGCTCCACTTTGAGCCAATGTGCTTTGGATCATACACGCTTGGAAATCTTGGTTCGTAAGAAACAAGTTCCATCTTTGCATGCACACCATACACGGCATACACATGCTCATCACGATCACAAACTTCACACTATGTATGCCCATGTGTACACATGTACACATTGTGGTCGAAAAGGCCACCTTGCTATATTTTGCTATGATCGTTTACATATTGAAAATTTAGCAAATAATCTTGTTTGGGTTAGGAAAGGTACTAACCCCTATGGACCCAAAAGAAAATGGGTACCAAAGACCACCCCACATGTATTTGATGTAGGTGTGGGCTCTCGCATCACGTGAGAGTAGCGGTGCCTTGAAGTGGATGCGTTCCGTGCTTAAAGAAAACAAATTTGGATGCATCACTTTCAAGGGGAGTTTGGTGGAGGAGGACCACCATTGATTTGGAGAACTAGAGAGGTGCCTTCATCGGTTTTGATATCATTCTCTAACTCCCGTTTATATTTACATGCTTTTCATGTTCATCTATTTATAGCATGCCATGGTTTATTGTTCATTATGCTTATACCATGTTTATTAGATTAGTAACATACATGTTTAGTTACTTGAGACACTTCTTACTTATACGGATTTATATCTATGTGTTCTCACCTTATTTTTAACTAATATGTATGCACTAAATCTAATGCACATGCATATTCATAATGACCATATGGATGTTTATGATTCTTGTTTTGATATTTCATGTTTTTGGTGTTTAGAGTTTATTATGTTAAATGCCATGATTCTTAGATCTTTGACATGCATGTATAGCTTTTGAGATCACCCATGTTTATATGGACCATTTATTTTTTGTGTTCTCACCATTATTTTAGCTATTATGTATTTCATAGCTCTAATAGCATGAGGATTTACATAATGATCATGTTCATGATTTTCATGTTGATTTATGTATCGTTTTACGCTTCATGATTTGAATATACGTTTGGATGTTAGTTTTTCATTAAGACTAGGATTTATACTTGTACATATAATGGGCCACAAATAAATCTTTATATATGTTTGTGCTTGAATGCTTATTTGCACCCATTAGATGTGTTAGTATAGTCTAGTTTTGATGGTTCATACATTTTAAC
Source organism: Agave tequilana (assembly GCA_038442645.1). Classification (NCBI taxonomy): domain Eukaryota; kingdom Viridiplantae; phylum Streptophyta; class Magnoliopsida; order Asparagales; family Asparagaceae; genus Agave; species Agave tequilana. The sequence goes on from JAVJIF010004501.1 coordinate 37,429, forward strand.
TTATATTCCCAATGATTGGACATGTTTATAATCATGTGTTTTCACTTCATGTATATGTCTATTTTGTCAAACTTTTGTTAGCCCAAGGTTACAATCACCCATGATTAGTGTATTTTGATGATTACAAAACATATTAGTTATTTGTACTAATAATATTTGTTGTTTAATTGTGTTTCAGGCTTCTATTCATTCTAGAAGTCTTCTCTCAAAAATACAAGGATTTGGACTCAAGTCAACTCCAATTGGGCTCAAGGAACAAGTGTTGAAGATCATATGAAGAAGCCTATTGAAGATCTTGAAGTCCTTAGAATCATTGTAAGAATAGAATGTTAAAGTTTGAGTCTTGGTTATTTGGCTCTAGGATACACACACACAAAATTTGGTTTTGATAAAATTTGGTCTTGTTTTCATTTTCAAAATTTGGTTTCATGCCTTAGTAGAGATTTACATGAACCTATGTGTTATAAAATAAATATCTTGTCTAGATCATGTATACATACTCCTACTAACATGTCACTCTAGTTTGTTTAAACCTAAAACAATTTTTCAAATTTTTCCAAGTTCAAAATCCTGCAGTTTTTCCCATTTCAGGCTGACCGGCCGACCGGCCCGGTCGACCGGCGCCATAGCCTGGACGTGCACGTCTATGCACGTCCGTCGGTCGACCGCACCGGTCGACCGACCAAGAGCACACTGCTCTCTGGTTTTCTGAGTCGACCGGACCGGTCGACCGGAAGAAGGAAACTGTGTTTCCTCTTTTGGGACGGTCGACCGGACCGGTCGACCGAGAGCCAACGGCTCTTTGCAGCTGGGCTGGCGGTCGACCGGACCGGTCGACCGCCAGGCCTGCAACAATCCAACGGCTCTTTCCTCTTTGGTCAATTCTGAAAATCTGTTTCTTTTTTCTGCTTTAACAGATTTTTAGAGAGTTGTTAGGGAGCTTTTGCAGGTCAAATTAGGTGTAAAGAAATTGTTTTTAACCTATTTTCAACCCTATAAATAGAGGAGAAGTCTCTCTTGCATGGCATCAAGAAAAATCCTCAAGTTTGTGTTGTTTTCAAAAGAGAAAAGAAAAGAGTTTAAAGCCTTCATTCCAATTCTTTTAAAGTTTGTTTTTCAGTTGTGTTTGATTGTCTATATCACTCTACAACTGAAGTTTTCTCACCACACTTCATAGAGCCAAAAATCCTATACTCATTCTATAGTGAAGTTGTAATAGAAGTGAGAGTGTTTGTAAAAGAGTTTGAGAAAAAGTGTAGTGATCTTGTTGTGATCACTTTGTTCTTGTAATCCTTTCCTTGTGGAGCAACCTCTTCGGTAGAGGTCCTTTGTACTCGGTGGAGCTCGGTGCTCGGTCTTCGGTAGACCAAATTGTAAAGGCGTCCTCGGTGGATAGTGGAAACCCTTCACGGAGGTGAAGGCGGGGAGTAGAGCGGTGGCTCGAACCTCGAAACAAATATTTGTGTTTGCGATTGCCTTTGCGTCCAATTCTTGCTTTAAATTCCTCTAACACTTTATTGCTCCTCATTACTTGCTTGTGATCTTGTATCTTCCTTGTGCTTTTAATTCTAGCTTGTAATTCTTGTGATATATTGTGTGCATCTCATTTCTCATCATCATACTTTGCCTTGATCGATCATATCTCAATACAACAAGGTTGCATTGCGCACCTCTAACCCATATCTAGGGGAATTGGGAGGAAGGAGTTCAGAACCTCGCAAGGGGTATTCGGCTCTTAGTCTTATTTTTGAGAGATCGTTGCATCATTCATCATACTTAGTTCAAAAAGATCATTAGATTAGCAATTACACCTATTCACCCCCTCTAGGTGTTTTTCAACTTTAAGATATACATGTATACCCCTTGAGTCATTTGCTTTTCATGCAAATCTTTATATATGGACTCAATTGTGTTTAGGGATATGTATGTATACTTCTTGTTTTGTCAAAACATACATATGCCTTGAAGTATGAATTGAACAACTTGGTGATTTTAATGAAAATTGAGTTTTAATGATTCTCATGTTTTCATGTTTTTAAGGAATTTAATATGAGCTTAATTGAATATTTTCATGATTGTGTGTTTCACATTACACTTGTTCACTCACTTTATTATGTTTCTCATGATTGTGTTTTCATGAGTATGATATGGGTTTTATAGACTTTGAGTGTTTAGTGATCATGTGATTTACATGTGTTTCATGAAAAATAATTTTGTTTTATTCCTTACTTGAAGGATTTCGTACTAGTTTAAAAGTTTTTCCATTTAACTAGTTCATATTCTTCACTATGGTAGAGATTTTCAAACATATATTATTTTTCAAACCTATTTTTGAAAATCCTACCTTCAACGGGCGGTTGGTTGGGAGACCATGCTCATGTATGCTTTATAGTGAAAATCATTTTAAACTTGAACATGTGTTGGGAGGATAGGAAATATGAGGTATACACTTGATATTATTGTTGTTTCAATTGATATCATTGGATTCTTTCAATAGGTATCTATATTGACATTTTTGTATACTCATATATTGTTTTTATGTATGTATGCTTTCACTTCAAAGAGTATCAATTTCAATTGGTATCTATTTTTCATACATATATATGTTTTATTTGTGCTAATTATATCCTTATATTTTTAAGCACAAATTTTGATAAGCTTGAGTTTCAATTTTGTTTCAATTGATTAAGTTTTCAATTGGTATCCTAAAACAAGCTTATGCACTATTTCTTTTGGTATTTCATAAGGGGGAGAAAACTTGTATTTCATCTTTCAATTGGTATTTGATTCCCACTCCCATTCTTTATGATTGAAAATTTCAACTTGGTATCATATGCTCAAAATGAAAATATTTACAATTGGTATCATATTTGAGAAATTCAAAATTTGTTATGTTTAATTTCAATTGATAACAAGATTGTTTTCTTATAATTGATATGTTATTGGTTTACTTGTCAATTGGTATCAAGATTTTTGTTTTCAATTGGTATATGTTTTCTTATAAAAATGTTTAATTAAGATTTGTTTCAAATGCCTCATTTTACCTTTATTTCAATTGGTATTAATTGATATATGCATTCCTTAAAATGTTTTTGTTTTATACTCATTTTAATTGATATCATTATGCACTACATTGACAACATTTTTTATTGGTATCATAATTGATTATGCCCCTTATTGATATCGTTTTTGCTTTAGACAAAAAGGGTGAACATTGAACATTGTTTCTCATTTGCCCCTTTATTGTTTCTTTGTTTTGAATAAAAGGGGGAGAAGAATTTGGAAGAACATTTTGTTTTTACTTTTACCCCTTTGTTGATGATTGACAAAAAGGGGAGAAGAATTTGAGTTTGTAGTTTATATGCATATTATTGTATGCATGTTTTATGTTTTTATTAAAGTTCAATTGGTGTTTTTATTAATGTTCAATTGGAATCAAAGCATTATTTAAAGAACATGTTTATGTTTGGTTTATTTTTGGTATCAAGAGCTTCATTAGTTTTGTTTTGCAAATTGGTATCAAGAGCTTGTTTTGAACATGTATTTGTTTTATTTAATTGGTATCAAGAGAACATGTTTTTACTTGGTATCAAGAGCATTTTGTTTTAGAAAAAGGATTTATGTTCATGCATCAAGATAAATATAATAGATATGTGTTTCATGCTTGTTTATGAGCCTTCATTGCATATTTATATTATCGTTTATTGCCATGCATGAGTTAAGGGGGAGCTTCTTTGAAGCTTAACTTTAATCCATGCATATATAACTCCATGAGTTTTGTCATCATCAAAAAGGGGAAGATTGTTGGCCCAGAGGCCTTCCACTCTAGTTTTGATGATGATTAACTCATGTAGTTATGTGTACTAATAATCTTGTGATTTTAGTTTCAGATTATTAATCAAGATGTTAGTAGGTGATTAGCTTCAACAAAGATGTTTTGGAAGCTCTCACATGGTGATTCAAGAACCCGAGTGTCAAAGATCATATATAGTACTCGTTGGAGTCTAGCTCGGTGAATGAAGTTTTGGACCGAGTCGGCTTGGAGACGTTGCTCTACAAGAAGACATTGGTACCTAGTTTTAGTTTTGTGTTTAGATCCATTTGTAAAGATTAGAATAGTATGATATGCTCAAGTTCACAAAACACACACGTTTCATGTTTTGGTTTTGGTTTTCGGTTTTAGGTTTAACCAATCTTGATTTTCATGAATAGATAGATTCAAAACAAGTTTACATGATTTAATGTATATTAGATTTGTCTATATACATGCATGCTTCAACTTCCTAGAAAAACTTAGTTTTGACTTACTTATTCATGTGGTTTATGTTTTGGTATTTTTAACAAAACATATTTTGGAATTAAAGTCAAAAACTATGATATGTATATGTTTCATGTATATTGGATTTCTATCCATATGCATCATGCTTCAATGTGTTTAAATATCATGTTTTGTGTTTGGATGAGTTTTAGACAAAACGTATTTTCTATTCAAAATCCTAGTTTTAGAAAATACGGTTTTTGGTTTTTGGCAAAATTTCTATAACACAAAAATAGTTCAAAATGTTTGTGATTTGTGTTAAACTTTTTAACACAAGTTTGTATTTCAATGAAAAATGATAAAACTATTTTTGTGAAATTTTAGAGATTTTATGGGAATTTTTAGGATTAAAAAATTACATAGTTTTTCCCAGAACTGCAGCTGCCAGGCTAGGCCGGTCGACCGTAGCGGTCGACCGACGTGCACGCGGATACGTGCACGCTGGCTGCCCCATGAGCCGGTCGACCGCACGGTCGACCGACTGAGAGCAGGTTGCTCTCTGTTTGCCCTCGGCCGACCGAGCGATCGACCGGACAGAGAGAGTTGCTCTCTTTATCTGGGACGGTCGACCGCACGGTCGACCGGTAGCTGCCAGCGGTCAAATATGACCGTTGGACGGTCGACCGACCAGTCGACCGGTAGTTCATTTTTGGCAGAATCTGCTGCCAACGGTTAGTTTTGTAAATGGCCTATAAATACCCCATTGGAAAGAGGTTTTCTCTAAGAATTTTTTGGACGAATTTTCTGAGCTTTCTCTAGTGTTTTCACAGCAATCAAAAGAAGTTTTTGGGCTTTAATTGAACAATTTATTTGGTGTTTTTGCTAGGGTTTGGAAAATCAAAGAAAAGGGTTTTTGGGAAAAGTGTTTAATTAAACTTCTTCATCTTGGTTTCTAGTTTTTCCCAAGGATTTTCTTTGAGATTTTGATTTCCATTCCTTTGGTTTTCTCCACACTTGAGCTACATCTACTATCTCATTCTATAGGATCTTTGTGTGGGAAAAGAGATTGTTTGTGGTCTTTTGATCACCAAGTTGTAAACCCAATCTTTGCTTGGCATTGTGCCTTTCCCTCATTGTGTTGAGGAGGTTGTGCATTTGGGTTGTATCCCTCAAGTTGTGAGGTGATCCTTGTGTTGCTTTGTGCTAATCCCTCTTGTTGTGAGGTGATTGTTTGTTGGCTTGGGTTTGAGCCTCAAGGAGGAGGTTGTATTTGTAAGGAGAGGAGTTGGGTACTCCTTGTGATTGTATTGCCCCAAATCCTCGGTGGAGGTTCCCTTTGTGGAAGTCTTTTGTGGACAAGCTAGTGGACTTGAAATCCTTCTGTGTGAAGGCGGGGATGTAGAGCTGGGTGCTCGAACCTCAAAACATATCTTATTGTTTGCGCTTGATCCCTTGACTCTTACTCTCTCTCTCTCTTTACTTTGTGCCTTGCATCATCTCATAATTATCATTCATACTTATATGCTTGGCTTGGTTGTGTGTGCATCTCTAGTTGGTTGCATTTGTGTAATTGCAATTAGTTTTTAAATTCCGCATTAAGTTCTCTAGATTAGCATTATCACCTATTCACCCCCCCTCTAGGTGATTTCATATCTTACACAAGATCTAAACTCAAACTAAACTAAACACAAACCGAAATCTTCTTGTAAAACTCCTTCTCCAAGCCGACTTAATTCAAATATGATCCAAAGAGCTTGACTCCATCCGAGTGTTAGATGCGATCTTAACGCGCAAGCTCTTGAATCTACACGTGTTATCTCCAAAACTCCTTTGTTGAAGCTAAGTACCTACTAAGATCTTGATCAATAACTGGAAGTATATAAACATAAGATCATTAGTACTATAACTACATGAGTTAATCATCATCAAAACTAGAGTGATGGGTTTTGGGCCAACAGAGGATTGGTATAACAATGAATGGTTCAAGATTTTGTGAGAAAACAAGATAGATGTGGAGGTCAAAAATCTCAAGAAAACACTTTTGAAAACACAAGAGATTAACTCTTGAAAACTCTCTTTTCGATATGGAAATGAAGCTCTAAAAAACTTCTTAGAAACTCTGAAGAAGAGCTCTAGAAAACAGCCTAAAAATCTTACCCAAAAATCTGGCCAAAAGTCCTATTTATTGAGGCATCAGAAAACTAGCCTTGGGGGCCAGATTAGCCTGTCGGTCGACCGGCCGGTCTACCGGCTAACGATTAGATTTCTGATTGCCGGTCGACCGCCCGGTCGACCGCACCCAGGTCAAAGACCGATCGGTCGACCGAGGAAAGAACCAGAGAGCACTGCTCTCTGGCCGGTCGACCACTCAGTCGACTGAGGCTTGTGGCCATTGATCGACCGCTCTGTCGACCAACTTCTGGCTCGGTCGACCGAACCGCCAGATGCCCAGGTCTGGGTTTTTAGGGATTGAAAAATTAACTTGAAAAAACCCAAAAAATTTTATTTAAAACATATTAAAATCCACAAAAATAAGTTCATTGAAATACTTTCAAATCCAAATATGTGTGATCAAAAATCAGCACATATTACAAATAAGTTGAACTATTTTTGTGATAAAGAATTTTAGCTTTAAACTAAAAACTGTATTTTTCAAAATTAAACTTCAATTTTAAAAATGATTTTTTCAAAACTTGTTCAAATATAAAAACAAGATATTTTAAACTTTTTAAAGCTTAGTGTGTATGGATATGACCCAATACACATATAAGATGAAATATCTATGTTTTTGACAATTAAGCTCTAAAATAAGTTTTGACTTAAACAAAACTCAAACACATGATATAGAAATATCAAATAAGTTTTTCTAAACTTTTGAACCATCAATGTGTATGGATGAAATTCAAAACACATCTAAAATATGTAAACTTGTTTTGATGAACTCTATTCATGAAACATAATGATATCTTTTTTGAAGCACAAAACCAAAACGATATTTTCTAAAATCAAAACTATTCTTATGAAAACACTATATAATTTTTTTTTGTGTGTATGAGCTTGAGCAATCCACAACCAATCTATCTTTTATATTTTATCTATAAAAAAAAATCTTAACACTTACAAACACTAGACTCAAGTCTTGAAAATCTTCTCTTTGAAAATCTTTTTCTCCATCTAGACTTGATCTAAACCTTGATTCAACGAGATAGACTCATCTTGAGTACTTGATGCGATCTTGATGCGCGAGCTCTTGAATCAATATGTGCTAGTTTTAAAACTTAACTTCAAATCTTTCGTTGAAACAAAACACCGACTAAGATCTTGATCAAGTATCTGAAATTAACTAAGCATAAGATCATTAGTACTATAACTACATGAGTTAATCATCATCAAAACTTAAGTGATTGGCCTTTGGGCCAACAATTTCCCCCTTTTTGATGATGAGAAAACTCATAGAGTTATATATGCATGGATTAAAGATAAGCTTCATAGAAGCTCCCCCTTAACTCATGCATAGCAATAAATAATAAAGATATTCAATAAGCACTTAAACAAACTAACATATATGCATAAAACAACAAATATTAAGCATGCATATATAAATTCTCTCAATTCTTTTTCCCATTTTTGTCAACTCATCAACAAAGGGGTGAAGACAAATAAATAGGAAAGATGTATATGTGATATACAATCATGAAGAGGAGCTCTCCCTGCATGCATGCATTACATGGAGAAGGGATAACTAGACCCTAACCCATATAAAGCATAATATACAATGTATAAGAAGCTCCCCCTGCACACGTGTATCACGTAAAGAAGAGAGGTCAAGCTCCTCAATATGTGAGATACACTCAACATGAATCTATATATAGAGGAGATGTTAAGCTCCCCTTACATATAAGCAATATATTTCAAACAAAATTTGAAAACCTTTTTAAAATAAATTTTGATATCAATTTAAAACAAATTTTGATATACCACTAGTAGGTGGCAAAGCAAATGTTAATAAACCACTTGTAAGTAAACATCAATATTATTTTATAGGTAAACATCAACATGAATACCACTAGTATGAACATAAATATTGTGAAATCATTTTAAGCTTTTTTAAAGAACTTTTCCCTTTTTGAAATAGTGCATAAGCTTGTATATGATACCAATTGAAAACAATTGACATTAAGAACTAAGTCAAGCTTATCATGAAATAATTTGTGCTATTAAGAGTTAACATTTTTAATCTTAGCACAATAAGTCATATATATATTTGTATGTAAATATCACTTTAAAATTTGAAACATACATATGTAGAAAACAAATATGAGTATACAAAAATGAATTTTCATTAAAATCATGTATATCTTATAGCTACCTCCCTTTCATGAACATGTTTAAATAGATTTTCATTTAAGAGCATACATGACATGGTCGCCCATCCAACTACCCTTTGATGGTAGGAGTTTTTAAAAATATGAATTGAAGATATTTTTAGCATAGTTTGAAAAACACTACCATATTGAAGAATAACGAAACTAGTTTTATGATAATTTTAAAAACTAGTACAAAATCCTTCAAGTAAGGAATAAAAATAAATATATATCCATGCAACATGTATATCACACCAGAATTGTCACTTAAAATCTTTAAAGCTCAAAAATGTACTCATGAAAATTAAATCATGAGTAAACATAAAAGTGAGTGTGTAAGAATCATGTGAATAACAAATTCATGAAATAAATCAATAAGGCTCAAAACAAACTTGAAATTCTTTTATCAAAAACATGAAAATCATTAAAACTAAAATTTTCATCAAAATTAAACAAGCTTCAAGGTATTTGTATGTTTTGTCGAAACTAAAAGTAGACATACATATCCCAAACATAAATGAGTCTATAATAGAATTTTGCATGAAGACAAGTGACTCAAAGATATACATGTATATCTATTAGTTTTAGACAAAATAACATATACATGAAGCTAAATATGTACAAAATAGGAAAAAAATAAGTATAAATGTAAAAATCATCAAAACTAAGTTATATAAGTACATGTCATGAGTACAAATGAGCAATGAAGTACAAACACATAATAATCAAGTGTACCTCACTACTTGTACAAGTATAAACACAAATTTTAACGAAAACTACATCTAAACAAGTAATCACCACATGAAGCATAAAACAAACATGATAATTAGGCTAAATGCACATGTTTTAGAACTAGTATATACATATTAGTTAAACTAAAGTGAGAACACAAAAGTATGAATTCATATAGACATTGGTATATCTCAAAGACTATCTATGTGTATCACATGTCTAATAACATTGTATTTAACATAATGAGCATTAAAATTATGACATGCTAAAAATATTAATACAAAAGTATGTAAAAATAAAAAGGAGTTTAGAGATAGTTATCAAACCATTTGAACTATTCTCTAAGTCTCCAAATCATGGTGGTTCTCCCACCAAACATCCTTGATAGCGATACATCAATTTGGTATATCCATCTAGCTCTACATGCATCCACCACCAAGGCACCAACCCTCTTACATTTTGTGAGAACTCACACCTACATCAAATATAAGATGTGGGGATTTTGGTACCCATATTTTTTTGGGTCCACGGAGGTTAGAAACAATTAGAACCCAAACATTATTAGTTGCAAAATTTAAATGATTTATTCTATCAAAGAAAAATCATACAAGATGGCCTTTGCGACCACAATGTGTATATGAGTACACTCTAGCATGCATATGAGTGGTGTGAGTATGAGCATGATGTACATATATATGCCGTGGGGTTTGTGCATGAACATGTGAAATTTGTTTATTGTGAAACATAGATTCCAACTTGTTGTGATTAAATGCACATTAGCTCAAAGTGGAGCCCAAACAATCAATGTTTTTCTTCAATTAAATAATATCTTTTTCAATCTTGAAAGCAGAAACATGAGAAACAAAATTTATTTTCTTTTTAGAAATATTTTCTTTTTCTTTTAAGATAATATTCTTTTTCAAAGAGTTATTTTTCTTTAAAGCAATCTCCTTTTCATTTTCAATCAAAATAACTTGGTTTTTCAAAACCTCATTTTCTTTTGAAATAATTTTAAATTTATTTTTAAAAGAATCTTTTTCTTTTGAAACCAAATTATTTTTTTTTAAACTTTTATTTTCTATTTTAACGATTCATACTTTTTAAGAAGTTGTTGACAGAATAAAGCAAGCTCATCATATGGCATGTCAACATCTTCATCAAGCTCGGATTCAGAATTTAACTCAAGGGGATCATCCCCTTGTACCATGTAGCACATACTGGAAGTAGTACTCCATCATCCAACTCACTCCCCATATAGTGTTGCTTTTGTTCACCAAAGAAGACAAGTGTGTTCCAAACTACAAAAGCTGAATCAAAGTTAGAAACACTAGATAGATATTCATCATTTAGGGTAAACTTTAAAGCATGGATGGCTTTTGCATTAGCCTCAAGGTTTTTGCCATTTATAAAATATGAATCTTTAATAGTGGCAAAATAAACATGAATCTCTAGGGTTTTTAGGTACATGGACATCTTAACTTTCCAAGTTTAGATGTTAAGAATGTCAAACATGGGAGGTGTCATGAAATCCATGAGTATGTGTTTAAATATTGTGATTAGCTATATGAGGATCTTTAACTCAAAGTTGTTTAGACCCAAATCAAAAGCACCAAGATCTGATACCACTTGTAGGTCACCCAGAGGGGGGTGAATAGGTGTACTAGCTAATCTAGTATAAATAATGTGAAACTAAAAACTAATTATGCAAACTAAAAACTATTACACTACACGCAACGTATAACATAAAAGTGTAGCCGAATTTTCGGTGAAGGGCCCTGGACTATCTCCTTAATATTCCTCTAGATTAAGAGTTGACGTGCCACTATGCCTCTCTTGGTTGAATACAAGTGAGAGCAAACAGACAACCCAAGCATATATATCAATTTAGCACAAGTATCAAGCATAAAAGAATGAGCAAAATAAGAACATGCAAGATATAAAACACAAGTGTGAGAGAGAGAGAATTGAGCAATCGTAAACATGAAAAATTTGTTTCGAGATTCGAGCACACTTGCTCTACGTCCCCGCCTTCAACATTATGAAGGACTTTCACTAAAAACGATCCCGCAAGATCACCCGGTGCCGCAACACCTACTATGAGTTCACACTAGAACTCTTGAACTGACAAGTCCCTTACTTGTCCCTGCAAGAACAACACAATATGAACTCATAAGTTCGCCAAGGCCGCACCTCTACAACACTCTCCAATAATGGGGAATCTGACGGTTCGGTCGACTAAGGCAAGATCTAGATAGCACTGCTCTCTGGCCGGTCGACCGGCCCTCAAGCCAGACTTGTGCACGTTGCCTGTGCACATTGGTTGACCAACTTTTGGCTCGGTCGACCAAGCCGCCAGATGCCCAGGTCTGGGTTTTTAGGGATTGGAAAATTGACTTGAAAAAACCCTAAAAATTTATTTAAAACCTATAAAAATTCATAAAAGTAAATTCATTAAAATACTTTGAAATCCAAATATGTGTGATCAAAAATCAACACATATTATAAACAAGTTGAACTATTTTTGCGATAAAGAATTTGTTTTAAACCAAGAACTATATTTTTCAAAATTAAACTTCAATTTGAAAAATGATTTTTTCAAAACTTGTTCAAATACAAAAACAAGATATTTTAAACACTTTTGAAGCTTAGTGTGTATGGGACCCAATACACATATAAGATGAAATATCTATGTTTTTGACAGTTAAGCTCTAAAATAAGTTTTGACTTAAATAAAACTCAAACACATGATATAGAAACATCAAATAAGTTTTTCTAAATATTTGAACCATCAATGTGTATGGATGAAATTCAAAACACATATAAAACATGTAAACTTATTTTGATGAACTCTATTCATGAAACATAAAGATATCTTCTTTGAAGCTCAAAATCAAAACGATATTTTTTAAAATCAAAACTATTCTTATGAAAACACTATATAAATTGTGTGTGTGTATGAGCTTGAGCAATCCACAACTAATCTATCCTTTATATTTTTTCTAAAAACAAAAATCTTAACACTTACAAACACTAGACTCAAGTCTTGAAAATCTTCTCTTTGAAAATCTTCTTCTCCATCTAGACTTGATCCAAACCTTGATTCAACAAGTTAGACTCATCTTGAGTACTTGATGCGATCTTAATGTGCGAGCTCTTGAATCAACACGTGCTACTTCAAAACTTGACTTCGAATATTTAGTTGAAGCTAAACACCGACTAAGATCTTGATCAAATATCTGAAACTAAATAATCAAAAGATCATTAGTACTATAACAACATGAGTTAATCATCATCAAAACTAGAGTGATGGGCCTTTGGGCCAACAAAATCTTCATCACTTTATTTCTAATGTCTCCGTACCTTCTCTATATCCTATACTGTAGCAACAACATTTAATGCTTAAAATTTACCACAATTTTGATATCTTATTTTCGCAGGATTAAATGCTCAAACGGGTAGAAAAATCTGTCTCTCTCTATCTTGTGTCTCCAACTGTTGAATTCACTCTGAACTTGGCTTGTTGATTATATAATGCTTTGTTCATTCATTGCAAGTTGTAGAAAAAGAACATTATCCTGAAAATATCAGAAAAGCAAAAACAGTGCTTTTCAACTTTTCAAGCCTTAAATTTCAGATATAACCAAACCAAAGTTGTTGAGCTAATCATCTATATTCAAGTTCTGATTTTCAGTGAAAGTCTCAAGCATTTAATACAAGAGAATTCCATTACTTCAATTACTTCTCTATGGAAGAATCTCATTCTTATCTTTTATATTTATTATATATCCTCAATCTTTTTGCTTTAGACTTATTGTGCTAAGTTATTATTGATAATACTTAGAACTATATGATTGCATAGAGTCTCCTATTGTATTTTTTTCATTGTGCTTATTTTAGTTCTCAATTGTGTTAGAGAATAAAATCTTTGTCACTCTTATTGTTGTGCGCCTCAAGATAGAGGTGGTGTAAATTCAAGATTGGGAGTATCTTGGTGGTTTGTAAATCTAAGATTGGATAACATCTTGGTGGGTTAAAACTTCAAGCTCAAGGAAAAGCCTTGGTGGTTGTAATCCCTACTTCAAAGAGAAGCTTTTTAGTAGATTTGCAAATCCTAAAGAGGGACCTTTAGGTAATGAATGTAGGAGAGTTTCCCAAACTACCCTAAAATTGCTTGCATTCTCTTTACTATTTTATCTACTGTGCATTTACTGTTTTGTTGTTGTCTGCTCCTTGTTGATCCTACCATCAGACTAGGTGATTCTACCAGTCTGTCTTATTTTACAGTTTTGTCTTATAAGTTGCATATTAAGTTTTAATTTCCTTTGACCCTATTTACCCCCCTCTAGGCTCTAACAATTAGTATCAGAGCATTGGTACTCTTATTTTTGGCTTTATATCCTAGAGACTGATCATATGTCTTTCACTAATGACCTTATTCTACCAGAGAGGAGATCCAACAATAGACCTTCACTATTTAATGGTACTAATTATGCATATAGGAAAGCATGCATGAGAATTCATATTAAATCTATTGATTGAAAGATTTGGGGCATGATTGAAGATGGCTACACCTCTCCCACTATAGAGGTTGATGGTGAGAAGGTTCCTAAATCTCAGTCCGAATGGGACGAGAGGGATTTTCTCTTTTGCTAATTTAAATTCCAAAGTTATTAACTGTATTATCAATAGATTATCTTGCAATCAGTTTCATAAAGTTATGAATATCACTTGTGCTAAAGAAATATGAATTATCTTGAAGTCACCCTTGAGGGGACTAATGAAATTAAGAATAGTAAAATTAATATACTTACACAAGATTTTGAATCTATTTGATTGTTGTCTAACGAGTCTATTGATGAAATTTTTAATAGGTTCAAAAGCATCACTAACAATCTCCAATGTCTTGAAAAAGTTATTACTTGTTTTGAAATGAACAACAATGTGATAAGATCTCTACCCATGGAATATAATAGCATCATCAATTCAATAGAGATCTACAAAGATATCAACACTCTCCCCTTCCAAGAATTAATGGGGATCTTGACGAATGCGGAGATCAAAATGATCCTTCAAAAGAAAAGAGAGCAAGATGATGCCACTCAAATGAAAAAGAAAAGCATAGCTCTCAAAGGAACACAAGATGAGTCTTCAAGTGAAGAAAGTATGAATGAAGATGATGACCTTGCTTAGGTCATCAAAAAGGCCAACAAAATGATGAGGAATAAATTCAACAAAAAGAGAAACTTTCAAAGATCAAATGGAAGAAAAGATGAGACTGGCTCTATAAATTTCTATGAATGCAATAAATCCGGTCACATTAAGAGAGATTGTCCCAACCTAAAAGGAAAGGCTAAAAAGTTCTTCAAGAAGAAGAATGTTTTATATGTGGGATGGGATGAATCAGAACCAAGTGATTCTGAGAATGAAGAAAAAGATGAAGAAAAATTGAGCATCTCAAATAAGAACATTTGCTTCATGGCGGATAACGAACATGTAACACTCGATAACTATAGTACTTCTGAAGAAATAGAAGATGCTTATATTGAGCTAGTTGCAGATTACAAAAAACTTTCAAAACAATTTACTACATTGAAAAATGAATATGCATCATGTCCATCTTTTTATGAAAATATTTTAAGAGAAAAAATGAACTGCTTGTGAAAATTGTAGAACTTCAAACTGAAAATGATGATTTAATGATCCATTTAAAAAGATTTACTGATGATGCTTCTATCTCTAGTACTGTTCATACACAAAATCAGGCTGATAGAACCAGATCAGGTCCTGGTAGGATACCATCCTACTGACAACAGTCTAGTAAGATGCCATTTTACTAGTACAGAAATCATGATTTTCATAACTACTCTCATCATAATAATACTTCAAATCTGATTAGCACATATTGTCCGAAGAGAGGTTATATTAGTACTTCATGTTTTATAAGGAAAAATTTTCATACTATTTTTTATCTAAAATGAGTTCCTAAACAAGATACTAATATTCAAGGACCCAAAAAACATTGGGTACCTAAAAGTATATCTCAAAATTCTTTTGTAGGCATCTAACTTCTCTCAATATAGAATGAAACAGTATCTTGATAGTGGTTGCTCAAGATACATGACAAGAGATCCAAATCTTTATGCATCTCTATCAAGTCATAAAGATGGGACGGTCACCTTTGGAGATGATGGTACAGGTAAAATCATTGGTATTAAAACTTTTGGTAAGAAACATTTTCCTCTTGAAAATGTAATACTAGTAGATGGTTTGAAGGCTAGTCTTATTAGCATTAGCCAACTTTGTGATAAAAGTATGAATATCATTTATTTGAAGCACTTAGAAATAGAAATGTTTACACCATTGATATTATTGATTTAACTAAGCAAAGTGTGAAGTATTTGGCCGCATTAGATTCTTTGTTATGGCACAAAAGACTTGGACATGAAAGTTTTGATCTTATATTAAAATTGTCCAATAAAGGGCCTGTTGAGGACTTCTCACATTGAAGAAGCCCAAGGAGGTAACTTGTGATGAATGTAAAAAGAACAAGCAAGTTAAAGTTCTTTTCATTCAACAAGTGAAGTATCTATTTCAAAACCCTTGCAGCTTTTGCACATGGACTTGTTTGGTCCCATGAGCACTTCAAGTTTGAGTGGTAAATATTATGCTTTTGTTATTGTCGATGATTTTTTCGATTTACATGGGTTTTGTTTTTAACTCATAAAAGTGAAGCTTTTAATTTCTTTAAATATTTTTACAAAAGGGTAGAAAAGGAAATTGACTTTTCTATTATCAAAATTCATAGTGACCATGATGATTGTAATGCCTCGATCCCACGGGCATGGAGACGTTACTGCGACGTATATACGCAGGGCGGAAATACCCTTACATATATACGCTAAACATCAGTACATATAAGAATCAGAGTATGGAAGCACGGTGGTACTATACATTCTAGCAATAATAACACAAGTACACAGTTATCGTAGAGCATGATACAATATTCCAAGAATATTAGATCACCAAGAAGTGCAAAAACATGATATGCAATATAAAAAGACTGAAAAATATACGAGCAGTAAGATGAGAATCTCGCGAACCGATCAAGGGGCTGGAAGAAAAGGGGCTCCGAACAGACAACTGATAATCCACGCTTTCACTGCGCACTCTGATCAGCTGCAACAAAGCCACCACGATCCCATGCTCTTGGATCTGGACATGAAGGTCCAGGGTTGTCAGAAAATAACCAGCGAGTACGTAGGATAAAGCCAGTTGGCTCAGGAGATCAAACGTGTACATGGTCAAGTGATGTAGTTCAGGCATGCAGGTACAAGTAATGACTAAAAACATGAAAAGAAATCATGAAATCAGTGGAGACCTAGGAATCAAGTTAACACTTGAAAAACGACAATCTCGAGTAGAGAAAACATGTATCAAAAACTGTGTCGCGAGCATAAGCATATATAAGCATGAAATAAAATATGAAGTAATGTGTTAATACAAGTATGGATAAAACCAGTTATATATGCTTAGACTTTGGATTCATGAGATTGATACGTCGAGGGGATAATTCAAATAAGGAAACCCTTATATATATACCATATACCTCAAGTCACCATAGGCTGAGTTTATATAATCCGAGTTGCCTTTACAATAACAGAATAAGGAAACGATATGAAAACCCCAAAACAAGTAAGTCAGGTGATTCAACACAATAGTACAGATACATATGTAAGTGGCGAGCATGATAATGTATTTGTCACAGGTCTCACAAGTATAGATCAAGGGTCTCACAAGTATAGATCAAGTATGTCACTAGTCAGATATCAGTAGCATGTTATTATTAGGTTATTAAGACTTATCCGATTTGTATACATCGATATGCGTCCCATTCCACATACCTCCGCATACAAACCGGAGAGTAATTTATTGGAAACTGATGGGGCTCGACGAACCGTGTTTAGAATGGGTCCCATGCATGCCCGGGACAACGGTTCAGGAGTATCCGATACTAAGCCAGAATGTACCACTAGGTACTGGGACTTACTATATGCCCGAAAGACTTAGTATACTTTCGAGCAGGAATAGGATGTCACCGCTCCCCAAAGGAATAGACCCAGGGGCTTACGGCACACCCGACAGGAGGATAGGGGAGTAGGGGTGCCAGTACACCCTACAGAAACATCTAGTGGCCTACAGGTAGAATCCCAAGTATTAGTTGTATAACATTTGTATGGCCACCATAAACACGGAAGCTATATCGGTACCTATGAGTTTCCTCCGTCCCGGTGTAAGTTAAGTACTTTATTATAGATTGTCCAGTGATAATGTCTACAGTGTGTTCACAATAATCCAATACCCACGATTAACCAATTATGGGGATTAACATGAGTATAGTATCAAGAGTATAATATCAGGAGTCTCCCTATTTCAGGGATTCAGGAATATAGGAGTTCAGGAGTGCCAGATGGTAGCAGTATAATAATCATGTCAAGTCCCTGTAAAGGTGATAATCATGAATAGGCCATGTAATACAGGTGTCAGGTGTCACAACATCAGGTCAAGTGTATCAGTTCCAAGTGATAGCATATGTCAAGTATCAAGTGATAGCATGTCAATTGTCATGCGTCAGATATCAGGTGTCAGGTATTAGGTCTCAAGTATTAGTATCAGATATCAAGTGTCAGGTAAGTTGAATACAGAGTCACAACATCATATGTCAGGCAATTATCCGATCATGTAACATGATACAGGAGGACAGTATAGCTAAACATTTCAAACTCATCACAACCATATCTATAATAATAATAAATTAATTTATTAATTAGCTATGCGAAGCTGAGCGAGCGGGAGCATATCTAGGCATATCCAATACACATATAATACCGGTTCAATGAGTTATAATAACGACCAACAATGAATAACAATATATAGGCCCAACCGTAAATAATAATATAAGCCCAAAGGGAGAGTACTTACGATTAACCAAGAATTTGTACTCACATAACATGTATCAATCCCTAGAATAGAACTCACAACATATGAAACAACATGAGAAAAGCACTCACCAAAAAATCAAAAAGGAGTACTCGCTTATATAGATAAGTAGTATTCGCAATCCCAAAAAAAGTACTTGCCTAAATCATCAAAAAATACTGTAAAATCCCAAAAAAAATACTAGAAACACGTGCACGCCACCAATCCATATTATATATATATATATATATATATATATATATTAATATTTTAGAGAGAGGAGAGAGGGGGGAGAGAGGAACTAGTTAGAGGGAGAGAAAGAGGCTGAAAGAGAGAGAGAGATAGAGAGTGTGAGAGAGATATGGGAAAGTGAGAGAGAGAGGGGGGAGAGGGGAGAGAGAGTGCTGGAAAGGAGATAAAAGGAAAGAAAAAGGGAGAGAAAAGGAAAAAAAACAGAGAAGGGGAGAAAGGAAAAAAACAGAGAATGAAAGGAAAAAGGGAAAGAGAGAGGGAGGAGGGTCGGCGGCCAGGGGAGGAGGCACGGTCGGAGGAGCTCTGGTGGTGGTGCTGGCGGCAACGGTTAAGGGGAGGAAGAAGAAGTTGGTGGGAGAGAGGAAGAGGGAGAAATGGAGAGAGAGAAATGAGAAAAGGAGAGGAAAAGAAAGAGAAGGGAGAACGAGAGTGGTATGGTGAGATGAGAGGGGGGATGGTATTGTTGTTGCTGTCGGCAGGGAATAGGAAAGGCATGGAGCAGGTGGGGGGAGAAAGAAAGGAAGAAAGAGAAAAGGAAAAAGAAAAGAAAAAAGAAAAGAAAGAAAAGTAGAAAAAGAAGGAAAAGAAATAGGAAAATGATAAAATAGGTAAAAAAAATGTATTATTAAATAATAAATAAGTAGAATAAAATAGGAGAACTAAGTAAAGGGGAAGAGAAGGTAAAAGTAAGAAAGGAAAATAATTGGAAAATAATATTATTATTTAAATCGGGTAAAAATTGACTGTTTCAGAAATGTTTCAAATTCTCAAAAATAAAAAATATTATTTTAAAATGTATGGTGAAATTAATTTCAAGAAATTCATTATGGTTTTCAAATTAAAAATCCTGTAATCAACCGGCGATACCGTTCGACACCAAATCCGGTCAAATTTCGATAAATTCAGAAAAATCTCAAAAAATGCATTTAGATAGAAAATGAGATTTTAAGAATTAATGTGAAAGCCTTTTCTAGAAATTTTACTCTGTTTGAAAACTAAAAATCCGTGAATTTATCAGCGATACCGATCGACACTAGTTTTGAAGATTTTGCAAAATAATCTGAAAAATTTCATAACATCATGAAAAATCTAAAATATTAGAAAATAATGTTTGAAACTGAAATCGGTCAAATAAGACTATCAAAAAGGTCAAAGTAGACAGTACGCCGGTATCGATTCCCCAGTTCAGACTCGGACTGACTCTGAGTTCAGGAATTCAGATCCAATACAAAATAATAGCATAAATAAACAAAAAGCAAAAAAATGTAGAGAGAAAATAAAAAATACGATTGAAAATCAGAATATGTGTCTAGGTATTTATTCCGGGAACGGGGTGTTACAGTGATGAATTTGAAAATGAAAATTTCATTGAGTTTTGTATTGATCATAGCATTACACACGCATTTTCAGCACAAACAACACCACAACAAAATGGTGTTATTGAAAGAAAAAATAGAACTTTGCAAGAAATGACACGCACTATATTAAACGCATTTGTTTTACTAAAATATTTTTAGGCGGAAGCGGTTAACATCGCTTGCGATATTTTGAATCGTATTATTATTCGTCCTATTTTGAAAAAGATCCCTTATGAACTTTTCTTAGGTAAAATCTCAAAAATATCATATTTCAAAGTTTTTGGATGTAAGTGCTTTATTCCTAATACCGAAGATAATTTGAATAAATTTGATTCAAAATCGGATGAAGGTATTTTTCTTGGTGATTTCTCTTCTAGTAAAGCGTATAGAGTATTTAATAAATGCTCACTAAATGTTGAGGAATCCATGTATGTGAGATTTAATAAGACTAACTCTCATATTTCAAAGATTATTGAAGATGCATATATTTCAAGTTCTGTAGATTCTGGTAGAATTGATCCTACCAGCAGTATTTCTGATCCTACAAGCAAGAATTCTGATCTTATCAGCAGTGAACAGACTTCTGATGAATATAAACCTGAGACTTCAGATCATTTTAGATCTTGAAATACATCCTATTCAGAACTGCCTAAGTCTTGAAAGACAGTTAAAGATCATCCAACTGACTTGATTATAGGTGATATATCAAGAGGGGTAAAAACTCGCTCTCAGGCTCTAAATAAATGTTCACATTTAGTTTTTCTATCTCATATTGAACTTAGAAATATAAATGAAGCTTTGAATGATGAATTTTGGCTTTTGGCCATGCAAGAGGAATTGAATAATTTTGCAAGAAATAATATTTGGGATCTTGTACAAAGACCCAAAGATTGTTCTATCATTGGTACCAAATGGGTTTTTTGTGATAAGCTAGATGAAGGTGACATTGTTAATAGAAACAATAGAAACAAAGCTCAACTTGTGGCCCAAAGATACAATCAAGATGAGGGCATATATTTGAAGAGATTTTTGCTCCTGTTGCTAGATTAGAAGCGATTCGAATGCTTCTAGCCTATACAAGTTTTAAAAACTTTTGATTATTTCAAATGTATGTCAAAAGTGCTTTCTTGAATGGATTTTTGAATGAGAAAGTCTATGTGAAACAACATCCAGGTTTTGAAGATAGCGTTTTTTTCAGATCATGTGTTCAAATTGAAAAAGGCTTTATATGGTTTAAAGTAAGCACCTCGTGCTTGGTATGAAAGATTGTCAAAATTTCTTATTGAAAATGAATTTTCTAAAGAAAAAAATGATACTACTTTGTTTATCAAGCATGTTGAACAAGATCTTTTGCTAGTTTAAATTTATGTTGATGATATTATTTTTGGTTCTACTAATGAACTTTGTGTGAAGATTTCTCTTCAAGAATGCAACAAGAATTTGAAATGAGTCTCATGGTTGAACTCAATTTCTTTCTTGGTGCGCATATCAAATAAGAAAAAGATGAAATCTTTATAAACCAAGAAAAATATGCTCGTGAGCTTGTGAAAAAGTTCAAGATGAAAAACTCAAAGGAGATGTCTGCTCCAATGAGTATTTCTACCAAACTTGACAAATAGTAAGAGTGTAGATGAAAACTCTACAGAGGTATGATTTGTAATCTTCTCTATTTAACTACTTATAGACCATATATCATGCTAAGTGTTTGTCTTTGTGCACACCTTCAAGCTTCACTAAAAGAATCCCACTTACATGTTATAAAATGAATTATTAAATATGTTTAAGGCACTTTAGATTTTGGGTTATATTATCCTAAGTATGCTAGTTTTGATCTATTGGGATATAGTGATGTTGATTTTGCCGGAAGTAAAACTGATAGAAAGAGTACAAGTGGAACATGTCAATTTCTTGATCATTCTCTTGTATCTTGGTTTAGTAAAAATAAAATTGTGATGCTTACAGAATATATTGCTGCCGGATTATGTTATGAACAAATTTTGTGGATGAGGCAAAATTTGCAAGACTATGGTGTCTAAATTGATACAACTAGTATATTATGTGATAATACTAGTGCAATTAACTTATCCAAAAATTCTATTTTATATTCTCACACTAAACACATAGATGTGAGACATCACTTTTTTAAAGATCATATTGAATGTGGAGATATCTTATTAAAATTTATTGATACCTACAATCAACTTGCTGATATTTTTTGTAAGCCTTTGCCTATTGAACAATTTTGCAATATTCGTAGAAATTTGGGCATATGCAAACTAGAATAACTTTTACTATTAATTTTTCTTAAGTTATTGTGATTTCAGACATTCTACCAGCAGGTTCTACCACCAGCATCTTTTCTACCAGACCAGTATGACTCATCCGACTTTATTGGTTTCCTTAACCCTAAGTATTGTGGACTACCTACCCCACTTTATTGCTTCTATATTAACTCTCTTTTATAACAACAGTGGTATAACTTCCTTATCCCACGACCTCCTAAGAAAAAACCTAATTCTACATTTGATTGACATGAATTTATATCATTTTTGTTGCTCTCATTTATCTATATTTTTGTATATAAATAAAGCTACTCGAGTATTTTTAGTGATTTTACAGTACAGGTTTACCAAAAAAGAAAAGACTACAATTTAGCATTTTAGAAGAGTGACCAAGACAAAAAGAGCTTTAATGGAAGACTTGATATTGCTGAGATTGCTCCACTGCTATTGAAGATCACATGCAAGAAAGCTGCAACTAAATCAAAGAAGTTGGAGTCCAGTAGAAGTAGAGAAGCAGTTTCATAAAAGTTTAAGGGCTTAAATGCAAATTATGGCTGAAATTCTAATTTGTAAATTGTTATTTTCTTTTCTGTGTAAACTTGTATTTGTGGTGGACCTTTATGTAAAATAATCGAATCTTAGGCTATAAATATCCATGTAAATATTAGGATTTGGGGGAGGCTGCCCTTTGTTTTGGCCATTTTTTCTCAAAGTTTTTAATTTTACATACGACTGGATCTCTTTCTCTGGTTTTGAGTTCTGATTTTTATTTGTTTTCAATTCTTTTAGGGCCTATTAGGTTGTCGTAACTGGCAGGAATTCGTAAGTGGTAATTGGTAAAGTCTTTTACAGTTGTAAATAAATTACATGCATGTAAGTTTTACAGTGTTTGGTTGGTAATATAAAGTTATAAGTGGGAAAGTGTATTGTATTTTATGGTGTTTGGTTGTCGTAATGTGTAAGTCGTAAGTGAAAAAGTTGACCACAAAATTAACTGTTTGGTGATTTAAAAAGTTTTAATATTGTAAATAAATATTAAAAATGCTAAATATTAAAAAAAATTAATATTAACATAAAAAAATAATACAAATTTGCATGACCACAAAATTAACTGTAACTGGGCTGTAAGTGAGTGAAAATTGAGTTGCAAGTGAGTGGAAATTGAGTTGCAAGTGAGTGATAGTTTAGTTGCGTAAGTCTTTTACAAATTTCAGTCCAAACAAACGTCGTAATTATAATTGAATTGTAAGCGATTTACGAATTACAGAATTTTACTCCTGTTACGACGAAACACATAGCCCGGTAATTATCCGTCAATCAGTGCATGCCTAGGTAGCCTCGTTTCGCGTGTAAGTGGGGGCAATCTGACCGGGTTTCTCCATCGTGTGGCGTGCATGTATGTGACAGAGAGAGGCGAATCTCGTGTTGCGTGCGAGCGACAGTATTGATCCACAATTTTTGTTCATGTAGCGTACAAAGGGGCGGCTTCTTGGTTGCGTGTACAAACGAGTGGAGCGGAAGAGGAACAGCATGGGAAGTGGGGTCCACACTCCCTCTCTCCCTTTCTTCTCTTCACAGTAGTATAAGTGAATGGTGTTTTCCTTGGCGGGGTCCACTTGCTTGCAATTGGTTGAGGTTTTTTTTTGGTGCTTGCTGTAAATTTCTGCAAGAAGACATGAAGCCGTCTTCACATGCGTGACTTATTCTTAGCGCGTGGGGTCCACTTTCTTCTCATTTGTGCATTGGCCGCAACCATCTGTGTGCGAGAGGTAAGTGGTTACTGTTTAATTAATGAGTAATTAATTTAATTTAGTTAATTAATTGCGCTAGCTATTAACTGTGGTTTTGTTAATTTATAGGAATTAATTTAGTTAGTTAAGTACATACATATATTGTTTCTTTATTTATTAGATTATTTTGTTTTTAAGTGCACCGTGAGTAACTAAGTCATTTCAAGTACCTGGGGTGATGAACTTAGGATTCTGTAGTGTGATTCAAATTGACTCTCTCAGTTAACTATAATTCACGCATTAATTTATTTAGATTTAACAGGAATGAGTTTCTAGAAAATTAGAAATTTGACATGATATGTATAACTAATCAATATCATATGCTTAGATGTTTCTTACTGCATTTCTTATCTACTTAAAATCATTTTTGATGGAATATTTGAATTAAAATAATATCTTGTGCTTAAGAACAAGATTCTGGAATAACATGCCTGTTATGAATAAGAAATTAGTGATGTGCAATGAAGTAAGAGAGAGATAGTATTTGACCACATGAATAATAGCTTAGGGGATTTAACCCAAGGTGCTTGATCCCTTCAATAGACAATTAATCATCATCTTAGTCCCAACCTTTTCACTCAATCTGCCTAACTAGTGCTAGGAATATCTAAATGACACATTCTCTATGGATCGACCCTCAAGTGTTGCAAACGATCAACCGTGCACTTGCGGTTAATTTAAAACGAGAAGAGAAATCTCCGCATCAATATCTCTTCATCTCCTTCTCCGAAAATCCCCAAAATTTCCTCTCCAACATGTCCGAACCTTGGCTTGTTATCTCTAATCTCAATGAAGAAAACATGCATCTCTCCATCACTATCATCAAAAAGTAGAAGAATAGGCAACTATTGTCTCCAAAGCCATGCTTTCCTGCACCTGTTTTTTGGAAGATCACTGAGAAAAACATGGGGGAAAAAGAAAAATAAGAGAAATTTTCGCAAAGATCTCACAATTGAAGAAAGAATTTATTTGATCTGTGAAAATGTCAAACTATTCTACAAAGAATTCTACAATGGATCTTGTATTGTAGAAAGGTATGTTGATTTCAACTCTATTTCAGATTATCAACTTGATGAGCGCTTCGATTTCATTCATATCAGAGAATTTGCATGTGAGAAATTTTTCTATTTTTCTAATCTGATGGCCATGTTCTACGCCAACCTGAAAATAAAAAAGGATCCTCTCACCGTGTTCTCACTGGTAAAGGGGACCATGATCACTTTGGGTGAAGAAAAATTGGGAGAAATTTTGAGAATTACTGCCTCAGGGTTACGCATTTTCGATAAGTCCTCCTTTCTTGGTTGGAGTAAATCTGAAACTTTGGCCATGCTATTTGGAGTAAGAATTGATGAAGTTTACAGAAATGAAAACTCATTTCTTATCAACTGTCTTACCCCAGGGTTCATGTATTTTTAAGATAGCTCAGTTCAATTTTCTCCCTCAATGAGGACATTTTCATGTCATAAAAATGAACTGCTTATTATTTTTATATGCTATGCTTCCATTGACTAACTTCAATCTACCTCATTTTATTTTGAGCTCTATGATTATGCCACATGAAAAACTTAGTTTTTCTTGTTTGTTAACAAAAGTGTTTACACACTTTGGAATTGAGATTGAGACTGAAACTCCATCTATGAAAAAAGGAAGTTTTGGTTTGCTTTCATTAACATGATATTTCTTCTCATAAATGATTTTGATAAAATCATGAATGGTGAATCCAAGGCAGAGGAAGAAGCTTGGTTGAAGAAAACTCACCATGAAAAAATACCAGGCAGGAAAAAAAAGAAAGCAGATATCAAGGAAGAAGACATTGTCCCTATTAGCTCTGATTCTGAGGAGAGAATAAGTAGAAAAGCAAATAAGAAAGAATACATCACATTGAGGAAGGAAATCAGTGGGTTGAAGGATAAATTCAACCATTTCAGCAGGACTGTTCAAGCTGATCTATCTGAAATCAAATGGAATCTTAACAAACTCCTCAAGAAGCTGGGCCATAAGTACTCTGAGAGAAGTAACTCTCCCAATTCTGATACTTTTTCTTATGATTCTAACCAATTTGATGACAACTCTAATGATGGAGATAATTCTGAGGACAGTTCAGGTAAAGGAAAGAAGCTTGTGACTAGGTCCTCCTCCAAAAAGACCTAAGTGTTGTTTATTTTTCTATTGACTGATACTATGGCCTGTAATAACTATCATATAATCTTGTCTTTTTTAACTACTCTTACATTCTATCATATATGCTATATGCCTGTGGTAATTTATCCATGCATGCTTTCCTTTTGGATTTTTGCTGATGGAAAAGGAGGAGAAGTATTAAGTATTTTGGGTTGGATAACACACTGCAGATATACCGCAGGATATCAGACTTAAGCCCATTGATTGTGATAATATAAAGATTATTGCTTTTTGGATATTCATATTTGTAAATGTTTGTGTACATGTTAAAGGACAAAATTTGTTCATATTTTAATCACAAATATGTACACATATATGATCACATGCACTTGTTAGTACAAACTGATAATTACAGATACCATCTCTTACTGATAAGTTCAGATATTGTGTGGGAATCATGAAGGATTACCCATCTACAAAAAGTGCATGTTATATTTGAGGGATTAACCATATCTACAGTTATGAAATATTTGTTGCCATGAATTGTAATTAACAGGCTTTAATCATTCTTAGCACATTGGCAGGTAAATAGGAGGAACTTCAAAGGTAAAATTAAAATTTTTCCTATTTACAATGTTATTGTCTTTCTAATTAAATTTATAGGTTGCCATCATCAAAAAGAGGAAGATTGTAACTCCTAAGATTTTGATGATGTAATTAACCTATAAATTAAGCTACTAACAAGTTGAATTAATAGTGTTGTCTTATTTTAGGATAAGACTTTACTAGGAGGATGGATGGATTTGAGTTACCAATGTCACATACATATGGAGGATAGAAGTATATATGTGAAGCTCCACAAATTTCATATTAACGCTAATAAAGAGCTACTTGGAGCAAAATATATCTAGCTCTACAAGGTTAAACTATTACATCATGGTATGAAAGAGTAAGAAGGAGCCAAAAATATATTGAGCTAAATATTTCATTAATAGAAGCTATGTAAGTAATTATATAGTAATTTTATTATCAAATATATATTTGGCACATAGTAGGATCTTTCTATTTCAGTTTCTAGGTAGAATCACCATTCTACCACCTCATTCTGTCACTCAACCTGATTCTATCATCTCTGTCCATTACAGACTTAAACTGAGGATATTCTATCTTAATTCTGTTTCATTTCTGATTATCCTCTGAACTTTATATTTTCAGTAATGTGGTGACTAAGCTATAGCACCACATGGGTTGTACTTCACTTGGTGATCTACCCACTCTTTGCATTAACTTCTTTCATACAAGTGTTTTGTACATACCTCTCTTTACAACTGAAAATCTGGTCTGTCCATGTCACTGTCCTGCAATTAACTGTACTCTGCAGTCCCAAAATTATCTTATTTTTATAGCTGGATTAGAGATCCGTTGGGTATATATTTAGAGAGAAATCTTCATCACTTTCCTTATCTCTTATATCTTCATACCTTCTCTATATCCTATACTGCAGCAACATTTACTGCTGAAGATTTACCACAGTTTTGATTTCTTATTTCAGCAGCATTAAATGCTCAAACGGGTAGTAAAATCTGTCTCTCTCTTGTGTCTCCAACAATTAGATTCACTCTGGACTCGACTTGTTGATTATATAATGCTTTGTTCATTCATTGCAAGTTGTAGAAATAGAACATTATCCTGAAAATCACAGAAAAGTAAAAATAATGCTCTTCAACCTTTCAAGCCTTAAATTTCAGATCTCATCAACCAAAGTTGTTGATCCAATCATCTACATTCAAGTTCTAATTTTCAGAGAAAGTCTCAAGCATTTAATACAAGAGAATTCCATTACTTCAATTGCTTCTCTATTGAAGAATCTCATTCCCATATTCTATATTTATTATAGATTATCATTCTTATTGCTTTAGACTTATTGTGCCAAGTTGTTAATTGATAATACTTAGAACTATATTATTACATAGAGTCTCCTATTATATTTTATCATTGTGCTTATTTTAGTTCTTATATTGTGTTAGAGAACAAAATCTTTGTCATGCTCATTGTTGTGTACTTAAAGATAGAGGTGATGTAAATCCAAGATCGGGAGTATCTTGGTGATTTGTAAATCCAAGATTGGATAACATCTTGATGGGATGAAAATCCAAGTTCAAGAAAGAGTCTTGGTGGTTGTAATCCTTACTTCAAGGAGAAACTTTTTAGTGTATTTGCAAATCCTAGAGAGGCCCGAACCACTCTAAAATTGCTTGCATTCTCTTTACTATTTCATCTGCTGTGCATTTATTGTTTTATTGTTGTTGTCTGCTCTTTGTTGATCTTACCATCCATCTTACCATCAGACTGGTGATTCTACCACTCTATCTTATTTTATAGTTTTATCTTATAAGTTGCATATTAAGTTTTACCTTCCTTTGACCCTATTCACCTCCTCTAGGGTCTCACAGTCCCCTGCAGTAGGATTAATATGGATCCAAGATATCCACCCGATAAGACTTAATCAACCGTCAAGTCTCCCCAACCCATGCTATATTTATTATATTTACTGCAGAGTAACAATATTGTTAATAACATGTAATAGGATAACATGAGACATGAGGTATGAGATCCATAAGATGTGGAATTCTAGTGGTGGCCCCACGGGGTTCAAGAGATGGCCCCCCACCTATGTGGTGTGGCACTTAGTTCCACACATCTTAGGTCAATTGTCCGTATATTCAGGTAACATGAGTTTCATATCAATATCAGTGATACAAGAAACAATCATGTAACTTTGATACAAGAACCAATCATGTATTGTATTCAGGAGGTATTCATGTAACAATAACACATGAATATTCAAGTAACAATATTCCATGTAACAAGAATGCATAAATAATCAGAGCATGCATACGTGTGGATCCATGTAATAGGAATGCTATCTCAATATTTGTGATATAGGAAATGGTCATGTCATATACTTGGGTCTGTCTGTGTAACAGTGATACAAGAACATGAAATAACAGAATCCAGTATAACAAAGTATCCGTGTAACGATTATACAAGTACATGAAATAACAATGTTCAGTGTAATAGAGTGTCTGTGTAACGATGATACACGTACATGAAATAATAGTGTCCAGTATATTAGTTTTCTGTATCACGGTGATCCAAGTATAGGAAATAACAATGTTCGTAATCATAAAAACATAGTAATGTGCATTTAACATTAAAATATAAATATTAAATAACAGTGTCCTGTATAATAGTGTTTGTTGTCATGAGTGAGGTGTCAATGACAATATCAGAGTGGTATCATTAACATGATCATGTGTTAATATTTCAAAATTTGTTATAATAATTTCAATATTATTAATATGATCGATATCATAAAGTAATTATTTACTATTATTTATTCATAAACTTCCCACAACCATCTTAAAAATTATCACTTTCTTTATGAATTTATTTATTAAAATTATTAACTTATTAATCCGGACTATCTTTAATCCACCGTCTAATATCTACTCGATATTTAGATAATTCACTTATATTTTATATTAAATCAAGAAATAAAATAAATTATTATTTTATTGGATATGTTTAAAGAGCAATCATGCATATTCTAATTATAGTGATTTACCAATAATTATAATTTATTAAATAATATTTACAGTGATTTACTGATAATCACGTTTTATTAAATAAAGCAATCAATTAATTTCTTTTAACATGATAAAATATAATTTATAAAAGAAAATACTCACAAAGGTACTATAGGAATGTAATTCATTTTTCTACAATCATAACGACTTGAGAATCGTCCAAGTCGGACTCTAGATGGTCAAGTATTGCCCGAATACTAAAATCAATATAATAAGTTATATATGTAATTTAATGTTTAAAATGTAATAAATATTGTTTAATAAGGGGTTTTACGCAAAATTACCTTTCTTAAGTTTTGAATGCGGGTTTAGGTTGCTATTGGGTCGGGTTTAAATCCAATACCTAAACCAATATACTTAAGTGAATATGGGTTTTGGATAACGGGTTAATGGGTCGGGTTTGAGGCCAATGAGTCATGTTTAACTCTGTAACGCCCCGATCCTGTGGATATGGAGACGTTACTGTGACGTATATACGCAGGTCAGAAATACCTTCACACATATATGCTAAGTATCAGTACATGTAAGAATCAGATTATGAAAGTACGTTGTGCATTATACATTCTAACATATGAGTACAATTACAAAATATCACAGTATGTGACACAATATTAATAGAATATTACATCATCGATAACAATATACAAGTATGAATAGTACATAAGATGCTCACGAGTTACAAAAGAAAAACTCGAGAGACGAGCAGGGGGCCTGGAAGAAAAGGACTCTAGACGGTCTACTGATGATCCACGCTTCCACTGCGCATCTCTGATCAACAACAAGAAGAATACGCAAGCTTCAAACTCCAGGATCTAGACATGCACATCTAGGGAGTCAGAAATCTCCAACGAGTAGTGAGGCGAGAGCCAAGTGGTGCATAGGGACATGCATACGTGTATCAATAAATTCGAGTCAAAAGTATGTTGAAAACCGTATCGTGAGCATAGGCACACAGGAGCAGGCAATAAGACATCAAGTGAAGTAAATATGACAAAACCAGTTATATAAGTCTAAATTACTAATCCGTGAGATTAGTAAGTCGAAGGAATAATCTAAATAAGGAAACCCTCATATATATACCCTGTATCTCACATCACAGTATTCTGGTTTCAAATAACCCAAATTATCTCTTAAACTAAGAAAACAATATAAAACTGATAGAAAATCGATAAAATTGATAATACTGAATGCGAGCAAAACTAGCTGTACAAGCTCAGTTTACGGCTTCATAACACAAGTACATCGAAAGAATAATCCAAATAAGAAACCCTGATCTAGATACCTTTATCCTATATCACCGTAATCCGAGTGTATACAACCCGATCTGCAAAACAACATAATGAATTATTAATTAGCATCTTATTATTTTTACTCATCCGACTAATATATCTAGATATGTGTCCTGGTGTACATCTCAACACACATACATCGATATATGAGCAAGTTGAGGATTGTTATTGGAAACTAATAAAGAATGGATGGATCATATTTATAGCGGGTCTCACCTCTGCCCGGGATAACAGCCTTTGTGATTCTGATTCTTGTTTCTGGGGACTTATCATTATGCGGCCCGCACTACACTTCATCAGGTACTTATATCACGCCTCACAAGACACTTCATATTATAATCCACCATTATAAATACGACATCACACCGACGTCTATCAGTTTCCCCCGACCGGGTGTAAGTGGTCCATTTATATTTTATTAAATAATTATTAGATTACAGGAATGAGCAATAACATGTCAGGAGTATCATGAGTACATGTATACTGGAATATATCAGTGTATGTCAGGATATCAGGTCATCATTTCCATAAATGATAATTATAAGTCAAGTGTATCATGTATGATTGTCAGGTGTTAAGTATGTCAAGCATCAAGTTATAACATACAGGTGTCAGGTGATAGCATGCAGGAGTCAGGTGTCAACTAATAGCATGTTATGTAATAAGCACAGTAGATATTACTATCGTATATCATTATACAAGAAAATAATACCGATACTGGGGATCGATACGAATATAGAAAAACAGTACCGATACAGGGAATTGGTACGAAAACAGAAAAATGATACCTATACAAGCGATCGGTACAAACACCAAAAAATAATACATTTTAAGAAAACAGTATAAGTACGGCTTTCAAACTCTTCACAATCATTGATAAAAGAATTAATAAAACTATCAAGTAGGCAAGCTAGTAGGCAAGTAAACGAACATCCAGGCGAAGCAAAGCAGTGCTTGGGATAAGATCAGTGAACAAAGTTTAATCACCAAAGCGTCCTGTGAAACTCAGGAACGACTTGGCTTAAGATGCAAGTCTAAAATCCGGTAGAGTATTCTGCATAGGCGTGTTTAATGGTAAAATACTGAGCGCTAAGTTACCTTTTCAAGCATAGCTAGGAATAGTGGACTTTAATAAACCCCGAAGAGATTAAGCTTGGAGGTTGTAGTGTAGAACTGCAGAACGGTTAAGCCCGAAGGCTGAGTATGTACCTGCAGGAGATGTTAGTACCAAACAAAACACATGCATATATGACTAGAAGGTAAGAGAACTGACAAGCAAGTAAGCAAACAATGTGCGTACTCAGTCAAGTATTAAAATATAATAATATATATATTTATGTAGAGAGAAGAAAGAGAAATCAAGAGAGAAGGAGTTAAGAGAAAGAAAGGATAGGAGTCCATGGCCAGGATTTGCTGTGGCTCACGGTCAAGAGAGAAAGTATAGGGGAGAGAGAGATAGAGAGTTTAGAGATAGAGAGAGTAAGAGATAGAGAGAGCAGGAGTGAGATAGAGAGAGTAGACTGGAGGGAGGGAAAGAAGGAGAGATTAGAGAAAGAAAAGAGAAGGAAAGAAAGAAGAAAGAAAGAAAGAAGAAGGGAAAGAAAAGAGAAAGGAAGAGAGAGGAGGAGAATGGGAGATGGCCGACCAAGGGCGGCTGGTAGCCTGACTGGTGGTTTCTGGCCGACAGCGGAGAGGAGCGCCAGAGAGCGCGATGGCTGTGGGTAGAGGAGGAAGGGAAGGAGGTGGTTGTGGGAGGGTGTAAGTGTAATTGTAGGGGGGTGTTGCTTAAGCTAAGTTTCGGAAGCCAAAAAATGGCTAGGATGGAGAGTTCATCAAGGAATGAGTTTGACAATGGTGGTTGTGGTGGTGGTGGTGGTGGCGAAGATGGTGGAGAAGGGTGTAATGGTGTTGGGTTTTTGTTGGTGAAGAAGAAGAAGAAGTTGGTGGTGGTGGGTTTTGGAGTAGGGAGAGAAGGAGAGGAGTTTGGGGGGAAGCTTGTGGTGGTTGGTAGAGGTGGTCACCAGCCAAAGTCACCAGCCAGGAAGGGGATACGCGGCTGGTGCTATCATTGGTTGAAGAAAGAAGGAGGAGGAAAATAGAGAGAGAGAGAGAGAGAGAGAGAGAGAGAGAGAGAGAGAGAGAGGATATATATGTATTGGGTAAAAATGAGACCGCGTTCTCATTAACTGAGACCCGCGTCTCAACAAACTAGACCCGTGTCTAGTTTAAAAGAGCTCAGATGCGGGGGTGAGGCCCGCGTTTGGGCTAAACACTGAGACTCGCGTTTAAAAGAGGAGAGAGAGAAAAGTGGGTGGGAGATAATTATTGTGCGGCTAAGAATTTTTGAGAAAAATTGAAAGAAAAAAAATATAAGGAAAAAAGAAGAATTATGAGTGAAGGAGAAAAATTTAGAAAATAGAAAAAAATAAATAAAAATATCTGGATAAAATTTCAGAATCTGGGAAAATACCAAAAACTCTGAAAAAGCCCGAAAAATGAAGTAGTTCGGAACGATCCCCAAAAATTCTCAAAAAATATAAATATTATATTAAGACACATGATAAAATCAGATTTTAGAAATTTAATCTCATTTTCAAATTAAAAATCCTGAAATTAACCAGCAATACTAGTCGAGACCAAATCCGGTCAAGTTTTGATAAATTCAGAAAAACCTTCAAAAATGCATTTAGATAGAAAATGTGATTCTAATAAATGATATAAAATTAGTTTATCTAAATTCAACTCCGTTTGTAAATTAAAAGTTCGAGAATCGATCAACGGCACTGGTCGACACCGGTTTTGAAGATTTTGCAATTTAATTTAGAAAAATTTTAGAAAATCATGAAAAATTTAAAATATTAGAAAATGATATTTGAAACTAAAATCGATCAAATCTGACTATCAAAAATGTCAAATCGATCAATATACTGGGACCGGGCCCCCGATTCAGACGCGGGCTGATTCTGAATCTAAAAATCTGGATCCAAATAGCAAACGATGATATGATAATCATAAAAAAATTAAATACGAGGAAAAATCAAAAGAATATAATCAAAAAATTAGAATACGTATCTGAGTACGTATTCTGGGAACAGGGTGTTACACCCTGCCCATTTACAAAAATTTTATCCTCGAAATTTCGATAACACAAAAGGATATGAACGAGGATTATACCAATTAACATATGAATAACCAAGAATAATGCTCTAAACTGACTGATCAATAACTTGAAACCTAGACATCTTCTGCACTTTTTGTCGTATAAAGATTCGGACGGTGCCATACTAATACTGACCTGGCATCTGTAAATAAGAGAATACCGCAAGAATTCGGTAAACTGTCTCTCTGAATAATATGAGATGAGCTGACTTGGTGAGATGATCAATATTGTTTCCCTTAGACTACGAGGCAGTGCAGTCTTTCACTGCTGAATTTTGCTAGAATCGTCGGAGATTACTTCTTTCGAAAAGACAAGACCCCAGGACTATGATATTTACCTATTCAGAACCCATACTCACTTTGCTAGTGTAAAGTGATTCTT
This sequence comes from Agave tequilana, assembly GCA_038442645.1. Taxonomy (NCBI): domain Eukaryota; kingdom Viridiplantae; phylum Streptophyta; class Magnoliopsida; order Asparagales; family Asparagaceae; genus Agave; species Agave tequilana. The sequence goes on from JAVJIF010004501.1 coordinate 72,042, forward strand.
GACGAAGAATTTATATTGTAGATGTTCTATTTGCCCTCTGTTATTCTAAAAGAAGACCATAATATCATAAATGGAGAAAACCTGATAAACTGATTGTGGATATATGAATGAAGAATAAACTGATAACAACAAGTTTTAAATGCTGGCAGTCGATTCTCTAAAAGGCATAACTAAGAATTCTTAATAACTGCCCTCTAAATGATAACCCGACTGTAGATTAAAATATTCAAGCTCTGCAAAGTTGGCTGAATAGATCGTCACTAAAGATTATGACAAGTTGGTTCAGATGCAGCGAGAAAATACGGTTTGTTAAATCTATGAAAATATGTTAGGCGGTAGGATCCGGGGAACGAGTCTAGAATATTAATCTCTAACGGTACTAGCCACGAGCAAAGCTAGACCCAGGTGAGGCCATTGCGTAACACAACGTTCGAAGCTAAGCATTTGGGGTGCGGTGGAGCTAACGCTCTGCGAGGCTCACACATGGTGAAGCTTACGCGACGAAGTCAGTGCATAATACAATGCTAAGCGCTAGGATGCAGCAAAGCTTACGCCTTGTTGAGCTTGCGTGGCTAGAACATGACCCTCGCTTGGCGAGGCTAATGGGGTCTGTGGCTCATCAAATCTATGAAGACAATTAGGCGTTGTGGCTCCGAAGAATATGATAGCGAATTTAATAACCGGATAAGTACTGAATGTTGTCTTGTGGATGCCAACTATACGACGGATTACTTCTGAAAACACCTGGGTTCTGTGAAGTTAATAGAAGAGATCGTGACTGTTGCTGGAATAATATAAATAAAAAATATCCTAGCTTTATCTGACTGAAGTCCTGAACTCGAAAATTTGCTTTATACTAACGTTCCTCGTGTAGTGGTTCTGTCTGATTATATTAATGGTGACTACCCCTATTCTGTACTAACTCCCGTGATGCATCCATATATATAAGAATAGAAGGCGAAGTCGAAAAACCATCTGACATATGATAATATGATGCATTGGAATCAGGAATGTCAGAATAGGATGAATGCGAACCACATCTGTCCTGCTAGTACTTCACTAGTCTACTCATATCTTAAGTTGGTATAAATATGATGGGAATTGGAAAGTGAAAGATGGAAAGGATACGAATATGGAAAAAGATAGGGACAACATGGCAAAAGGAGAGGCGAACACAAAAAAACTAAAATTTATGATAATAATATGATAAGATAGATATAATAAGAAAAATTTACTAACTCAAGACATGATAATTTAGGTTTAACAGTTACCGGGGGGGCACCTTCAGGGTTCAAGTTTCAGATATTGGGTACCACTTCCTGTACCTACTCTATTCGATATCTGGGCTTCCTCTTCGGTGAAATTATATGTTTGCCTCTTTTTGCCACCTTTTCTAGCCATTGGTCTTCTCTGTGCCTGATTGAAGAAATATTGCAGGGGAAGAAATGGAGTTCTCATGTCAACGGATCCTGGGTTCCTTCTCACTGGTGGTACCAAAAGTGCTGGTCGAATCAAGTGTAATATTTCATGTTCTTCTGATCAGGCAATTCTTTATCAAATGTCCTCCGGCTCCACATGCTAAGCATAGTTTGTTTGCCATTCGATAGTCGCGCTTGTAGTGTTTGGGCTTCAGACAATACCCACATATCATCTGCTCAGGGAGAGGCCAGAGTGGTTGTTTGGGTACCAGGGCATTCAGGGGCCTGTCTGAGCCTTCACCTTTCATCAACTAATAGGGTCTCTTTGCTGACTTCTTTTGCATTTTATCCTGCTTCTTCTTCTCCAGTCCTCGTTCTACCTCTTGAGCGACGGTGAGAACTTGAGAGTACATTTTGAGCTGCTGGGGTATAAGAAACATCTAGATCTTCATTTTCAGGCCTTGCTGGAATCTATTTACTCAGTTCTCCTCGTCAGCCACCATGTACGACATAAACCGGCTAAGTCTTAAGAACTCCACAGCATACTCGTCTACAATTTGATCCTTCTATTGCAATCAGATAAATTATACTTTTATTTCCTTTTGCGCTGTCTTAGGGGAAAACCTTTCATAAAAACTCCCCGAGAACTGTCCCAAGTTAATAGGCTTCTCCAGTCCGCTTCTTTTGCTAACGACGAGGTTCTTACGACATCTCTTAGTTATATCTTTACCACTTTCACCTGCTTCTTGTCTAGAATTTGGGCTGCCTTCATAAGATTTGTTGTATCTATTAACCATTATTCTGCATCTAATGACTTTTCAGTACCAAAAAATACAACCGGTTGCAGCTTTCTGAACTCGGAGACATTTTCTGGCCTGTGTTCATGGGGTGCCATTAACAACCCCTGGTGTAAGATCTTCTTCTACTTCTGTTAGTTTTTCATCATACTCTTCAGGATTCCCATCAATTCAATATTTTCTCCACTAGGACTACCCTGAAAAGAGCCAGAACTGTTATAATTTTTCCGTCTTTTCATGTTCGAGTTGGTCTAAAGATAGCGAAAAGCTGAAAAATGAAAGGATGGAAGAGCTTCAGGATTCAAAAGAAGGATGATCAGGAGAGAGTAACAAACTTTGTATTTTTCATCTGGATTGTATAATTAGGACTCATGCATTCTAATTGCAAATTTCTTTACTATTAATTTGCCAACTGGTAGTACCAGAGATGTGAGAGCCTAGGCTCTGATACCACCCTGTAACGCCCCGATCCCGTGGGTATAGAGAAATTACTGCGACGTATATATAGGTCAAAAATACCCTCACATATATACGCGAAGTATTAGTACAGGAAAGAATCAGAGTACGAAAGTACGTCGTGCACTATACATTCCAACATATGAGTATAACTACAAAGTTATTACAGGATGTGACACAATATTATAAGAATATTATATCACCGATAGGGGCAAATGTGACAATACACAGAGTTAGACAAGTATAAACAGTGTAGAAGATGCTCACGTGTTAAAAAAGGAAAACTCGAGAGACGAGCAAGAGGCCTGGAAGAAAATAATTCTGGACGGTCTGCCAATGATCACGCTTCCACTACACATCTCTGATTAGTAACAAGGAGAATCCACAAGCTCCAAGCTCCAAGACCTGGACATGCAGATCCAGGGAGTCAGAACTCGCCGAGTGGTGAGGTGAAAGCCAAGTGGCATGCAGGGACATACATACGTGTATCGATAAATCCGAGTCAAAAGCATGTGTTGAAAACTGTGTCATGAGCATAGGCACACAGGAGTAGGCAATAAGACATCAAGTGAAGTAAATATGGCAAAATCATTATACAAGCCCAAATTACCAATCCGTGAGATTAGTACGTCGAAAGAATAATTCAAACAAGAAAACCCTCATATATACAGCTTGTATCTCACATCATAGTTTCTGGTTTCATATAACCTAAATTGTCTCTTAAACTAAGAAAGCAACATAAAACTGATAAAAATGATAATATCGAATAAGAATTAAACTAGCTGTGTAAGCTCAGTTTATGGCTTTATAAGACATGTACATCAAAAGAATAATCTAAACAAGAACCCTTACCTATATACCTTTATCCCATTCACCGTAATCCGAGTGTATACAACTCGAATTGCAAAATAACATAATGAATTTTTAATTAGCATCTTATTATTATTACTCGTCCGACTCATATATTTAGGTATGTGTCCTGGTGTACATCTCAACACACATATATCGATATATGAGCAAGTCGAGTTTTGTTATTGGAAACTGATGAAGAACTAATGGATCATATTTATAGCGGGTCCCGCCTCTGCCAAGGATAACGACCTTTGTGATTTCGACTCCTGCTTTTAGGGACTTATCATTATGCGCCCCACACTACACTTCATCAGGGACTTATATCACGCCCCGCACGATACTTCGTATTATAATCCACCATTATAAATACGATATCACACCGACATCCATCAATTTCCCTCGACCTGTTGTAAGTGGTCCTTTTTATAGTTTATTAAATTATCAGATTACATGAATGAGCCAGAGCATGTCAGGAGTATCATGAGTACATGTGTACTAGAGTACATCAGTGTATGTCAGGATATCAGGTCATCATTCCCGTAAGTGATAATTATAAGTCAAGTATATCATGTATGATTGTCATCATGAATCAAGTGATAACAAACAGGTAACAGGTGATAGCATGCAAGAGTCAGGTGTCAACTAATAGTATGTTAAGTAATAAGCATAGTAGATATCACTATCGTATATCATTATACAGGAAAACAATATTGATACTAGGGATTAGTACAAATACAAGAAAACAGTACCGATCAGGGATCGGTACGAATATAGAAAACTAGTACCGATACAAAGGATTGGTACGAACACCGAAAAATAATATATTTTAGGAAAACAGTAGAAGTGAGGGTTTTAAACTCTTCAGAATCATTGATAAAAGAATTAATAGAACTATCAAGTAGGCAAGCAAGTAAGCAAGTAAGCGAACATCCATGTGAAGCAAAGCAGTGCTGGAGATAAGATCAGCGAACAGAGTTAAATCACCAAAGCACCCGATGGAACTCAGGAACGACTCAGCTTAAGATGTGCGTCTAAAATCTGGTAGAGTTTCACCTCGGTGTGTTTAGTGGTAAAATACTGAGCGCTAAGTTGCCTTTCCAGGTGTAGCTAAAAAGCCCAGAGGACTTTAATAAACCTCAAAGAGGTTAAGCCAGGAGGCTGTAGTAAAGAACCGTAGAGCGGTTAAGCCCGAAGGCTGAGTATGTACATGCAGGAGATGTTAGTACCAAACAAACATGCATATATGATTAGCATGCAAGAGAACCGACAAGCAAGTAAGCAAGCAAGCGATCACCCAAGCAAAGCTAAGCAAGTTGGAGCGAAACTAATGTACAACACTAGATGCTATTATGCTCGGCATGGTTATCGCTCGCAGCATTGCTAAATGTACGTGTCACAGCATGTGATGAACGTTATACTACTGCTCTCGGCACAGCCATGCTCACGGGGTAACTACACTCGAACGGAGTCAGCGGTAAAGTACTGACACTAGGTCTGCCTATCAGGCGTAGTATATAGAAAGTCTGGAGGACTTTAAAAACCTCAGATAGGTTAAACCTGAAGGTTATAGTTAAAATTACAAAGTAGTTAAACTCGAAGGCTGAGCAAGTACTTGCAGAAGATGTTAGCACCAAACAACACTGAACAAAACAAGTATCATCTGCACTGTTGCAAATATATTCCCCTGGTACTATACACATATTCCCAGAATACAATCATGTTCCCAGACCAATACAAGTACACAGTCCACTACAAATACATGGCACCAATGCAAATATACATGTCTGAAAATATCATACAAATTCCCAGTAATGCAATGAAATGCCTGTGGAAGCGGGGTATCCAGAAAAGCAGAGAACACTAGCCTAATCAACGGTAACATCGAGAATCTCTAATCTCTGAATAACCAACGCGTGAGTATTAAAATATAATAATAGATATTTTGTGTATAGAGAGGAGAGAGAAATCAAGAGAGAGTTAAGAGAGAGAAAGGATATGAGTCCACGGCCAGGACTGGTAGTGGCTCACGGTTAGGATAGAGAAAGCATGGGGGGAGAGAGAGGGAGTTTAGAGATAGAGAGAGTGAGAGATAAAGAGAGTGGAAGTGAGATAGAGAGAGTAGACTGAAGGGAGGGAGAGAATATAGAAAGAAAAGAGAAGGAAAGAAAGAGGAAAGAAAGAAGAAAGAAAGAAAGAAGAAGGGAAAGAAAAGAGAGTAGGAGAGGGGGAGATGGCTGGCCAAGGGCGGCCGACAGCCTGGCCCAGGCGCTGGCCAGCGGCAGGGAGGATCACCAGAAAGTGCGACGGCCGTGGGAAGAGGAGGAAGGAAAGGAGGTGGTTGTGGGAGGGTGTAAGTGTAGTTGTAGGGGATGAATTTGGGTGTTGCCGAAGATGAGTTTTGGAAGCCAAAAAATGGCTAGGATGGAAGGGCATAGGGGGAAAGAGCTTGCTAATCGTGGTGGTGGTGGTCGTGGTGGTGGTGGAGCTGGTGGAGAAGGTGGTAACGGTGTTGGGTTTTCTGTGGTGAAGAAGAAGAAGTTGGTTGTTGTGGGTTTTGGAGTAGGGAGAGAAGGATGTTGTCCCTAAAGCCTTTCATCTTAGTTTTGATGATGACTAACTTATGAAGTTAAGTTACTAATGATTTTGTGTTTATATAATTTTTGTTACTGATTAAGATTTTAGTAGATGTTTAGCTTCAACAAAGGATTCAAGTCAAGTTTAGGAGCTAACACGTGTTGATTCAAGAGCTCGCGCGTCAAGATCGCATCTAGTTCTCAAGTTGGAGTCAAGCTTTATGGATCGAGTTTAGATCGAGTCATCTTGAAGATGAAGATCGACGAGAAGACTTCGGTTTAGGTTTGTTTAGTTTTGTTTATATCTTATGTAAGGATAGTTTAGTTTTAATATGCTCACATATATACATACACACAAGTTCAAAAGTTTTGGTTTCAGTTTAATCATTTCGGATTTTCAAGAATATACATATCTTTTGTTTTCATGAATAGATAGAATAAACACAAGTTTTCATAGTTTATCTGTGTATTGGATTTCATCCATATATATTGATGATTCATATTGTTTAGAAAAACTTATTTTGATGTATCTAGTTCATGGTTTTAAATTTTGTTTTTTTCAAAACTTAGTTTAGGATTTAATGTCAAAAACATAGATATATATCATTTACATATGTATTGGATTCAATCCATACAAACTATGCTTCATATGTGTTTAAAATTTCGTTTTTTTGTATTTATACAAGTTTTGAAAAAATGGATATTTTATTTCAAAGTTTAGTGTTTGAAAAATACCAGTTTTGATTTAAGACTTATTTTCTATACCTCAAAAATAGTTAACATGTTTGTAATATATATTAATTTTTGATCACACATATTTGTACTTCAACTTATTTATATAAACTTATTTTTGTGAATTTTATGGAGTTTTATGGAAATTTAAAAGTATTTAACAAGTTAGATTTCATACCCTAAAAATCCTGTGTTGAGCCTTCTGGCGGTCGACTAGACCAGAGTTTGGTCGACCGGTCGGTCGATCGATATGCACAAGACGTGCACAAGGCCTTGGCCGCTGGGCCGGTCGACCACACGATCGACCGATCCAAAGAGCTTGGTCTCTGGATTTGGCCCTGGTTAACCGAGCGGTCGACCGACCATAGAGACTTGGTCTCTGGTTTCGGCCACTGTCGACCGGGCGGTCAACCGGTAGGCTTAGCCTTGGGGGCGATCGACCGAACGGTCGACTGGTAACCCCAACGGTCAGAAATCTGACCGTTGGTCAGTCAACCGACAGGTCATTTTTGACCTGTTCTGGATCCCAACGGCTATATTCTAGATCCCCTGTAAATTGGGGTCCTTGAGGCCAGTCTTAGACAAGTTATTCTAGAGCCAAATTTCCCCACTTCTTCTAAGTTTTTAGCAAGTTTTCAAAACAAGTCTTAGTGCCAAAAATCTCTATCTTTATTTTGTTTCAAAGTTTTAGAAAATCAAAAGAAAACAATTTTTGGGATTCTAGTATCTTGTCCAAAATTTTTATATCATTTCTAGAGTTTTTCCAAGAGTTTTCTTTGTGTTTTATTTTTCAAAAACATTGTTCACTCATATACTTGAGCTTTTCATTGCCTATCTATCATCTAGGATCTTGTATTGTGAGAAGAGTAACTTGTGATCCTTTGTGATCACCAAGAGATTGTTTGTGATCATTGGATCACTAAGTTGTATTTTTTTTTTTGCTTTGTGCTCCCTCTTGTGTAGAGTTATGAGAGTTGGAGTTGTGTACTCTAAAATTGTAAGTTGTAATTCCTCAGTGGAGGTCCTTGTGTGGAAGATCCAATAGTGGATAGTTGAAATCCTTTTGTGTGAAGGCGGGGACGTAGAGAAGTGGCTCGAACCTCGAAATAAATCCCGGTGTTTGTGTTTGATCTTCTATCTCTCAACTCTCATCTCTCTATACATCTTGCATTGTAGTTTTTATTGCTTATTCATATGCTTGATATAGTTTGTGTGCCCACACTTGTGTTGAATCAAGAGAGCTTTTAAAGCACCTCAACTCTTAATTTAGAGGAATCTCGAGGAGCAGTATCAGAGCCCTTCACGGAAAATTCGAACTCACTCTTGGTTACACATAGTGTGTTAGAAATTAGTTTTTAAATTTCGCATTATTTGTCTTAGATTAGCCCTACACCTATTCACCCTTTAGGTGTACTTTCAATTGATATTAGAGCTGGCGCTCCTTATATTCAGTTTAACTACCTAGGAGTGAGATCCTCGTTTGCTAATCTAGATTTGCTTTGCACATATTATATACACTCATGGATTATCTTGCTTCACCCACTTATAATGCATCTAACATTGATTTGTGGAAGTTTAAAATGAGTGTATATTTAAAAGTATTAGGATTGCATGTTTTTCTTGCCACTACTAAAAATACTTATATTAATAATGGCAAGTATATAGTGGGTAATGCACGAGCATTGATTGCACTTAGGCAATCACTAAGCAAAAAATATTTATTTATGGTTTCTCATTGTGATTCCGCTTTTGCAGTGTGAAACATATTGACTTCTCCCAAGGAAAAAATGACATATATTTTGGAGAAAAAAATCTAGTAGAGATGAGTCCGATCAAGCTTGCTTCATGGTCCAAGGGAATGACTCCCTTGAGGTAATCTCGGATACTCATCTTGATGATTGTGCTAGCTCTTCTAATGATCATGATAGTATGGATGCCCATGCTTTAAATGAAGAGTTATCTATGTTTTGTGAAAACTTGCCTTCGAAATATAAACTTTTGAAAAAGAAAAGTTTTGAATTAAAAAAAGAAAATGAAAATTTGTTTTCAAAACTTGATATGGTTTTGCAAGAAAAGGTTAAGGTTTCAAATGAAAGGGATTCATCAAAAATCCAACTTGACCTTATCTTAAAAGAAAATGAAATTTTGAAAAATAAAAATGAGTTTAATGTTGTTTTAAAGGAAAATGAGGTTTTGTCTTTAAAATTTAATTTTGTATTAAAAGAAAATGATTCTTTAAAAAATAAAATTGTTTTAATTTCTAAAAAATTGGAATGCATTTTGATTGAGTTTTAACCTGCACACAGAAAATGATAGTTTAGAAATTAAGATTGAACGAGCAAGATACTTAATGCTACCGCGATAGCAAGTGGCTATGCGGGTCGTGATACTCAATGAGGGAGTAGCGATGGAAGCTTTTTGTAAGTTCTCTTTTATACAAAGAATGGTTAAAATTCTTCTTTTAGTTCTTGAAAAGGAAAAGAAAATAAGTTACGTTAAATTGTGAAAGTGGTAGATAGAAGGAGATGGTGATTTTGTACACTGAAAGTAAAAAATAATAGAGATTTGGTGATGGAGGTGATCTAAAATAAAGATTAAAAGAAAAGAAAGAAAACCTAAAAGAAGTACTTACCTTTTTTCGGTTGTTGACTTACCTAAAATCCTTGCATGTTTATCTTGATCTGGAGGCGATCAACGCATAATTCATAAGATTAACTCAGTCTCAATTCACATTACATCATCAAGACTTCTGTGAGCAAGTATGAAATGATACGAACATTGGGAAGAATCCATCGTCATGAGCTATCGATGACACTCGTTAAGGCAATGCAATTCCGATGCTATTTGACTCACTTGGACTATCATCAAAACTGAAAGAGGAAGGGTAGAAAGAAGAAGAAAATGAAAATAAAGAAGAACAAAAAAAAATTGCCTTTTATTGCTTGCAGAAACGATGGAAGAAAGGAGGAGGTTACATCAGTGTCGCTCTCAATATAAATCTCTCTCTCTCTCTTACTTACATGAATCATCGTCTGATTTATGCTTATAAAGAAATAAAAATTATATAAAATGAAAATAAAAACCTACACTAAAAAGAATGAAAAACTGGCCTAAGAATCTATCTCTGCCTGATCCTCTTTTTGCCTCTAATGTGTGGGGTATTTATAGGATAGAAATGAATAAGGAAATGAGTCGAAAGATAGGGAGAGCGGGCTATTTCTGAATTTGAATCCTCCCCTTATCTCCAAATTTGATTTGATGTGGATATTCAATTCTGATCTGCAGGTTGATGACATTGTGATTACTGAATATAACTTATCAAATAATAGAATTAAAAATAGTGATCAACGTAAGAATTGTAACCCTTTACGTCTTCTTTCTGGATCATCTTGAATCATCAGATTTGAGTTTCGGTAGCGAAAGTTATGATTCAAATACTAAAATATATCCAATTTAAATCCGAGTCTAAATTGCTTCATCTCATCCATTGATCTTCTCTCTATCCATTTATCCTTTTAGATTTTGAATTTCAGTTTTAGATTTAAAGATCTCTCTCTTTATTCTTAGTGAAACCGATAGGTTTTCTTCTAATCTATTTTTCCTTTAAATTTGAATAATATTATTTCATCTGATATACACGGTCTTCAGATAAGATGGCCTTTAGAACCTCCAGATTTGAATCGATCCCCTTTCTTTTGAACTTTTGGATTTAATTGGATAAATCTGTCTATCTCTCTTTTTTCTTCCTTAATTACCCTACACGTCATTAAACATGAAAATACATTAATAGCAGAGTTTTATTTAAATAAAAATGCAGAAATGTGACACATATGATATGAAAATATGCAATGCACTTGTGTGATCACACATCCACACCTATCTTTTACTCGTCCTTGAGCAAAACATCAAAACTAAACCTAATAATTTATTAGACCACTTTTTCCGGTCACGGTTTGCACTGAGCATGTGCAACAAGCCGTTAAACCTCTAGGTTATCCCTAGAGAACGAGTTTTGTCTCGTGAGGCTTTTCAGTGGATTGAACCCACAAAATCCATAAAAAAAGAAACAAAGTGTTAGTATTTTCAAAAAATATTTTGAAAAAGAGAGAAAATATTTGAAGTATTATTGTAAGATTTCAAGTAATCTATAAGTTATAGAAAAATCGAATTTTTCATTCATAAACTTAGTCTCTGTTCAAAAACTTATTATCAATCAAGATAAGGACTCAAACTGTATTTCTCATCTAGTCTATTACTTTACCCTAAGTCATATGCACCTTCGTGACTGTAAAATTTTGACTATGGATTCTTTCACTCTAATTCTTGTACCTTATTTTATTTATTTAATTTTTTTTATATTTTTGGTGCTATTATTCTTTAGTTCTATTAGACTTTCTAATCTGCCCATGTAAAGAGTCTTTAATCGGTGACTCCCAAACCAAACTATCTTAGGGCACTGAGTGGGAAAACACCCCAAGGACTTAAGAACTCGAACAAATAAGGCCACAAAACTAAGGATTTTAGTATATGAACCGCTTTTAGACGTGATACTTATGCTTTATGAGGCACAAATACCCAACTTAATCAGAGAATTTTTGATATATTATATATATATATATATATATATATATATATATATATATATATATATATATTTCTTCTTTTTTTAATAAGGCATAAGAATCTTTATTTTTTGAACCCTAAGTGTGTAAGTGTATAAAACATGCATATTTCATCAAGGTAAAAATCAAGACTAAATTACTTCTTCAACTTTTCTTTCTAACCCTAGAAATCAAATAAATAATCTTATTTTGACCAAGTATAAGAAATCCTAATTATGATTCTTCTATTCCTTAAAATTAACTTAATTTCTTACAAAAAATATGTCAAAATATTGCTCTCTTTTCAAAAAAAATTTTTTAAGAAAGGAAAATGTTAATTTTTTTATTTTAAATAAAAGGAAAATCTATGTTATGTTAGAACCCTCCCCCACACCTATCTCATGCGTTGTTCTCAATGTATGAATGAATGCATAGATGCATAAAAAAGAAGAAAGGGAAGAAAAATATTACCTTAAGGTGGTGGTTCCAGTGGTGGTCGGATTAGGTCAAGCGTTGCTACCCAATCAAGATAATGTGGTGGTTCACGAAACCTACCTTTATTGACATTTTCTATTTACATATTTACAGTCCCCAATATGAATAGGATTATGAAAGATCCTATCATGAAATTTATTCCCTTTACATGACCAGTCTTGAAACATTATCACGGAGTCATCATGGTCTATACATATGTCCAACAAAAGAATGTGACTTGGTGGAATGGTTGACTTGGGCTCAAGAATGATAGGTTAAGGAATCAATACTAACTCGGAAAAATCAACTTTGGGTTCGAGAGTCAGTTTTGGTTCAAGAGTTGAGTCCAAATCTAAGAATTAAAATTCACATTCTTTTCCTATCAAGAAATGTGACTATCCAAAATTGCTAATTAAATTTCTAGATTTATGGGTACAGGAATAAATGTTGGCTCGAAAAATTGGTCCAAATTGGGAAAGAATACTGGAGTCAACATAGATTCGAAGATGGAAACTGAATCACAAAGTTGGAGATCGGGTTCATATTCATAATCAAGTTCAATATCATTAAAATGAAAACTTGCCAATTCGTCAATGGGTTGATATTGGTTAAGTTTAAGGTTTTGCGATGAAATTGAATCTTGGTCAAAGTCTTCAAGATACCATGATTCTTGGTTTTCATTAATATGGCTAGAAGTGTCGAGAATAGTCAAAGATTGGGTAAGGAGATTTTTCTTATTTCTAAGCATGTTTTTCAATCGACTAAGTCTTGCTTCTATTATATCGAGTGGATAACTTTGGAATTAAATCATGGTTCCATAATTTTTTCTAAGTCTGTATGTTCTTCTTGAAAAATAGAGTAACGATCTGTGATTTGAAAATTTTGACGGGATTTTGAGTCTTCTAGAATTTGAATTTGTCGCTCAAGCTCTTCTATGACTTCAATCCTCTTTTCCCAGTCAAATCATTCTTCTAATGGTTGCTTAGGAGAAGAAGTATATGAAGCTGAGTATTGGTAAGGTGGTTGACAATATGACTCGGGGGTTGTATCCCCATTGGTTCTATGAAGAGTAATGCTGATTATTCCAGTCTTATTCATAGTATTAGAATTGGGGCATATATTGATTCGGATAAGACCAATCCGGCACACTAGGTTGGTTAAAGTTATGATAAGCCGGGTTGGTAATATCCGAAAAAGAGGTCAGGATGTAATATGGATTACCATTAAAATTGAAAAAATTATTGTTATAAGCCATATCTCACAAGAAATGTCAAAAACAAACAAATAAAAACAAACAAATAAACAAATAAAAAGAAAAAAATCTAACCTAAGTTAGGGTAGACCTTAAACCTAAACGACTCCTAACTGGTTGACTATCCACGGGAGGTATATTACCGAATCTGACCACGAGTTAATCGGCCAGGTAGGGGCAAGATTGGTTGGAGGTATCCGTGCTTAAAAACAACGGGCCTAATTAAGTCAAACCACCAGCCTTCGGGGTTCGCCCCTCAATCTCCAACCTTTAACACCGATTTGGTAAGAGTCAAATTCTAATCAACTTCCCCCTTAGGTCAGTGTCCTATTGAGTCCAAGATATCCCTAGGGCCAACGTCTACTCAGTTTTAGTTAGGCTTGGGTTAGTGAGTGAGGAGATTGTTTGTTGGCTAAGGGAGGGTAATGACTTCCCCACCTTATCTTGTTTATAGGATAAGCCCTTAATTCAGTTTAGTGCAGTGTACAAGTATTTAGAAAAAGTAACACTCAAGTAATATTTCATATAAGAATGAACCTTATATTAAATCCATGCATACATACCTTGGCTCCAGCACTCTTCAACAGTAAATAAAAAATATAAAGAAATAGACATGCGCCTAAATGCAAAGTCTAAACCATTTTTAGCATTTACAATCAACCTTTTACTGTTGAATTAGAAATATATGTACAGTGAGTCAAACAAGGAAATAAATAGCTACAGATATTTAAACTTTACAATTCAGCCAACCTGCAAAAAATATAGGTTAGTAGTTCACTCAGATTGTCACTGAAATGTAGCAAATCTGAGAGCTTCTGGGCTTTGCTTTCTTGAGCAGAGTCCAGGGCCACTTATATGTCCACTGCACCAAAAATTTTCTTGATATCTATCACTGCATACCAAGAACAAAGAAGAAAGTTAATTAATAAAGTAAATAAAAAGAGTTACTTACCGCTCCTCCCCAGCAACGGCGCCAAAATTTGATTGAGTTTTAACATGCACGAAGAAAATGATAGTTTAGAAATTAAGATTGAAACATATAAGGTACTCAATGCTATCGCAATAGCAAGTGGCTAGTGGGTCGTGATCCTCAAGGAAGGAGTAGCGATGCAAGCTTTTTGCAAGTTCACTTTTAAGTTACAAAGAATGGTTAAAGTTCTTCTTTTAGTTCTTGAAAAGAAAAAGAAAATAAGTTACGTTAAATTGTGAAAGTGGTAGATAGAAGAAGATGGTGATTTTGTACAAAGAAAGTGAAAAATAATAGAGATTTAGTGATGGAGGTGATCTAAACTAAAGATTAAAAGAAAAGAAAGAAAACCTAAAAGAAATACTTACCTTTTTTCGGTTGTTGACTTACCTGCAATCCTTGCATGTTTACCTTGAACTGGAGGCGATCAGCGCATAACTCATAAGATTAACTCAGTCCCAATTCACATTACATCATCAAGACTTTTGCGGGCAAGTATGAAATGATACAAATATCGGGAAAAATCCATCGTCATGAGCTATCGATAGCACTCGCTAAGGCAAGGCAATACCGATGCTATTTAACTCACATGGACTATCATTAAAACTGAAAGAGGAAGAGTGGAAAGAAGAAGAAAAAAATGAAAATAAAGAAGAACATAAAAAAGTTACCTTTTATTGCTTGCAGAAACGATGGAAGAAAGGAGGAGGTTACATCAGTGTCACTCTCAATATAAATCTCTCTCTCTCTTAATTACATGAATCTTAGTCTGACCTATGCTTACAAAGAAATAAAAATTACATAAAATGAAAATAAAAACCTATACTAAAATGACTAAAAAACTGGCCTAAGAATCTATCTCTGCTTGATCCTCTTTCTGCCTCTGATGTGTGGGATATTTATATGATAAAAATGGATAAGTATATAAGTCAAAAGATAGGGGGAGGTGGCTATTTCTGAATTTGAATGCTACCCTTATCTCCAAACTTGATTTGATGTGGATATTCAATTCTGATCTGCAGCTTGCTGGTAATTTGATTGCTGAATATAACTTATCAAATGATAAAATTAAAAACAGTGATCAACGTAAGAGTTGTAGCCCTTTACGTCTTCTTTCTGAATCATCTTAAATCATCAGATTTGAGTTTCGATAGCGAATGTTATGATTCAAATACTAAAATATATCCAGTCTGAATCCGAGTCTAAATTGCTTCATATCATCCATTGATCTTCTCTGTATCCATTTATCCTTTAAGATTTTGAATTTCAGTTTTAGATTTGATGATCTATCTCTTTATCCTCAGTGAAACTGACAGGTTCTTCTTCTAATCCATTTTTCTTTTAAATTTGAATGATATTATCTCATCTGATATACACAGTCTTCAGATAAGAAGGCCTTTAGAACCTCCGGATTTGAATCGATCTCCTTTTTTTTAAATTTTAGATTTAATTGGATAAATCTGTCTATCTCTCTTTTTTCTTCCTTAATTACCCTATATGCCATTAAACATGAAAATATATTAATAACAGAGTTTTATTTAAATAAAAAAAGCAGAAATGTGACACATATAATATGAAAATATGCAACGAACGTGTGTGATCACATTTCTATTGAAAAAGTTTCTTTGAAAAATGATTTAGATTCTCATGTTTGTCATGCTACTACACTTTTGTGTTTCTATTGCATGCTCCACTTCTTCTGCAACTATTGAAAATGATATTTCTGTTTTGAAGAAGAGTATAGATTGTTTGGCTCCATTTTGAGCCAATTTGCCATGAACCATGCACGATTGGAATCCATGTTTCATAAGAAACATGTTCCACATATTCATGCACACTATTCACGGAATACACATGCTCATCATGTTCACACACATGATTCTTTGTATGCTAGTGTGTACACTTGTACACATTGTTGTCGCATGGGCCACCTTGCAAAATTTTATTATGATAGAATAAATAATTTAAATTTTGCAAATAAATTTGTTTGGGTTAGGAAAGGTGTTAACCCCTATGGACCCAAGAAAATATGGGTACCAAAATCCACCCTTATGGTATTTGATGTGGGTGTGGGGTATCATAAGACGTGAGAGTATTTATGCCTTGATTGTGGATGCGTTCCGAGCTCAATGGTCAAATTTTTGGATACATTACCTTCAAGAGATGTTTGGTGAAAAAATCACTATGGTTTGGAGACCTAGAGAATAGTTCATTCGATTTGGTAACTATCTCTAACTCCTTTTTTATATTTACATGCTTTTTCATATTGATGATTTTAGCATGTCATGTTTACCATGTCCATTATATTAAATGCAATGTTTATTAGACTTGTGATAAACATGTATAGTACTTGAAATACATCCATATTCATATGGATTCATATTTGTTTGTGTTCTCAATAATTATTTAGCTATTGTGTATATCCTTGTGTTAATATCATTTACATTTACACTAATGATTTTATTTGTTTTTCAATCATGTTTTGATATTTTGTGCTTCATATTTTGATTACATGTTTAAATGTAGTTTTCATTAAAACTTGTATTTATACTTATACAAATAGTGAGTTATATTTGATTCTTATGTTTTGGTGCCTTAATGCTCATGAGTACTCATTAGATATATTGTATAACCTAGTTTTGATAATCCTTGCATTTACACTTGCATTCCCTATTTTGTACATGTTTTTATGTTTAGCTTCATGTATATGTAAATTTTATTTAAAACTATATGTTATACATGTCCTATCCTTAAGTCACTTATATTAAATGTCTTATACTCTTTTGGGGACTCATTTCATGTTTGGATATGTATGTATACTTTAGTTTTGATAAAACATACATATACCTTGAAGTTTATTTAGTTTTGATGAAAAATTGAAGTTTTGATGATTTTCATGTTTTTGAGTAAGAAATTTTGATTGAGATTCATTGTCATATCTCCAAGGATATATTGATTACATGATTTTTGTACACTCGATATATCTTTTGTTTACTCATGATTTTAGATTCATGAAAATATAAGTACTTCATAGCTCGTTGAGTGTCAATTATTGTGTATTTAGTATAATATCATGAGAAATATTCATGTTTTTATTCCTTACTTGAAGGATTTTGTGCTAGTTTAAAATTTTTTCTTAAAATTAGTTTCGTATTCTTCAATTGGCTGAGTTTTCAAACTATGTTAAAATATTTTCAAATCATATTTTTGAAAATCACTACCATCCAAGGGCAGTTGGTTGGGCGACCATGCCTTGTATGCTCCTTATTGAACATTTTTCAAACATGTGCATGAAAGGGTGGATTGTTATGAGATATATATAAATTTTAATGAAAATTGACTCTGTATACTCATACTTGTTTTCTCTATATGTCTGCATCGTATCTCAATTGATATTATTTATTTCCCTGATCATACATACATATAGATGTTTTCTTGTGCTATAATATGATTATAAATTTTATAGCACAAATTGTTTTCTTGTTAAGCTTGATTTTGTTTTAAAATGTTAAATTGGTATACTATACAAGTTTTGCATTGTTTGGTTGGTATTTCGAAAAGGGGGAGAAAAATTCTTGTTTTTACATTCAATCGGTATTTCATATACTTTCTACTGGTATCTTATTCCCATCTTTTTGAGAAAAAAATTTTACCTTAGAAAGTATTTACATTTTCAATATTTGTATCAATAACTTTAAATTAGTATTATTTTCAATTGGTATCTATATTGCAAAATGGTTTACAGTTTTACCTTCAATTGGTATCTTTGATTTTAAAAAGGATTTCTTTCAATTGGCATCAATTGGTAAAAAGTAAAAAGATTTTGTGTTTCCTTTCAATTGGTTTATTTCAATTAATAATTTTTATTGGTATCAAAATTTGTTTTCGTTTGTATTGCCTATATGCAAGGGGAGCATAACAACTCCTTTACATATAGATTTATATTGTTTGTTTTTTCTTCACCCTTTTGTTCATGAGTGACAAAAAGGGAGAGTAGAATTTGAGTTTATATATGCATGTTTTATCAATTGTTTATGCATATATACATGTGTTTTATGAACTCCTAATACTTTGCCTGGTCGAATTTCACAACAAGTGACTCAACAGTTTTTCCTATGAAGGTGACGTCACCTTACGCCACAACTTGCTCATCAGTGGAGAAAGAAGTCCCCAGCGGAGTCACCATCTCTTGTACGGGGAGAAAATTTGAAAATAGGTATTGTATAGTTTTCTTGAATCAATGAAAGATTACGACAATTCTAAAAACTCCAGTTACAAGAGAGAGGAGATTTTCAAGCTCAAATCTCCTCTTTATTTAATGTTGGGTTCTTAGTGTAGCAGTGAAAAGTGATTCTTATTCTTCGTTGACCGGGTGAACGCCAAGCTTTTCTGAAACTCTTCTCCTTGGATCACAGATAGAGTAGCACAGCTCCTATTAATGAAATCTCTAAGAGACTTAGGCAATAACTTGAACTCAGCAAGTTGGTAGAAGAGTTTAACTCTTTATAAATATTCCTCAACTAAAAAATTCTGACCCCTTTCCAATAGTAAACTGAGCTATTTATAGGGGGTTTCAGGGGTAAAATTGTCCCCTAAAAACCCTCCATGATGGGGGTTAACTCCCCTCATTACGTGGGCAGTACTTGACCCAGTAATGGGGTAGTTATAACTGAGACACAGGGCTCCACTGCAGTTGGAACACGGACTTGAGCCCTGCATTTATCCCTTGAGGTAATGCTGGATGCGGGTCTTGAGCTGCGTATTTGGGCGCCGCGAGCTTCAAACTTTGTGTCGAGCTTCGCGTATGAGACGCGGGCTTCAAGATCTATGTCTGAGCACCGAAGTGGTGCTGAGACGTGGGCTTTGAGCTCTGCGTCTTGGCATTGCAGTGATGTTGAGACGCGAGCTTCGAGCCCTGCGTCTTGGCTTTGCGCGAGTGGCTTTGAATAGCCTCGTGTCTGAAGCATGGACTTTGTTATATGATGACTTGTCTTCAGTGATTTTTAGACAGTCTACAGAACCCCCTCCAAAGTTTTTCAAAACTCCATGATTGACGGGGACGGGTTTCGAAACACTTTGGACCTTTCTGTTGGCAGCAAGGTCTCAAGACTGCACTGGCAATCTTCTGAGATACCTTGAGTTCGATCTTGTCTAGATTTTGATCTTCGTGAGTGTACTTTTAAACTCTTTGAAGCCACCAGAGATAATCATCGTGAGTATCCAGATACGCAGTCTGGACCTCATTGGTACTCTGAGCTTGTGTATTATCGAACCGGGGAAAATCGCCAACCGCTTTTGCCAGCATACTATTTGAACTAAAAGCAGAGATTGAACATAGGTCTTGTAGACGCGATGGTCGTGTTGCATTGGAAACATGGACCTCGTCTGAAGTAGAAGAGATACGAACATCGAGTTGAGATGCGGCGCTCACTTTATTGAAGAGATGCAGCTCTGTTAGAGTTGAGACGCAGCTCTCTTGTTTTATCCAAAAGTTAGCTCGAGAATATTAAAGAGACGCAGTCTTTGAAGTAGAGACGCAGACATCTCTTGGTTGAAGAGATGCGACTCTGTTAAAGTTGAGACGTCGTTCTTACTTTGTTGAAATGACACAGACTTCAAAGTGGAGGCGCAGACTTCTCTTTGCTAAAGGGACTCGGCTCTGTTAAACAGGAGATTCGCATTCCAGGTATGCTGCCACGTGCCTGGCGGAGCTTAAAGAGACGCTATTCTTTTTAAAATGCGAGGTTCGCGTTCTGCGCGTTGCCATGCGTCTGGTGACAATCGGTCTCGAGATACGGGCTGCGTATCTTCGCCAATTACTACGTCTATAAAAAGACATTTGTCTTTCAAGAGTCATCATTAGACTTTTTCTTCTTCATTTGAACTTTGTGTCCAGGACTTAAGAACTCAAGAAAATCTTCGAGTTTTTTCCTCCTTTTTTATCTTCTCTACAGAATTCACCATCAAGATGGCCCCAAAAACTAAGCTTGTGGCTTTCTCCTCAAGCGTCGTCGCTCCATAGGTTCAAATGGGAGGTTCTTCTACACAGGAGGCCCCCATTTCAGGTAATAAGATCAACCGAATTGGCTTTCGCCATTAAAGAACTTGAGAAGTTATCTTAACTCTTAAGCTTCTTCTGAGTTGAACCGCCAATGCGAGACTCACGCCCGTGTTTGATTTTCAGATGCGACTCTTGCACTGGTAGGCAAGACACAGGTTTGACGACCTCCGCGTCTTTGTTTCATCAGTTTGAGCCTGTGTCTGCTTGTTAAACGCGGGTTTCATTAAGCTTTGCGTTTGATCCCAGCACTTAGAGAATTTTCTAAGTGGTGGAGTTCAGACGCGGACTTCATGTGAACTTCGTATCTCTGAGGTTTGACACAGGGTTCACTGAGTCTTGCGTCTGATTCCAACACTTAGAAAAATTTCTAAGTTGTGGAGTTTCAAACGTGGACTTCATGTGAGGCTCGCATCTCTGAGGTCTAACGCGGGTTTCATTGAGTCTCGCGTCTGATTCCAACACTTAGAAAGATTTTTAAGTTGTGGAGTTTCAAATGCGGACTTCATGTGAGCCTCGTGTCTTTAAGTTTAGACGCAGGTTCATTGAGCTCCGCGTCTTAGTCATTAGACGCGGTTCTGAGATGAACCTTGTGTCTGAGATTCAACACTTTGACAATTTTCAGGTTGCTAACTATTGTGTTGTCCTTTTTGCAGTGTGGTACTCCTTAAATCCTTTGTCCAAGTAGTATCATTTTTGACATGTAGGTGATGCTGACCCGAACATGATCTTCGTTCTCCAAAGGACTACTCCTGTGACCACTAGTAAATCAAAGGAACGACCGAGCCGAATCAGCAATGCCAGTATGCTTACTCTCTAGGAAATCATTTCTGACGGTCAGTTCCAATTGAATTCCCGTGCCCTACTAAGGAAGCCCGACTTCTTCTTTGGTGACTCGATCGAGGAGGATGATGGTGTTCTTTATGATGGGGATTATAAATGGCTTCGCCAGATTCGCAACAGGAGATTTTTTCTTCCGAGCATGGAGCGGATGTATCCCCTGGCCTACCTACACCATATGTCCGTGTGTCGGACAATGGACTACGAGTTGGTCAAACCAATCTCCAGAGTTTCTCTGGGCAAGATAGGTGCTCGTAAAGCCTTCACAGTCGGTCATGGGAGGGATGTGCTGGGGTTGCAGCCTGGTTTGGTCAGGGCTAAATACCCAACAGGGAGACCCCACAACTTGCGGCCACCTTCATCAGACAATTTCTAGATGTAGGGGGTGAGTTTTCTCCAGAATTCTGTGCCATTGGATGGATCCACTCTACCGACAAAACATGATAGGGCAGAATGGTAGAGTTTGCTTTTGCAGAATTTGAAGATCTTTTGCCGCAGGCTAGACTGTACGGGGCCGTGAGGGCTGTCCAGTACGGTATTCCGTAGAGCACCCAACATTTCTATGCTATCCTGGAGCGATATAATGCTGAGACATGCACGTTCTTCACTCCTATCGGGAAAATGGGGCTTGTCCTCCTTGAGATGTAAGAAGTCTCAGGGCTGGTGATTGGAGATGTCCCGTACGAAGAATACGTTCTGTCGACAGAGGAGCTACATCTGCTGAAGAAGAGTAATCCTCTGGTATACGAGACTTATTGGGAGGTTTTGTTCCACTTTCACATATGTAGGCAGGTGACAGGATGGAGGAGTGAGGGAGTTTAGCAGATGTCGTAGGCAAATTATCTGTTCTCTGGGGTGAATAAGATTGACCTGATGACCCGGCTAGCTCCCAGCACTGATAAAGAAATAACTGAAAGGATCAGTGCATCCACCAGTTTATACACCACAGAGTCTAATAAGGATAATTTCAAACCGGACATGGTTTTTGAGAGCTTCCACCATCAAGCTAAAGTCCCAATGTCTGACTGGGCTCTTTTGGCGGGCTTTCTCATGCTGTGGCTGAAGCAATGTGTGGAGCTGACGCTACCGCATGAGGTGATCATCACCGACGTGGTGTACCCGGTTGTTTTGCTTGCTCATGAGAAGTCCATTGCTCTCCTCTCAACAATGGTGGCCAGGATCCAGAGTGGGTTACGGGTGCTAACGAAGAGCTTCTGTCATGTGGAGGCAATCATGGACGCAAAGGGCAACCCAGTTAAGGATTCCAATGGTTATCCCCTAGTTAAAACTCCCAATCTTAGGTTTGAGCTTCCATACACATAGTTGTTGGTTTGGTATATGATGCATTGTCCATGACTAATGACTGTCGTTTCTGCCTCAGAAGGTTTTGTACCTTTCGTGCAGCGGTTAAAGAGCTCGAGCTAGCTGCAGTACTACATGTTCTACATCCGGAAGACTATTCTAAATGGGGCCAACTACTAATTGGACAGGTGCTTCCCCGAGATTCACGCCAAAAATTGATTGAAAAAATCAAAGAGTTAAGAATTTTACCGTGTAGCTTGTGGCTAACAGGTCGTGTCCACGAGGAGGAATGCGATGAAAGCTTTTCGATGCTTCGTTTAATAACAAAAAATTGTGCTTGTTTTTTAATTGAAAAGAGAATGGAAAGAAGGGAGATGATTAAAAGAGAAATTGCAACTTTGGAGAAGGCTTTGGAGAAGGTGATTTAAAAAGCTTGAAAATTGTTTGGTTGATTTTAATATAAGAAGGAGAAGATGTGGGCTCACTAATTTTTAACTCAGCTATGTACTTATCTCAAGGAAATTTGGGTTGCATCACTTTTATTATAAACTAAAAACCTTTAGTTTCTTTTAATGTCCAAGCATAACAAATAAGATCGTTTCATTTAAATCTTAAGCCCTTTCATTACAAATCATTAAGAAGTGAATATTAAACCATCAATGAATCATTTGCATGCCTAACTTAAGCCTTTCTTCTTGAAAGTATTCTTGAAGGCAAATGAGGATGGGATTGGATTTTTAACTTCTACCTCTTTTCAAAATGTCTCTTGAACTTGTTTTTATCTCATACTTGAACTTCTTGATGATTTAACATTCAACTCAAGACGATTTCTTAAAGAAAAGAATTAACCTTTCCAACCATCTTATGTGTTTTGCTTAAAACTTTCTAGAATCAATCTTAAGTTTTGCCTATGATCAAGTTGAGACATTAAGATTTTCAATTGAAGAACATGTCATTGAGTAGTGAGATAGTGAGCCCAGATTTTCTTCTTTATTAAAAACAACCAATCACTTTTCAAAGCTTTTTAAATCACCTTTTTCCAAAACCTTCTCCAAAGTTAGAATTTCTCTTTTAATCATCTCCCTTCTTTCCATTTCTCTTTTCAATTAAAAAACGAGCACAATTCTTTGTTACTGAACAAAACACCGAAAAGCTTTCATCGCATTCCTCCTCGTGGACACGACCCATTAGCCACAAGCTACACGGTAAAATTCTTAACTCTTTGATTTTACAATCAATTTTTGGCGCCGTTGCCGGGGAGGGAACGGTGTATTTGTTTTTTAACAAGTTTGGTGTCTTGTTTCAGGGACTTCAAGATTCAGATCTAGCATTCAAGCTTTGCAAGAGAAGACTTGCAAATTCTGTGCCCCTACTCTCGAAAGTAGGAAACAGAATTTCAAGAAATTGCGTTGCAAAAGTTAAAAATTTCATTGGACTACTAAAACTCTTTTTTGCAGAACATATTGCTCGCAAAAAATTAAGTTTTTGTACGTTATATTCTTGCTATATCTGCTATCCACCATCCCTGTTTTAATTTAATAGTAATTTGAGTGATTGTTAATTGCTTAAAAAATGTTTAGACTTGCATTCTAGGCATTTGTCTAATTACGTTTATTTTACAATTAATGTTGAAGATAGCTGGAGACAAGGTATGTAGTATATAGTTTAGGAAACATTCTTGGGTGATATTTGCTTTTGAATGCTACTTTTCTATATCTTGCACACTTTGCACAAATTAATTCTAAGGGCAAAACCCAAGTCAAGATAAGGTGGGGAAGTCATTACCCTTCCTTAGCGCATAAACCATCTCCAAGCACGCACAACCTAAGCCTAAGTAAAATCTGATAGACGTTGGCATTAGGGACATCTCGAACTCACTAGAAGATTATCCTAAGGGGGAAGGTGTTGGAATTTGACTCCTACCAAATCAGTGTCTAGGAAGGGGATTAAGGGCAGAAAGCCCGAAGGTTGGTGGTTACTTAATTAAGGAACGTATTTGACGGATAACCTCTCACCAATCTTGCCCTGACCTGGCTGATTAGCTTGTGGTCAAAGTCTACATTATACCTCCTGTGGACAATCAACCAGTTAGGAGTTGTCTAGGTCAAGGTTACCTTAGACTAGGCTTGGTTGTTTTCTCTTCTTGACTATTGGTGAACTTGTTTGTGATTGTGTTTGTATATGCAAGTGTGGTCAAGAGACCCTAATTCATCTAGGTTAAATAGAAACACATCACCACCCAAGTTTGAACCAAGACCAGATTCGGTTATGGATCAACCGACATCTTTGCAGGATAGGTTCTATCCCATTAGAACATCACTTCCATCCTGCATCCAACTTCCATCGGTTGGTGAACACAACTTTATGCTTAAGCCACAGTTCATCAATACACTCCCTAAGTTCCATGGCTTAGAGTCCGAAGATGCTTATTTCTTCATAAGAGAATTTGAGGAAGTATGCTTAATGATGAAAATCTCACACCTTGCAGATGATGCTATTAGGTTGAGATTTGTCCCATTTGCTCTTAAGGACTTAGCCAAGAAATGGCTCTACAGCTTAGCGGCCGGCTCTATCACATCCTGGGATGGTTTCATCAAGTCTTCTTGAAGAAATTCTATCCAATCCATAAGACCGCTCTCGTTAGGAAAAATATCATGCAGTTCAAGCAAGAACCTAGTGAACCATTTTGGAGGTACAGTGAAGATATAGAAGATGAGTCGCTGTTTTTTAATGAATTATTTAAGAATGAATGCGATTATTTTGATGAGAAGGCATATGTCAAAGATCCTAATGTTAGAGTACCCTTTAAAAAGAAGAAATTTGATTTGAATATCTTCACTTTCGATGAGCCAACCAATAATGTATCGCATGAGAATATAATTCAAGAACCTCCGATTGACATACTCTTTGAAAACATCTTTCAAGAAGAACTCATGTGTTTGGATGAATCAACTAGAGATCTTTTGGTTAATTACACATCTCTAGGGGAAAGCGTTGACCTAAGCTTTGAGGAGATATATGGAACTGAGTTAGAATTCCTAGGCATTCATAGTGAGGAAGTTCCAACTGAGAAGTGTGGTGGTGATCAATTTTTGAATAATGAATGTAGAAATATGAGAAAGGAAAACCTAAAGAAGTTGAGACTGGGGAGGAAGAGAGCTAAAATGACAGAAAAATTGGCCTCCCCACTATGCCCTATAAAGAGGACCCATTGGAATGACGGGAAGAGAGCTAGAGGGATAAGACCGAAAAAGATCTAGGTGTGGAAGAAACTTGATGTTGTACATATTTCTGTATAATATATGCACCTATTTTACATTTCATTTCATGCATGTATACATTTCTTTCATACATTGGGGACAATGCATGAGATAAGTGTGGGGGAGGGTTCTAACATGACTAATATAACTTCAAAAAAAACAAAAAATGTAAAATGTAAAAAAAATGTAAATTTTTTTTTTGTATATATATATATAAAAAACTTTTTGAAAGGTAAGAGCAATATTTTGATTTATTTTTGTAAGAAATTAAGTCAATTTTAAGGAATAGGAAAATCATAATCAGGATTTCTTACACTTGGTCAAAATAAGATGACTTGTTTGATTTTTAGGGTTAGGAAGAAAATTTGTGAAAGTAATTTAGTCTTGATATTTACCTTGATGAAATATGCACACTAAATACACTTACACACTTAGGGTTTAAAAACAAAGACTCTTATGCCTTATAAAAAAATATATGTAAAAAAAATAAACAAATCTAATTATTGATTAGCTAGGTGCTTTGGCCTAAGCAAACCTTGGTATTTATGCAAAAGATAATTAGATAAGTTATAAATATATATATATATATATAAATCCTCTGATTAAGCTGGGTATTTGTGCCTCATGAAGCATAAGTATTCATGCCTTAAAGGGGTACATTTTATAAATAAAAACCTTGCTTCGTGGCCTTGTCTGCTCGAGTGTTTAAGTCTTTAGGGGTGTTTTCTCACCTGGTGCCCTAAAACTGTCCGGTTTGGGTGTCACCGACTAAAGGCTCGTTACATGGGCAGATTAGAAAGCCTAATGAAATTGAGGAATAAATTCCACCAAAAAATAAATATAAATAAGGCATACGAGTTAATGTTAAAGAACCCTTAGTCAAACTTCACAGTCACGATGGTGCATATGACTCAGGGTAAAGTAATAGACTAGATGACAAAGATAATTTGATTCCTTACTTTGATTGATGACATGTTTTTGAATGGAGACTAAGTTTAGGAATGAAAAATTTGATATTCCTATAACTTATAGATTACTTAAACTCTCACAAATATACTTCAAATATTTTCTCTTTTCAAAATGCTTTTCGAAAATACTAACTTTTTTCTCTTTCTTTATGGATTTTGTGGGTGCAATCCACTAAAAACCCTCACGAGACAAAACTCGTCCTCTATGGGTAACCTAGAGGTTTAACTGCTTGTTGCACATGCTCAGTGCAATCGAGTGACCTGTGAAAGTGGTCTAATAATCGATTAGCATTAGTCTGATGTTTTGCTCGAGGGCGAGTAAAAGATAAGTGTGGGGGTGTGATCAGTCACATATTTTGCATATACATTGTCACCTTGCCATACTTTTTAGCTAATAGATCCTATTAATAAGTCTTCTTCTTCTTTGTTCAATGTAGGCCCAATTGCTAAAAGAAAGGAAAGAGAAACAAGCCCAAAAGCCCACCAAATTCTGATTTAATTCAGAATAAATTCGAAATAAGGAATCAGGGCAAAATCTTGGCATATCAGAGAGGTTGAAAACCGGTTGAAATGAATCCTCCCAAATCCAGCGGTTGAAGTCAACAATCAAAAGCTGTTTCGTCAAATCCTGGAGCAGAAACGAGAAAACCAATAGAAGATATTGGCGAATCACCAAACCAGGGAGATCATCCAATTGGGTGTGGCCAACTGGCCACACCAGGGCCGCCAAAACGCGGCCCTAGCCGTGTTTTCGCGGCTTGGTTAAGTCTGTTGGGGGAGCGTTTGCTCCCCCAATCTTCTCACAGCCTCACCCCTCTGGTTTTTCCCTATAAATACCATGTTTAACAGAGAAGAAAGGAGCGAAGACTAGGATTAGAATTTTTATTTATTCTTTAAGGATTTAGGCTCTTTGTTAGATAGTGTAAAAGTTGTATTTTATTTTGCAATTTGTAGTTCAGTACAAATACCTGTGTGAGAGAGGAATTGAGTGCTTGTAACTTGAAGATTGAAGTGACATCAATACAAGAATCGAGCTACATTTTCTTCCACTCATTTTACGGTATGTCGTACTTTAATTAGTTGCATTGTTCTTTGTTTTTCATGAGTAGCTAAATCGATTTTTGGGCTCACTATTACTCCTCTCTCTGATCCCTCTTCTTTTCGAACGGTTTTGATGAAATGACCCAATGAATCATTTGCATGCCTAACTTAAGCCTTTCTTCTTGAAAGTGTTCTTGAAGGCACATGAGGATGGGTTTGGATTTTAACTTCTACCTCTTTTCAAAACGTCTCTTGAACTTGTTTTTATCTCATACTTAAACTTCTTGATGATTTAACATTCAACTCAAGACGATTTCTTAAAGAAAAGAATTAACCTTTCCAACCATCTTATGTGTTTTGCTTAAAACTTTCTAGAATCAATCTTAAGTTTTGCCTATGATCAAGTTGAGGCATTAAGATTTTCAATTGAAGAACATGTCATTGAGTATTGAGATAGTGAGCCTAGATTTTCTTCTTTATTAAAAATAACCATTCACTTTTCAAAGCTTTTTAAATCACCTTTTTCCAAAACCTTCTCCAAAGTTAAAATTTCTCTTTTAATCATCTCCCTTCTTTCCATTTCTCTTTTCAATTAAAAAACGAGCACAATTCTTTGTTACTAAACAAAACACCGAAAAGCTTTCATCGCATTCCTCCTCGTGGACACGACCCGTTAGCCACAAGGTACACGGTAAAATTCATAACTCTTTGATTTTACAATCATGCTTCCTCGAGATTCACGATGCATCCTACGGGGACAAGTTTGCAGATCTCGTTGGCCTGAATGGATTCACCCGATTACCTTCTAGCGTCTTCTAGTGGTTGATAAACATCCGGCCTGGATACTTAATTTTTCAGTAAGGGAACTCCCGTACAGTAGAACCTTACATGCCTTGTCGATTTGCCAGGCAGTTTGGTTACAACCAATTGTATGTCGGTAACCCCAGCTCAAACCTTCGCACTTGTGGGAATTTGTTCGAAGGTGCCCGGGCATGGTACTATAGTATGTTGGTCCCGAGATGATGCCAATTGTGGATCTACAATACAATGTCAACACATATACTAGACAAAGGATGATTAGAGTTAAATAAATAAAGAACTTGCAATAAAAGGAAATTAAATCTCAGAAAATTTAAGTAAACGCAAACACGAGAGATTTATCCTGGTTCGATCCTTGTGACCTACATCCAGTCCCCATGCCACCCGCTTGAGATTTTTCTTTATCCTTTGACTTTGTACACCCAAAATCAACACCTTTTATCCCACTTGACAAATCCCCTTTGCCAAATGTATACAACTCTTCTTACAACAAAGAAGACCACAACACCTTGTACAACTTCTCTTCTACACCAAGAAGACGCTCTTGTATAATGCTCCTCTTTGAATGATTACAACTGATCCTATAAGCCTTGAATCTCAATGTGCTTGTGGATAAGGTCACTTATAGGTGGACTTTCAGAAATCTTCACAATATAGTAGGAATTGGTGAAGAAACAGAAAGTGGAAACAGGTTTTCAGAAAAACAGAATTTTGAAGAGAGTTTTTAGGCTGAAAACTTGAGATTTGAATTGGTAAGTTAATCCTAGGACAACATCCCTATTTATAGGTGAAATCTATAGTCAGTTAGGGGAGTTATCAGGACAAATTTGAATTTTGAAACGTTAGATAAAACACCAGAATTCACCAACTGCACAACAGTTAGAAACTGCTATTAGTCGACTAGGTATGGAGGTTAGTCGACTAGAAGAACAAAATTTTCTAAAGTTAGTCGACTAATAGGGGGTAAGTCGACTATACTTAGACTGATACAGATACTAAGCTTCTGAAAAACTGTTTTTAGTCGACTATATAGACATGGTTAGTCGACTATAAAAGGGGCTAGTTGACTATACTATAGGGGAAGTCGACTAATTGTGATGCCAAACAATAAACAGAGAGTTGGAAAATTTTTGTAGAAGGGCTTAGTCGACTGGAAAATTTTCAAGTCGACTAGGGGATCTGTTAGTCGACTATACTTAGAGGTCAAGTCGACTATATAGGTATTTGTGTGTGTGCTCAAGGCTTTTAACAATTATTCTAAAAATACACAAAAATACCCAAAATCTTCAACTGAGGTTGAGTAATCATAACTCTGTATAAATGCTTGAGATAAAACTCCAAATGCATTTTTATGTGATAAGGGTTATAAAATTGTTTTTGAAAAGATGTATGTCTTATATATGATACTAACATGAAGGATATTTTGTTTAAAGGTTTTCGTAACAATAATATTTATGAGTTATCAATAACCTGTATATATGATACCAAATGTAGGATCTATATTCAAGCAACACAAACACTAGAGGGGGATGAATAGTGTTTATAAATTTTTAAATGAAACTACTTGCAGGAAATAAAAATTCACAAGATAAAACTCAGAAAAGTTAAGCAAACATAAAGACAAGAGATTTATCTTGGTTCAGTCCTTGTGACCTACATCCAGTCCCCAAGCAATCCGCTTGAGATTTTCCTTTCCTGATTTGGATACACTCAAAACTAATACCTTGTACACCACGTGACAAAACTCCCTTTTGTTGGAACATATTTCGATGAAGACTTTATGGAGCATTTCATTTGGAGCTCTAACACATGACGAATCAAGAGTTCTACATGATCAAGATGTCCCAAGGAGAGTTGATATGATGTATTTTGTAAAGATGAAATAGCATGTAAAAAGCCTTGACACATACACTCATATCACAGTCCATTAGTCGACTTATAGTCCCTTTATAGTCGACTAATCAACTTGGTAGTCGACTAACCCAACCCCCTAGTCGACTAAGTCTTGTGTCAAAACAGACCCAACTCTCTGTTTCTGCATTAGTCGACTTAACAGTAAAACATAGTCGACTAATAGCAAAGTGTAGTAGACTAATCCCTTACCCCTAGTCGACTAATCCCTGGTCCAGTCGACTTATAAGTAGTTGCAGTCGACTTGAATCAGTTATACAAAAAACTGTCACTCCAACGTCTCTTAACCTAGTCGACTAATACCCAAACCTAATCGACTAATAGAAGGAAAATTGCCTAGTCTAGTCGACTAACTCTATAAGCAAGTCGACTATAGGCAGTTTTTGACTGTTGGACAGTTTCTGACTGTTGGTCTTTTGTGCAACATTTTCCAACGTTTCAAACATTCGAATTGCACCTGTAACTACCCTAACTTACCCTAGTCTTTAGCTATATAAAGGGTAGTTAATCCAAAGGCCAAACAACAATCAAAATCTTCAGTTTTCCAAGTCAAAATTCTGCCAATTCCTGAAAACTGATTTCCAACTTCTGTTCTTCACCAAAAGTCATTTCCATTGTGAAGTTCTCTGAAGTTTCTCCTATACTAGACCTTGTCCACATTCATACACAATACCAAGGCTTATAGGAAAAGTTGTAATACTCAAAGCAAGCATTGTACACGGGTGGCTTCTTGGTGTAGAGGCAGTTGTACAAGGTGAAGTGTATTCTCTTGGTGGAAGAGAAGGTGTTCTCTTGGATGTAGAGAAGGTGTACACATTTGGCAAAGGGGATTTGTCAAGTGGTGTGCATGGTTGTGATTTTGGGTGTACAAAATCAAGGATAAAGGAAAATCTCAAGCGGGTGGCTTGGGGACTGGATGTAGGTCACAAGGACCGAACCAGGATAAATCTCTCTTATTTGCGTTTGTCTATTTTCTGAGATTTGTTTTCCTTTTTGCAAGTTTATTTATTTGCTTAACGTTAATCCTTCTTGTTTTAGTATTTGTGTTGACTTTGGTATTTTAGATCCATAATTGCCAACAGAGATAGTTCCGCATTTATCATCATCTCTTGGGACCAACAATTGGTATCAGAGCGGGTCTCACAATAATCAACAGCAAGGATGGCAACGGAGTTTTCATCATCCCGATTCAAGGAAGGACATTCTACACAACGTCCACCGCTATTTGACGGATCCAACTATAACTATTGAAAGTGTAGAATGAAATCTACTTGCAATCGCTCAACTACAAACTTTGGAACATTGTTGAAGCATCATACACCAAGCCAACAACTAACTACAGCGCCTGGAGTGATGATCAAAAGAAGAATGCGAACTTGACGCCAAAGCGATGAATGCCTTATTCTGTGCCCTAACCAAAGAAGAGTTCAACCGTGTGTCAACAGCCACCTCTGCACATCAAATATGGCATACTCTTCAGGTAACACACGAAGGCACAAGTAAGTTAAAGAGTCTAAAATATCTGTTCTTGTCCACAGGTTTGAATTATTCAAAATGGAGGAGAATGAAACCATATCCGAAATGGTAACAAGATTCACCGACATTACCAATTCCTTAGCATCCATTGGAAAGGACTACACCCAAGTTGAAAGAGTTCGTAAGATCCTTCGTGCACTCACACCAGAATGGGAGAAGAAGACAACCGCTATTGAAGAGGCGAATGATCTCTCAACTTTGTCGTTAGAAAACTAATCGGTAATCTAATGGCATATGAAGTGCAATTGGAAGAAAGAAAGAAGGAGGAACGACAACACCACTCAAAGAAGAAAGAAATTGCTTTCCATGCATCCTCTGACACGGACGATTCTAATGACGATAAAGAGGAGATGGCAATGCTTTCAAAGAAATTCAGGCGATTCTTAAAGCAAGGTAAATTCAAATGTTTTAATTGCAATAAACCAGGTCATATGAAGATGGATTGCCCTTTGCTCAAAAAGAAAGATAAATACAAGAGCAAAAAGTTCAGAAAGAAGAAAAACTACGAAGCATCATCAAAATACAGTGATTCCTCTTCCTCTGATGAAGAAGAAACCACTGAACGTGTCAACCTATGTTACATGGCACTGGAAGATGATGAGGTATCGTTTACTGAACTTTCTGATGCATTTCATGAATTGTTTATTGATCTGAAAAATGAAAAATTGAAAAATAAAGTTTTATCAAAAGAAAATGAAAAACTTTTAAAGAAAAATTCATGTTATGCTTTACAAGTATCTTCTATAAATTCTCAACAAGATGAGTTTGAAAAAGTCATATCATCTTTTAAAAATGAAAATGAGAAGTTTATAAAAGAGAACATTTTTCTGAAAAAGGAAACTGAATCTTTGAATAAAAGGATTTCTATTTTAGATAAAGATATTTCAGTTTTCAAAAAGAAATATGAAGATCTTTTACAAAATGTGACTAAGTTCAATAAAAGAAAAGAAAAATTGAATGATTTATTATCTTTTCAGAAGTTGTCACATGATAATCATTATGGTATTGGATATAATGAAAAGTCTTCATATGTTAGAAATTCATATGTGAAAAGAAAGTCTAATCATGTTTCAAAAAGAATTAAGACAAAGTTTATATGGATTCCTAAGAATTTAAGTTTTCATGATAAAAATACGTATATTGCTTCATACATTCATGATATATGTGATTCTTGCAACTATGTGTATATTAACAGGTGGAAACCAAATTCTAAATGGATTTGGACTCCTAAAGGTTAATATGTTCTTTTATGTTTGGTACCATCTAACGTTTATCTTGCAAGTACCATACAAAAGTTAATATAGGACATATATATATATATATATATATATATATATTGTTGCAGGGGGAGAACAAAGTCTTTTCATATTTGTTATAACCCAATTTCTGCAGGGGGAGGAAAATATAACATATTTTCTGCAGGGGGAGCACTTGTGCACACAAAGCGTCATCATCAAAAAGGGGGAGAATGTTGGAACATATTTCGATGAAGACTTTGTGGAGCATTTCATTTGGAGCTCTAACACATGACGAATCAAGAGTTCTACATGATCAAGATGTCCCAAGGAGAGTTGATATGATGTATTTTGTAAAGATGAAATAGCATGTAAAAAGCCTTGACACATACACTCATATCACAGTCCATTAGTCGACTTATAGTCCCTTTATAGTCGACTAATCAACTTGGTAGTCGACTAACCCAACCCCCTAGTCGACTAAGTCTTGTGTCAAAGCAGACCCAACTCTCTGTTTCTGCATTAGTCGACTTAACAGTAAAACATAGTCGACTAATAGCAAAGTGTAGTCGACTAATCCCTTGCCCCTAGTCGACTAATCCCTGGTCCAGTCGACTTATAAGTAGTTGCAGTCACTTGAATCAGTTATACAGAAAACTGTCACTCCAACGTCTCTTGACCTAGTCGACTAATACCCAAACCTAGTCGACTAATAGAAGGAAAATTGCCTAGTCTAGTCGACTAACCCTATAAGCAAGTCGACTATAGGCAGTTTCTGACTGTTGGACAGTTTCTGACTGTTAGTCTTTTGTGCAACGTTTTCCAACATTTCAAACATTCGAATTGCACTGT
Organism: Agave tequilana; assembly: GCA_038442645.1. NCBI lineage: Eukaryota > Viridiplantae > Streptophyta > Magnoliopsida > Asparagales > Asparagaceae > Agave > Agave tequilana. Next base: position 105,986 of record JAVJIF010004501.1, read on the forward strand.
AACTACCCTAACTTACCCTAGTCTTTAGCTATATAAAGGGTAGTTAATCCAAAGGCCAAACAACAATCAAAATCTTCAGTTTTCCAAGTTAAAATTCTGCAAAACCTGAAAACTGATTTCCAACTTCTGTTCTTCACCAAAAGTCATTTCCATTGTGAAGTTCTCTGAAGTTTCTCCTATACTAGACCTTGTCCACGTTCATACACAATACCAAGGCTTATAGGAAAAGTTGTAATACTCAAAGCAAGCATTGTACACGGGTGGCTTCTTGGTGTAGAGGCAGTTGTACAAGGTGAAGTGTATTCTCTTGGTGGAAGAGAAGGTGTTCTCTTGGATGTAGAGAAGGTGTACACATTTGGCAAAGGGGATTTGTCAAGTGGTGTGCATGGTTGTGATTTTGAGTGTACAAAATCAAGGATAAAGGAAAATCTCAAGCGGGTGGCTTGGGGACTGGATGTAGGTCACAAGGACCGAACCAGGATAAATCTCTCTTGTTTGCGTTTGTCTATTTTCTGAGATTTGTTTTCCTTTTTGCAAGTTTATTTATTTGCTTAACGTTAATCCTTCTTGTTTTAGTATTTGTGTTGACTTTGGTATTTTAGATCCATAATTGCCAACAGAGATAGTTCCGCATTTATCATCATCTCTCGGGACCAACACCTTTGCCAAATGTGTACAACTCCTCTTACAACCAAGAGAACAAACACCTTGTACAACTTCTCTTCTACACCAAGAAGACGCCCTTGTACAATGCTCCTCTTTGAATGATTACAACTGATCCTATAACAAGAGTATCAAAGATAATCTTTGCCCAATTGACTTCTAGTCCAGCCATAATGGCATAGACACAAGTGGCTAAATCACGGGAATAATAGTTATAACTCCTGGTTTTAGGGCAAATATTATAGGCAAGGATACGACCTAAAAGACGTGGAACAGGTTTCAATTTATTGTTAGACATAGGTAATCCTTGACCTGGAAGAAATATATTTGATAAGACCTCCGCATCATCCATATTAATGTCATTAATAGAGAGGCCGTGATAAGGAATTGAAAAGATACGACCTATAGATTTAGGGGATAACTTGATATTAATACCTTTAACCATAGAATATATATGAACATCATCCTTATTGTCTTCATAGGTTAAATTGGTATAAAACAAGTGAATCAAGAAAGGATAATAGCCTTACCTAGAATCAGTAGAGAACATATGATAAAGACCACAATTTTGTAAATATGAGAATATCATAGTCATTAAAGTCCTCATATTTAACAAACCTACTAGGTAAAATTTCTAAGGAGGAAATTCTAAGGAAGTCATCTTCTAGGGCAGGATTTCTCAGAAAAGCCCTGAAATCAACTTGAGATGAGGAAGAAGATGGAGTAAATTTGGTTTTCTTAGATCTAGACATGATTAGAACTCAAATTAATGGAAGATAAAGTAAGAATTGACAGTAGAAGACTGAGATTGAAACAATTTTACCCAAGAATTGAAGGAAGAAAGAAATGGGTTCACTGCAGCTGTAGATCCTGTAGTCGACTGGTTCGTTCGGCTGGGGAGAGAAACTTGGTGAAAAACTAGGGTTTTGATGAGGGTTAATGGTAGAAAAGAAAGGTAAATACCAAATCAACGGTTAGGATCAAAAAGAGAGTGAGATCGGATCCAAAAATAATGATATGGGTCGGGTTTCGAAAGTTAAAAACCAATAACAGAACACAGTTTTTCACAGGGTTAGTCGACTTTGTGTTTGTGACTAGTCGACTAATCCACTTACTAGTTGACTAGTTGTTTAATATAGTCGACTACCTCTTAATAGCTCAAAAAATCCATATTTCTGTTAGATGCAATTAGTCGACTGGGTCACTGTTAAGTCGACTAGGTGTTTAATAAGTCGACTAATAGGTCTTGATAAGTCGACTAATTGTTGAGAAATGCCTTAAAATAATTCTGAAAAAATATTCAAAGATCAGAAGTATTACAAATACCCAAATCTCTTCGAAATCTCATAAAAATATCTTCTTTAAGAGATTTTGTAAAAATATCTGCAATTTGATTATCAGTTGATATAAAATTTAGAAAAATATCACCTTTTAAAGCATGATCACGTAGAAAATGATGTCTAATATCAATATGCTTAGTACGTGAATGATGAACTGAATTTTTAGATAAGTTAATAGCACTAGTATTATCACACATAATAGGTGAGTTTGTGATATACATGCCATAATCAAATAAGGTTTGTTTCATCCATAAAATTTGAGCACATGCAACACTAGCAGCGATATATTCTGCCTCGGTTGTTGATAATGATACAGAATTTTGCTTTTTACTGAACCATGATACTAGTGAATGTCCCAAAAAGTGACAAGTACCACTAGTACTCTTCCGATCAGATTTATATCTCGCAAAATCAGCATCACTATATGATAGTAAATCAAATGTGCTTGATTTTGGATAAAATAAGCCATAATTGATTATGTTATTAATATATCGAAAAATCCTTTTTTACTGCTTTAAGATGTGATTCCTTAGGATTTGATTGATATTTGGCACATAAGCAAACACTGAACATAATATCAGGTCTACTTGAAGTAATATATAGTAAAGAACCAATCATACCTCGATATAGTTTCTGATCAACATTCTTACCATTTTCATCTTTGTCTAGGAATGTAGTAGTACTCATGGGAGTATTCTTATGACGAGAATTTTTCATACCAAATCTTTTCAGAAGTTCCTTTGCATACTTACACTGGGAAATGAAGATTCCATCATTCATTTGCTTTATTTGCAGACCGAGAAAGTAAGTAAGTTCGCCCATGTGGCTCATCTCAAATTCACTCTGCATAGTCTTAGAAAATTCTTGACAAAGATTATCGTTAGTAGATCCAAATAAAATATCATCAAAAGCAAATTCCAACATTCTCCCCCTTTTTGATGATGACACTTTGTGTGCACAAATGCTTCCCCTACAGAAAATAAGTTATATGTTCTCCCCTACAGAAAATGGGTTATAACAGATATAGAAACACTTGTGTTCTCCCCCTGCAACAAATATATCATAACATGTATATATATGATAAATATTTGAAGTATTGTTCTTATCAAACTTCTTATATGGTACCTGAAAGATAAATATTAGATGGTACCAATCATAAGAGTAAAGCATTAACCTTTTGGAGACCAAACTCAATTTGAATTTGGTTTCCATCTGTTAGTATACACATAATTGCATGAATTACATATATCATGTATGTATGATGCAATATAAGTATTTTTGTCAACAATACCTAAGTTTTTAGGAATCCATATAAACTTATTCTTAATTCTTTTTGAAATAATATCAGACTTTCTTTTCACAAAAGAATTATATGGATTACTAACATATGAAGATTTTTCAAAAAATCCAAGACCATAATGATTATGTGACATCTTTTGATATGATAACAAATCATTCAATTTTTCTTTTCCTTGATTAAATTTAGTCACATTTTTCAAAATCTCTTCATATTTCATTTTGAAAACTGACATGTCTTTATCTAACACAGAAATTCTTTCATTTAAAGACATAGTTTCTTTTTTAAGCAAAATATTTTCTTTTATAAAATTCTCATTATCCTTTTTCAATGATGATATCACTTTTTCAAAATCATCTTTTTGAGAATTTATAGAAGAAACTTGAGAGATATAACATGAATTTTCTTTGAAAAGTTTTTCATTTTCCTTTGATAAACTTTATTCTTCATTTTTTCATTCTTTAGATCATTGAATAATTCATGGAATGCATCTAAAAGTTCAGTATATTGTACCTCATCTACTTCTAGCGCCATGTAACAGATGTTGGCATGTTCAGTGGTTTCTTCTTCGTCAGAGGAAGAGGAATCACTGTCCTCCCATGATGCTTGATAGTCTTTCTTCTTTCTGAACTTTTTGCTTTTAAATTTACCTTTGTTTTTGAGCAATGGGCAATCCTTCTTCATTGACCTGTTTTATTACAATTAAAACATCTAAACTTACCTTACTTTAAGAATCTTCAGAATTTTCTTGAAAGTATTGACATCTTCTCTTTATCGTCATCTGAATTGTCCTTGTCTGAGGATGCATGGAAGGCAAGTTCTTTCTTTTTGAGAGAGATTGTTGTTCATCCTTCTTTCTGTCTTCGAGTTGCACTTCATATGCCATTAGATTACCAATAAAGTTTTCTAACGACATTGTTGAGAGATCATTCGCTTCTTCGATTGCGGTTGTCTTCTTCTCCCAATCTGATGTGAGTGCACGAAGGATCTTGCGAACTTTTTCTACTTGGGTGTATTCCTTTCCAAGGGATGCTAAGGAATTGGTAATGTCGGTGAATCTTGTAACCATTTCTGAGATGGTTTCATTCTCCTTCATTTTGAATAGTTCAAACCTGTGGATAAGAACAGAAATTTTAGATTCCTTAACCTTATTTGTGCCTTCATGTGTTACCTGAAGAGTGTGCCATATTTGATTTGCAGAAGTGGCTGTTGACACACGGTTGAATTCTTCTTTGGTTAAGGCACAGAATAAAGCATTCATCGCTTTGGCGTCAAGGTTCGCATTCTTCTTTTGATCATCACTCCAAGCGTTGTGTTGGTTGTTGGCTTGGTGTACGGTGCTTCTACAATGTTTCAAAGTTCGTAGTTGAGCGATTGCAAGTAGATCTTCATTCAACACTTCCAATAGTTGTAGTTGGATCCGTCAAATAGCGGTGGACGTTGTGTAGAATGTCCTTCTTTGAATTGTGACGAAGGGAACTCCGTTGCCATCCTTATAGATTGTTGACTGGATATGCAGAGCTCTGATACCAATTGTTGGTCCCGAGATGATGCCAATTGTGGATCTAAAATACAATGTTAACACATATACTAAACAAAGGATGATTAGAGTTAAATAAAAAAGAACTTGCAATAAAAGGAAATTAAATCTCAGAAAAGTTAAGCAAACGCAAACACGAGAGATTTATCCTAGTTCGGTCCTTGTGATCTACATCCAGTCCCCATGCCACCCGCTTGAGATTTTCCTTTATCTTTTGACTTTGTACACCCAAAATCAACACCTTGTATCCCACTTGACAAATCCCCTTTACCAAATGTATACAACTCTTCTTACAATAAAGAAGACCACAACACCTTGTACAACTTCTCTTCTACACTAAGAAGACGTTCTTGTACAATGCTTCCTTTGAGTGATTACAAACTTTCCTTTAAGCCTTGAATCTAAATGTGCTTGTGAACAAGGGCTATTATAGGTTGACTTTCAGAAATCTTCACTTTAGAGTAGGAATTTGGTGAAGAAACAGAAAGTGGGAACAGTTTTCAGAGAACCAGAATTTTGAACAAGATTTTTGGTCAGAAAACTATAGATTTGAATTAGTATTTTAAACCTAAGATAACAACCCTATTTATAGCTGAAATCTATAGTCAGTTAGGGTCAGTTAGGGTACTTATTAGGACAAATTTGAATTTTGAAACGTTGGATAAAATACCAGAATACAATAATTGTACAACAGTTACAAACTGCTATAAGTCGACTAGGGGTTGGGGGTTAGTCGACTAGGGTAGGTAATTTAGACTTGGTTAGTCGACTAATCCTGGGTATACGTCGATTACATAAGACTGAAACAGATATTCAAGTTTCTGGAAAGTATAATTAGTCGACCAGCAGGAATTATAAGTCGACTATAACATGTATTAGTCGACTAGTCTTTTTTATAAGTCGACTAATAACCCTATTAGTCTGCTAATAGGAAAGGTCAAGTCTGCTAATAGCAAGGGTCAAGTCTACTAATAGGAAGGGTCAAGTCTACTAATAGGTGGTCAAGTCTACTAATAGGAAGGGTCAAGTCTACTAATAGACTAATGATGTGTATGTATATTCAAGGCTTTTAACATACTATTAAACATTACAATACACATCTAAAGCAACTCTCTTTGGGAAGTCTTGATCATGTAAAACTCTTGAATAGACTTGTGCAAAAGAGCTCCATTGAAATGGCTTCACAAAAGTATTAGTCAGTTATATGATAAGGGTTATAAATTTTTTTTGAAAAAGATGTATGTCTTATATATGATACTAACATGAAAGATATTTTATTTAAAGGTTTTCGTAACAATATATTTATGGGTTATCAATAACCTGTATATCATCAAATGATAACTTATGTTTACTTACTTCTAATAATGATTATTTTTTATGGCATAAAAGATTTGGTCATTTGAATATGAAAACAATTTCTAAGATTTCTAAATTTGATTTAGTTAAAGGTCTTCCAAAAATAACTTTTAAAAAGGATTATTTTTGTGATTCTTGTCAATTAGGAAAATGTTAGATCCCTAGTTAGAAATACTGTATTTTTATTTTTATATTTTTTTATAAGTATTTATTTTGATTTGCTAATTGTTTTATTATGATTTTTAATCAACTTAATTTATTAATTCTTCTTGTGATTATTATTATTATTAAATATGGAAATTTATTTTTAAGATAGTAAATGACACTTTTGCTTTATATACTATTGCCATTATTTCTTATCAGTATTTTTAATTACTTATTACCATTAGTATTATTATTATTAATATTGTTAGTGTTTATTAATTATTAATAGTGTTCCTAATATTTTTATTTATTATTATTATTAGTGCTACCATTATTTTATTTATTTTGATATTAGTACAAGTATTAGAGGTAGTAGTAATTGTTAATTATTATTTCTATTGTTTTTATTATTGTTGCTGTTAATTAATATTAGTGTTATTAATTATTTTGATTAATTATTATTGTCAGTGCTATTGTTAATTAATATGCATGTTATAAATTATTATTTTTAATTAAGAGTTGTTACAATTATTTAGCCTTATTAAGGTAGTTATTCTTTAAATATTATTATTATTATTAGCTTTTCTATTCTTTCTTGTCCATGATCCTTTTCCCAATATTTATTCTCATTACCCATTTACCTATTTGGATCCAACCCGCAACCCGTTGCCTATGCCCATTATAACACAAACCCAATAACCCATCCTATATATAATCCCAACTCTTAACCCTAAATCAAATCCCTAATCTCTTCCTTCACAATCCAGCCGCCCTCCTCTATGGCTACCACCGTGAGCCGCGCACCACAAACACCATCAGGCCAAGCAACGATCAACTATTGGTGGCATCTCCTTCCATTGGTCGTGCACAGTCCACCTCGGCTATCTCTCCTCCATCTCCCAACTCACGGCCATGCCGTCAAAACCGTAACACCCTTCCACCCACCCCCACGCGCCACGCGAGCACCTGGCAGCCGAGATCCTTGGCCGACAACACCACCTTTCAGGCTGCTCCTTGCCCCCGGAACTCAAAGCTCCGTCGTGGCTGTGCCCCTCTCCAACTACCCGCACTGCCATACTGAACCCATGCCTGAACAACACCCCCCCCCCCCGAGTGCTCTCCCTCCTTCTTGTGCGCAGCACACCAGGCCGGAGACCCAAGCCCCCAACTTCCCTTGCTGCCTTCCCTCCACCAGGCTACAGGCTGCAACTCCATGGCAACACCACAACGTCCATGCAGCCCAAACAATCCCCTAGTGCGCCTCCTCCCATTGGTCGAGCCCCCTTGCTCTGTCGTCGTCGGACCACCACGATCTCCCCGGAGCAATGCACGCTCTCCATTGCATCACCGTGCACCTCCACCATGCCCAGGCCATGCCCATGCCATGAGTAACCCTCCCATTCCTCTCCTTCATTTATGCTAAATATGTATGTTGAATTATGTATATGTAATTAATTTGCATGTGCATGTGCATTAATATATGTTTATATATGGGTTAATTTTATGTGTAAGTATTTTGATGTACATGCATATATTATATGAATGTATATATTAATTCATGTGGGTTATTTGCTTGTGTGGAGCCATTTTTCAGCTCTCCGTGGATCACCGTGGATCACCGTAGGCGAGTGCGAACGCACCCACGCCCTTCACGGCGAGATGCTCTATCTAACGATACCCTCCGCGGCCCCGAACGCCTCCGTCGGAGCTTCCGTCGGTGCGCCGCAAATCGGTTCAAGTATTTCGGACCCGTCCAGTGAGATCCGAACTCAGCTACAGTAGACTCAAACCCGATCCAGATTCGTATCGTTGTGGATCCGATACACAGGCAATTCGAAGACCGATTCATGGGATGATCCGTAGACCAGTACCGGTTCGTGCAGTAAAGACCAGACAGCGATTCGGTTCTGAAACTGCGTCATTCATGTGAGTGTTCATTATTGTGTATTTACCGTTGTCGGTATTGTAAATCACCTAGAGGGGCGGTGAATAGGTGATGGCTAATCTAATGGTCACTAAATGCGGAATTAAAAACTTATATGACCTAAACTAAACTATTGCACTAAACACCACGTATAACACAAGAGTGTAGCCGAATTTCCCGTGAAGGGCTCTGGACTAACTCCTCTAGATTCCCCTAGATAAGGGTTGAGGTGCCGCGTTGGCTCTCTTGGTTGAATACAAGTGTTAGCAAACAATCCCCAAGCATATATCAATTAAGCACAATATGAATATCAAGCATGTAAGGATAAGCACAATAATAGCATGCAAGATATAAACAAGTAAGGGAGAGAGAGAAAGAGCAATCGCAAACACAAGGGATTTGTTTCGAGGTTCGAGCACACTTGCTCTACATCCCCGCCTTCGATACACGAAGGATTTCCACTATGCTTGATCCCAATGGATCACTCCTCGGTGCCGCAACACCTACAATCCCTCGGACTCCCTAGTCCCGTACACACCGCAAGCCCCACTAGCTCGCCGAGGCCGCACCTCAAACCAAGAGTTCACACACGAACTCTAAACCACCGCGAACACACTTGTCCGCCTCCTCAAGGAACAAAGAAGAAGTCTTTGGTGATCACAACACTTTGATCACCTAAAAACATTCTCACACCAACACTCCTATAGGATGAATATGTCTATGGATTGTTCAAGTGTTTGTGAGAAAAACAAGGATGAGAGTGGTAGAGGAAAAACTCAGGGAAAATCACTTTTAAACACTCTTGATAAACTCCCCTTTTGATTGGAAGTATTAGCTCTCAATTTAGTGGAGAAAACTCTTTTAATGAAGTAGGAAAAACTGGCTCAAAACCCACTAAAAAAATCTTAGAGAAAAACAATACCCAAACCCCCAAATTTATAGGGCTAGAAAAACTAGCCGTTGGGGTCTGTCAGAACTGCCGGTCGACCGGCAGGTCGACCGCCAACGGTCATTTTTCCGACCGTTGGAGCAACGGTCGACCGAGCTACTGGAACAGAGAGCAGAGCTCTCTGCCGGTCGACCGGTCCGGTCGACCGGGGCTTTCCAGAGAGCAGAAGCTCTCTGGCGGTCGATCGGGTCGGTCGACCGGCCCTCCAATGCACAAAGGCATGCACGTCTGTGCACGTCGGTCGACCGCCCGATCGACCGACTTCAGACTTTGGTCGACTGAGTCGGTCGACCGGCTGAAGCCTGGAAACAGAAAACTGGGATTTTAAAACTTGGTCTTTTTGGCTCACATAAAATCCCATAATATCACAGAAAATCTACAAAAATAGTTTTACCAATATACTTTGATAAACAAACATGCTTGCATAAAATCAAGGCATGTTACAAATGATTTGGACTATTTTTGTAACTTAGAAATATTAATTCAAAAATAGTATTTTTCAAAACTTGATTTTTCAAAACTTGTTTTCCAAACTTCACTAGAAACAAAAACAAGATATTTAAACTCTTTTTAAAGCATAGTGTGTATCGATATGATCCACTACACAAACATGTTGAAATATCTATGTTTTTGACATTATGCACTAAACATGGTTTTGAATAAAACATGTAAACTTGAAAACCAAAAACCAAACGATATTTTTCCAAAGTAAAAATTCTTTTCTAAAACAAATTAAATCAAGTGTGTGTGTATATGATAAACTTGAGCAATTCACCAACTATTCTATCCTTTACATTTTATTCTAAAACAAATCTTATAAAAACAAACCTAGACACAAGTCTTCATCTTCTTGAAGTCTTCACTTGAAGTCTTCTCATCTTCTTGACTTGGTCCAAACCCGATCCAATGGCTCTTGGATCAAACTGTGCTAGCTCCAAAACTTGACTTTAAATCCTTTGTTGAAGCTATGCACCTACTAAGATCTTGATCATAAATCTGTCACTAATTAAACACAAGATCATTAGTACTATAACTACATGAGTTGATCATCATCAAAACTAGAGTGATGGGCCTTTGGGCCAACAATCTCCCCCTTTTTGAGGATGACAAAACTCATGAAGTTATATATGCATGGATTAAAGTAAAGCTTCAAGGAAGCTCCCCCTTAACTCATGCATAACAAATAAACAAATAAATATGCAATGAAAGCACATAAATATGTATGCAAATATATGGAGATAAACAAGCTAATCAGCATAAAACACATCAAATTCTTTTTCTCCTATTTGCAAAACAAAACATATATGCATAAACATAAATCCTTTTTCACAAAACATGCATATAAATCCAAAATCTTTCTCCCCCTTTTTGTCAATCATCAACAAAGGGGTAAAAAACACAATCAACAAATTTTTCTCCCCTTTTTGTCATAAACAAAGAGATCAATAAGGGGTGCAAACAAATAAGTCAATAAAAGTTTATATGCGATATACATTCATGAAGAGGAAGACGGTAAAGTAACTTCCCTACACATATACATTACATGAAAGAGGGATGACAAGCCCTAATTCACATAATGCATAATATGTAATGCATAAGAGGAGATGTGAAGCTCCCCCTACACACGTGTATCACATAACGAAGAGTTGTCAAGCTCCTCAATACAAGATACACTCATCATGAATCTATATGTAGAAGAGATGTTAAGCTCTCCTTGCATATAGGCAAGACAAATCAAAACATTTTAAATTTCAAACTTTTGAATTTTTTTTTTTAAACAAATTTTAAGATATCTTAGTAAATCAAATTTTAAGATACCAAATGTAAATAAACAAATTGTAAATAAACATTACAAATTTTCAAATAGGTAAAACATATTGATATCAATTGTAAATTTATAACAAATTTGAAGCATTTTGAAACAAATTGAAAAAAACATGCATAAGCTTATTAAAGGTCAATTGAGATATCAATTGAAAATAAAGTTTTAAAAACAAGCTTAGCATAAACATACTATGTACTTTAAAGATGTATACCAAATGTAAAGTAAGCACACGAAAATCATATATATGTATGAGAATTGATAATACCAATCGAAAATTAGAGCATACATATATAGAAAACAAAATATGAGTATATACAAAAATATCAATTGAGATACCAATTGAAAAGATCCAATGATACCAATTGAAAATAACAATGTAAATCAAGTATATAACGCATAACCTACCACCCTTTATATGCTCAAGATAAAAGATTTTCAATAAAGCTTACAAGGCATACTCGCCCAGCCATCCGCCCATAAATGGGTAGAGTTTTCAAAATAGATTTGAAAATATTTTTATAGTGAAAAACACTACCAAACAAAGAATAATTAACTAGTTAAAGAGAATTTTTGAAAAACTAGTTAAAGATCCTTCAAAGCATGAAATCAAAACATATGTTTTTCATGAATTGTACCAAATACACAAGAATTGACACTCAAAATCGATAAAGTTCAAAAATGTGTTCATGAAACTAAGTCATGAATAAACAAATAAAGTGTGAGTGTTCAAGAATCATGTATGAAGCATTTTTCATGAAAATAATCAATAGGGCTCAAAGTAAACATGAATCTTATTTTATCAAACAAATCATGAAAATTCATTTTTCATTTAAAAAAATAAAACTTCTAGGTATATGTATGATTTATCCAAAACTAACAATATGCATACATATCCCAAACATAAAAGAGTCTATTAATAGTATTTGCATGAAGAAAAGACTCACGGGTATACATGTATATTTATTAGATTTTAATAAAAACTACATATACATGAAGTAAAACATGAAAATAGGCAAAACAAGTATAAATGAGAGAATCATCAAAACTAGCCTATACATGTGCATAAAGTGAGTACAGATGAACATGAAGTGCAAACATATATAAATCAATTTGTTGTTCACTATTTATACATGTATAAATACAAGTTTTGATAAAAACTACATTTAGACTAGTATTTACCACATGAAGCACAAAAACAATTAAAACATGAACATGCTAAATGATATTATCAAATGAAAAGCATGTAAATAAATTAAGAGTTTAGAAATAGTTACCAACTAGGGAACTATGCTCCAAAACTCCAAACATGGTGGTTGACCCACCAAAACTCCTTGATAGCGGTGCATCAAATATGTGTCCATCATATCCATGTGCAACCACCACCAAGGCACCATCCCTCTCACGTTTTGTGAGAGCCCTCACCTACATCAAAAACACAAGGTGGGGGTTTTGGTACCCATTTTTTTCTTGGATCCTTGGGGTTAGCTTTGTAAGGAACCCAAACATTTTTATGATTAGCAAAATTTAAATGATGTATCCTATCATAACAAAACTTTGCTAAATGGCCTTTGAGGCCACAATGTGTACAAGAGTACACCTTAGGATGCTTATGAGTGTGAGTGTGATCGTGGCGTGCAACATAAGCAAATGCATGATGATGATATGCATAAATATGTGGAGTTTGTTTCTTAGAAAACAAAGACTCCAATCTCTTATGATAAAACGCACACGAGCTCAAAGTTGAGCTCAAACAATTAATCCTATTTTTCAAAACATTAATCTCACTATTATCAATGGTGGCATGAAAAGCATGGTGAGATTGAGAATCATTTTTCTTATTCTTTTAGAAACATTTTCTTTTTCTTTTTCAAACATTTTTCTTTTCAAAGAAGTGTTTTCATTAAAAGCGACTTCTTTTTGTTTTTCCACCAAAACAATTTTATTTTTCAAAATAGTGTTTCCTTCACACAAATCATTCAATTTAGAAAGCAAGGAAACATTCTCATTTTTCAAATCAACATTCTCTTTTTCAAAACATGCAATCTTAGTTTTAAAAGACTCATTTTCATTTTGCATGCAATCAAATTTCTTTTTCAAATTTTTATTATCTTTCTTAAGCATATCATATTTTTCTAAGAGTTGTTGACAAAAAGATGCAAGTTCATTGTAAGACATATCAACATCCTCTTCTACCTCAGATTCGGTAGTTACCTCAAGGGAGTTATTCCCTTGGACCATGTAGCACTTGTTGGAGACGTCACTTTCAACATCCGAATCGCTCCCCGCATAATATAGATCTTTTTCGCCAAGGGAGGTGATGATGTTCCATGCTATAAAAGCCGAATCAATGTTAGAAACCCTAGATAAATAATCATTATTTAGGGTACTCTTCAAAGCATAAAGGGCTTTTGCATTAGCCTCAAAATTCTTGCCATTTAAACAATATGAATCATTAGTGATGGCAAGGTAAACATGAATGCCTAGGGCCTTGAGGTACAAGAACATCTTAACCTTCCAAACTTGGATATTAAGAATGTCAAAAGTGGGTTGTGACATGAAATCCATGGTGTGTGTACAAAAATAGTGATTAGCCTAAAAAGAGGATCTTTAACTCTAGGTTGTAAGACCCAAATTCAGAGCACCTTGCTCTGATACCAATTATAAATCACCTAGAGGGGGGGTGAATAGGTGATGGCTAATCTAATGGTCACTAAATGCGGAATTAAAAACTTATATGACCTAAACTAAACTATTGTACTAAACACCACATATAACACAAGAGTTTAGCCGAATTCCCCGTGAAGGGCTCTGGACTAACTCCTCTAGATTCCCCTAGATAATGGTTGAGGTGCCGCGTTGGCTCTCTTGGTTGAATACAAGTGTTAGCAAACAATCCCCAAGCATATATCAATTAAGCACAATATGAATATCAAGCATGTAAGGATAAGTACAATAATAGCATGCAAGATATAAACAAGTAAGGGAGAGAGAGAAAGAGCAATCGCAAACACAAGGGATTTGTTTCGAGGTTCGAGCACACTTGCTCTACATCCCCGCCTTCGACACACGAAGGATTTCCACTATGCTTGATCCCAATGGATCACTCCTCGGTGCCGCAACACCTACAATCCCTCGGACTCCCTAGTCCCGTACACACCGCAAGCCTCACAAGCTCGCCGAGGCCGCACCTCAAACCAAGAGTTCACACACGAACTCTAAACCACCGCGAACACACTTGTCCGCCTCCTCAAGGAACAAAGAAGAAGTCTTTGGTGATTACAACACTTTGATCACCTAAAAACAATCTCACACCAACACTCCTATAGGATGAATATGTCTATGGATTGCTCAAGTGTTTGTGAGAAAAATAAGAATGAGAGTGGTGGAGGAAAAACTCAGGGAAAATCACTTTTAAACACTCTTGATAAACTCCCCTTTTGATTGGAAGTATTAGCTCTCAATTTAGTGGAGAAAACTCTTTTAATGAAGTAGGAAAAACTGGCTCAAAATCCACTAAAAAATCTTAGAGAAAAACAATACCCAAACCCCCAAATTTATAGGGCTAGAAAAACTAGTCGTTGGGGTCTATCAGAACTGCCAGTCGACCGGCTGGTCGGCCGCCAACGGTCATTTTTCCAACCGTTGGAGCAACGGTCGACCGATCGGTCGACCGAGCTACTGGAACAGAGAGCAGACCTCTCTGCCGGTCGACCGGTCCGGTCGACCGGGGCTTTCCAGAGAGCAGAAGCTCTCTGGCGGTCGACCGGGTCGGTCGACCGGCCCTCCAGTGCACAAAGGCGTGCACGTCTGTGCACGTCGGTCGACCGCCCGATCGACCGACTTCAGACTTCGGTCGACCGAGTCGGTCGACCGGCTGAAGCCTGGAAACAGAAAACTGGGATTTTAAAACTTGGTCTTTTTGGCTCACATAAAATCCCATAATATCACAGAAAATCTACAAAAATAGTTTTACCAATATACTTTGATAAACAAACATGCTTGCACAAAATCAAGGCATGTTACAAATGATTTGAACTATTTTTGTAACTTGGA
This sequence comes from Agave tequilana, assembly GCA_038442645.1. NCBI lineage: Eukaryota > Viridiplantae > Streptophyta > Magnoliopsida > Asparagales > Asparagaceae > Agave > Agave tequilana. The sequence goes on from JAVJIF010004501.1 coordinate 121,077, forward strand.
AATATTGATTCAAAAATAGTATTTTCCAAAACTTGATTTTTCAAAACTTGTTTTCCAAACTTCACTAGAAACAAAAACAAGATATTTAAACTCTTTTTAAAGCATAGTGTGTATGGATATGATCCACTACACAAACATGTTGAAATATCTATATTTTTGACATTATCCACTAAACATGGTTTTGGATAAAACATGTAAACTTGAAAACCAAAAACCAAACGATATTTTTCAAAGTAAAAATTCTTTTCTAAAACAAACTAAATCAAGAGTGTGTGTGTATATGATAAACTTGAGCAATCCACCAACTATTCTATCCTTTACATTTTATTCTAAAACAAATCTTATAAAAACAAACCTAGACACAAGTCTTCATCTTCTTGAAGTCTTCACTTGAAGTCTTCTCATCTTCTTGACTTGGTCCAAACCCGATCCAATGGCTCTTGGATCAAACTGTGCTAGCTCCAAAACTTGACTTTAAATCCTTTGTTGAAGCTATGCACCTACTAAGATCTTGATCATAAATCTGTCACTAATTAAACACAAGATCATTAGTACTATAACTACATGAGTTGATCATCATCAAAACTAGAGTGATGGGCCTTTGGGCCAAAAGGTATGCCTTACATGTTGCTCTTATCATTTCATGTGACTTTCAATTATATTTTACCAGTTTGATGACTTATACCACTTCATGAGACATCTATGATTGTTCAGCTTAATTACGTAGTTTATAGGAGCTTGTATCAGCGTCATTTTATGTGTTGGTAGTTTGACGCTTTTGGCTTAGGCCTAGTTTTGATATATCTTAGACAGTGACTCATTTTGATCCACCGGTTAGTTAGCCCAGTTTATATTTGAGGACAGATGACATGTTTCATGTAGAATACTTCTTAGACTTGTTATTCTTTCATTTTGTAATAACTTAGGTGATGATTCATTCGGGTATTAATGACAGACTTGTTATGTTGTTACCTTACTAAGAGATCGGATTACTTGTTGCTTAGATCAGTATATGGACTTAGTTGGAGTGTGGATTGATCTGGGATTTATGTTATTTATATTGGATATTGATCAGTATTTAGATGTGACTATTTAAGTTGGATTGTGATTTATATTGATCTTGAGTTGGAGTTAATCTAAAATTTAAATTCTTTATATCGGATTTTGAACTCACTAAGATGGTTTAACATAGCTGGATTTATAGTTGTGAGTATTGGGATTTATTTAGATGATATTTTGTTGATGTTGAGTATCAGGAGTAGATATTCTAGACCATAAGTTGTTTGAGGATGACTCTTTTACTTCATTATGATTTCGGTATCTGTTGACTTGTTGATCTCGAGGATATATCATGTTCTTCATGTATAGTTATTCACTAATTCAGTTAATAGAGAATGAGTTATGATGACAGTGATCTAGTTGATATCAGTGATCTTGTACTTTAGAGTTATCAGATAGTAGTTATTAGTTTATCAGTTATTGGTGAGATTATTTTTGGTGATCATATGATGTATTTCAGAGTTTATACTAGTTGTCAGGTATCTGTATCAGTTACCAGTTGTTAGTGACACTATTGTATTTGTGGCTATATCTCCAGTATTCTATTTCAGATGTCAGATATTAGTTGTCAGCTACTCAGTTCTCAGATATCACAGTTGTCAGATATCAGTTTTCAGTTGTCAGTTGTCAGATTATCAGCTAGTATTGACATCAGCAGTTGTTGGAGATATCAGTTACTATTACATATTAAATCACATTGATTGCTTATTAATAAAAGACACCATAACCCGGGGTATAGGGGTAACTGCCTGATGATGCATGTCGTGTATTTTGGAAGGACTTATTATGGTACCGAGTTGTGGGTTCCAACCATGGGGAACCAAGGTAGTACTGGCTACCTATTCAGTTGTCAGTTATCAGGACTATGCCCAGATTACTGCGCCACACTAGTTGTCTTTCCGTGTAGGGCTGTGGTCTTCAGTTGTCAGAGCCTTGCGGCTTGTCCTGAATCAGCGCCAGGGGTGTTAGACCGTGGTGTCGGGCATGCACGGTACTCTTCCAAAACACATGCACTACATTGGCAGGCAGTTACAACAATGATAACATTGTTTGATATGTGGGAAAACAGTTGTGGTATGGGACACAGCTAAGTACTACATTAGTTAGGTTAATAATAACCAACCAGACTAGTGACATATGTTAGGTTACACATTCAGATATCAGTAGCTTATTTACAGTTGTGATAGTTGACTTTTATCTTCATTTATGTTATTATGCAGTTATTCTTCAGTTGTCTGTTTATCATGTTATTTAGTTATCATATGACTGCAGTTATTCTTGTTATTCTTTTGTGCACATTGTTTATATGCACGAGCTTTCCCCTTTACACACACACTCACCAGGTCGCTTTCTGACGACCCTGGATTTGCACGTCCAGATATTGGACGCTTTGTTTCTATTGTGCAGGTATTCGATGAGACTGTACGCTTCGCAAAGAGCTGGAGCTTCTCCCTATTCTATTCTGGTATTCTTATCTTTCTTACCTTCATATTATTTCTGATTCTTGTTATATCAGATCCAGTCATTATTCTAGCTCTTGATTCATATGATATCATGCGTGGTTGCTTATATGTTATATTGCAGTATTCATGATTTATTACAGTTAGATTATAGCTTGTTTCGGGTTATTTAAGGCTTAGCGCGTATACGTGAGGGATTTTCCTTGCGTATATGCGTCGCTGACTCGTGTCGTGTCTCCGCTCCAACGTATTTTGGGAAGCGGGGCGTGACAGGGTTTTCTTGGTATCAGAGCCTAGGTTTTCGACTTGCGATGTGACTTTTGAATTTTAATATTCGCAAGATGGCCTAGTTCATACCGGTGACTTGAAACAAACTATAGTTACACTGCAATATACATATACTATCCATTATGATATTGACTCCATTTGAAATTGGCCGTCCTTCTTTTGGAAATCCTTATCTTTGATCTTTTGATATTCTTGATCTCTACTCTTCTTTTAGAGTGACCAAGATTTTCATCTTGCTTCTCTTTCTCCTCCTCTATTTTATTCCTTGACTTTGTCTCTTGAGATTGGTTACTCCTTGTTGAAGTCGGTAGCAGAAATCAGAGTAGCGCAGTGGAAGCGTGGTGGATTTATGATGTGCAGAGAAGTGACGTGAAGCTTATTTTATTTGTCTTCTCCTTTGATTTTGGGATTCTTTTTACCATTCCCTACTTTATTTGAATTTCGGAGACGAAATTTTTATAAGGTGGGTAGAATGTAAGATCCCTAGTTAGAAATACTGTATTTTTATTTTTATATTTTTTTATAAGTATTTATTTTGATTTACTAATTATTTTATTATGATTTTTAATCAACTTAATTTATTAATTCTTCTTGTGATTATTATTATTATTAAATATGGAAATTTATTTTTAAGATAGTAAATGACACTTTTGCTTTATATACTATTGCCATTATTTCTTATCAGTATTTTTAATTACTTATTACCATTAGTATTATTATTATTAATATTGTTAGTGTTTATTAATTATTAATAGTGTTCCTAATATTTTTATTTATTTTTATTATTAGTGCTACCATTATTTTATTTATTTTGATATTAGTACAAGTATTAGAGGTAGTAGTAATTGTTAATTATTATTTCTATTGTTTTTATTATTGTTGCTGTTAATTAATATTAGTGTTATTAATTATTTTGATTTATTATTGTCATTGCTATTGTTAATTAATATGCATGTTATAAATTATTATTTTTAATTAAGAGTTGTTACAATTATTTAGCCTTATTAAGGTAGTTATTCTTTTAATATTATTATTATTAGCTTTTCTATTCTTTCTTGTCCATGATCCTTTTCCCAATATTTATTCTCATTACCCATTTACCTTTTGGATCCAACCCGCAACCCGTTGCCTATACCCATTATAATCACAAACCCAATAACCCATCCTATATATAATCCCAACTCTTAACCCTAAATCAAATCCCTAATCTCTTCCTTCACAATCCAGCCGCCCTCCTCTATGGCTACCACCGTGAGCCGCACACCACAAACACCATCAGGCCAAGCAACGATCGACCATTGGTGGCATCTCCTTCCATTGGTCGTGCACAGTCCACCTCGGCTATCTCTCCTCCATCTCCCAACTCACGGCCATGCCGTCGGAACTGTAGCACCCTTCCACCCACCCCCACGCGCCACGCGAGCACCTGGCAGCCGAGATCCTTGGCCGACAACACCACCTTTCAGGCTGCTCCTTGCCCCCGGAACACAGAGCTCCGTCGTGGCCGTGCCTCTCTCCAACTACCCGCACTGCCATACTGAACCCATGCCTGAACAACCCCCCCCCCCCCCCCCCGAGTGCTCTCCCTCCTTCTTGTGCGCAGCACACCAGGCCGGAGACCCAAGCCCCCAACTTCCCTTGCTGCCTTCCCTCCACCAGGCTACAGGCTGCAACTCCATGGCAACACCACAACGTCCATGCAGCCCAAACAATCCCCTAGTGCGCCTCCTCCCATTGGTCGAGCCCCCTTGCTCTGTCGTCGTCGGACCACCACGATCTCCCCGGAGCAATGGGCGCTCTCCATTGCATCACCGTGCACCTCCACAATGCTCAGGCCATGCCCTTGCCGTGAGTAACCCTCCCATTCCTCTCCTTCATTTATGCTAAATATGTATGTTGAATTATGTATATGTAATTAATTTGCATGTGCATGTGCATTAATATATGTTTATATATGGGTTAATTTTATGTGTAAGTATTTTGATGTACATGCATATATTATTTGAATGTATATATTAATTCATGTGGGTTATTTGCTTGTGTGGGGGCCATTTTCCGGCTCTCCGTGGATCGTCGTGGATCACCGTAGGCGAGTGCGAACGCACCCACGCCCTTCACGGCGAGATGCTCTATCCAACGACATCCTCCGCGGCCTCGGACGCCTCCGTCGGAGCCTCCGTCAGTGCACCGCAAATCAGCTCGAGTATTTCGGACCCGTCCAGTGAGATCTGAACTCAGCTACAGTAAACTCGGACCCGATCCAAATTCGTGCCGTTGTGGATCCGATACACAGGCAATTCGAAGACCGATTCATGGGATGATCCATAGACCAGTACCGGTTCGTGCAGTGAAGACCAGACAGCGATTCGGTTCCAAAACTGCGTCATTTCATGTGAGTGTTCATTATTGTGTATTTACCGTTGTCGGTATGCCTTACATGTTGATCTTATCATTTCATGTGACTTTCAATTATATTTTACCAGTTTGATGACTTGTACCACTTCATGAGACATCTATGATTGTTCAGCTTAATTACGTAGTTGATAAGAGCTTGTATCAGCGTCATTTTATGTGTTGGTAGTTTGACGCTTTTGGCTTAGGCCTAGTTTTGATATACCTTAGACAGTGACTCATTTTGATACACTGGTTAGTTAGCCCAGTTTATATTTGAGGACAGATGATATGTTTCATGTAGAGTACTTCTTAGACTTGTTATTCTTTCATTTGGTAATAACTTAGGTGATGATTCATTCGGGTATTGATGACAGACTTGTTATATTGTTACCTTACTAAGAGATCGAATTACTTGTTGCTTAGATCAGTATATGGACTTAGTTGGAGTGTGGATTGATCTGGGATTTATGTTATTTACATTGGATATTGACCAGTATTTAGATGTGACTATTTAAGTTGGATTGTGATTTATATTGATCTTGAGTTGGAGTTAATCTAAAATTTACATTCTTTATATCGGATCTTGAACTTATTAAGATAGGTTTAACATAGCTGGATTTATAGTTGTGAGTATTGGGATTTATTTAGATGATATTTTGTTGATGTTGAGTATCAGGAGTAGATATTCTAGACCATAAGTTGTTTGAGGATGACTCTTTTACTTTATTATGATTTCGGTATCAGTTGACTTGTTGATCTCGAGGATATATCATGTTCTTCATGTATAGTTATTCACTAATTCAGTTAATAGAGAATGAGTTATGATGACAGTGATCTAGTTGATATCAGTGATCTTGTACTTCAGAGTTATCAGATAGTAGTTATTAGTTTATCAGTTATTGGTGAGATTATTTGTTGGTGATCATATGATGTATTTCAGAGTTTATACTAGTTGTCAGGTATCTGTATCAATTACCAGTTGTTAGTGACACTATTGTATTTGTGGCTATATCTCCAGTATTCTATTTCAGATGTCAGATATTAGTTGTCAGCTACTCAGTTGTCAGATATCACAGTTGTCAGATATCAGTTTTCAGTTGTCAGATTATCAGCTAGTATTGACATCAGCAGTTGTTGGAGATATCAGTTACTATTACATATTAAATCACATTGATTGCTTATTAATAAAAGACACCATAACCCGGGGTATATGGGTAACTGCCTGATGATGCATGTCATGTATTTTGGAAGGACTTATTATGGTACCGAGTTGTGGGTTCCAACCATGGGGAACCAAGGTAGTACTGGTGACCTATTCAGTTGTCAGTTGTCAGGGCTATGCCCAGATTACTGCGCCACACTAGTTGGCTTTTCGTGTGGGGATGTGGTCTTCAGTTGTCAGAGCCTTGCGGCTTGTCCTGGTTCAGCGCCAGGGGTATTAGACCGTGGTACCGGGCATGCACGGTACTCTTCCAAAACACATGCACTACATTGGCAGGCAGTTACAACAACGATAACATTGTTTGATATGTGGAAAAACAGTTGTGGTATGGGACACAGCTAAGTACTACATTAGTTAGGTTAATAATAACCAACCAGACTAGTGACATATGTTAGGTTACACATTCAGATATCAGTAGCTTATTTACAGTTGTGATAGTTGACTTTTATCTTCGTTTATGTTGTTATGCAGTTATTCTTCAGTTGTCTGTTTATCATGTTATTTAGTTATCATATGATTGCAGTTATTCTTGTTATTCTTCTGTGCACATTATTTATATGCACGAGCTTTCCCCTTTACACACACACTCACCAGGTCGCTTTCTGACGATCCTAGATTTGCACGTCCAGATATTGGACGCTTTGTTTCTATTGTGCAGGTGTTCGAAGAGACTGTACGCTTCACAAAGAGCTGGAGCTTCTCCCTATTCTATTCTGGTATTCTTATCTTTCTTACCTTCATATTATTTCCTGATTCTTGTTATATCAGATCCAGTCGTTATTCTAGCTCTTGATTCATATGATATCATGCGTGATTGCTTATATGTGATATTGCAGTATTCATGATTGATTACAGTTGTTTTTATAGCTTGTTTCGGTTATTTAAGGCTTAGCGCGTATACGTGAGGGATTTTCCTTGCGTATATGCGTCACCGACTCGTGTCGTGTCTCCGCTCCAATGTATTTTGGGAAGCGGGGCGTGACAGAAAACAAGTTAAATCATCTTTTAAATCTAAAGATTTAGTTTTTACCAATAGACCTTTAGAACTGTTGCATTTGGATTTATTTGGTCCTACTCGTGTTGCTTCTTTAAACAAAAGTAGGTATGTTTTTGTTATTGTTGATGATTATTCACGTTTTTCATGGGTAATTTTTCTAAAAAATAAAAATGATACTTTTAATGAGTTTTCAAGTTTTTGTAAAAGAATTCAAGATACAAAAGTCTCTAAACATAGTCACTATTCGAAGTGATCATGGAGGAGAATTTGAAAATGAATCTTTTGCAAATTTCTGTGATAAGTATGGTATTACACATAACTTTGCATTTCCTAGAGCATCTCCTCAAAATGGTGTTGTGGAGAGAAAGAATAGGACTTTGCAAGAATGTGCTAGAACTATACTTATGGACAGTCATTTACCAAAATATTTTTGGGCTGAAACTATTGCTACTGCATGTTATGTTTTAAATCTTGTGCTTATTCGACCTATTTTAAACAAAACATCTTATGAATTATTTTATAACAGGATTTCAAAAGTTTCTTCCTTCAAGATTTTTGAATGTAAATGTTTTATCATAAATACAAGAGATGCTTTAGATAAATTTGATGCTAGATCCAATGAAGGTATTTTTGTTGGATACTCTACTCAAAGTAAAGCATATAGAATATTTAATAAGAAAACATTTACTATTGAAGAATCATTACATGTTAAATTTGATGAATCCTTGACTAAGCCTATTTCTAATACTTCTCCACATGATGATGATCATATCATAGATACTCCTATTGATAATACTGTTATATCTTCTAATGATACTAACATTTCTAATATTGATGAGACTCCTACCGAGTTACCTAAAGCATATATTGAAGTAAGGAATCATCCACATGATTTGGTTATTGGAGATATAAATCAAGGCGTTCAGACGAGATACAAGTTGAACTACATGACACAAATTGCTTTCATATCACTCATTGAACCGAAGAATATCAAAGATGCATGTGCAGATGATTTTTGGACAATTGCAATGCAAGAAGAGTTGAACATATAGCAAAGCCAACTCCATAATCATCAAAAGTCTCTAAACATAGTCACTATTCGAAGTGATCATGGAGGAGAATTTGAAAATGAATCTTTTGTAAATTTCTGTGATAAGTATGGTATTGCACATAACTTTGCATTTCCTAGAGCATCTCCTCAAAATGGTGTTGTGGAGAGAAAGAATAGAACTTTGTAAGAATGTGCTAGAACTATGCTTATGGATAGTCATTTACCAAAATATTTTTGGGCTGAAACTATTGCTACTGCATGTTATGTTTTAAATCGTGTACTTATTCGACCTATTTTAAACAAAACATCTTATGAATTATTTTATAACAGGATTCCAAAAGTTTCTTACTTAAGATTTTTGGATGTAAGTGTTTTATCTTAAATACAAGAGATGCTTTAGATAAATTTGATGCTAGATCTAATGAAGGTATTTTTGTTGGATACTCTACTCAAAGTAAAGAATATAGAATATTTAATAAGAAAACATTTACTATTGAAGAATCATTACATGTTAAATTTGATGAATCCATGACTAAGCCTATTTCTAATACTTCTCCACATGATGATGATCATATCATAGATACTCCTATTGATAATACTGTTATATCTTCTAATGATACTAATATTTCTAATGTTGATGAGACTCCTACCGAGTTACCTAAAGCATATGTTGAAGTAAGGAATCATCCACATGATTTGGTTATTGGAGATATAAATCAAGGCGTTCAGACGAGATCCAAGTTGAACTGCATGACACAAATTGCTTTCATATCACTCATTGAACCGAAGAATATCAAAGAAGCATGTGCAGATGATTTTTGGACAATTGCAATGCAAGAAGAGTTGAATCAATTTGTCAGAAATGATGTCTGGGATCTTGTACAACGTCCTACTGATCATCCAGTCATCGGTACCAGATGAGTCTTTAAGAACAAACTTGATGAATCAGGTCAAGTTATTAAGAACAAAGTAAGGTTGGTAGCACAAGGATACAATCAAGAAGAATGTATTGATTTTGATGAAACTTATGCACCAGTAGCTAGGCTTGAATCAATTCGTATTTTACTTGCTTTTTCTTACTTTATGAATTTCAAACTTTATCAAATGGATGTTAAAAGTGCCTTTTTAAATGGTTTTATTAAGGAAACTGTTTATGTTGAACAACCTCCAGTTTTTGAACATGAAAAATTTCCAAACCATGTTTTTAAACTTAAGAAAGCTTTATCTGGTTTAAAACAAGCACCCCGTGCTTGGTATGATAGATTAAAAAGTTTTCTTTTAAATTCTGATTTTAAGATGGGAAGAGCAGATACAACTCTCTTTATTAAACATGTTAATAAAGATATCTTAATTATTTAAATATATGTTGATAATATTTTATTTGGATCTACTAACGATAATCTTTGTCAAGAATTTTCTAAGACTATGCAGAGTGAATTTGAGATGAGCCACATGGGTGAACTTACTTACTTTCTCGGTCTGCAAATAAAACAAATGAATGATGGAATCTTCATTTCCCAGTGCAAGTATGCAAAGGAACTTCCGAAAAGATTTGGTATGAAAAATTCTGGTCATAAGAATACTCCCATGAGTACTACAACATTCCTAGACAAAGATGAAAATGGTAAGAATGTTGATCAGAAACTATATCGAGGTATGATTGGTTCTTTACTATATATTACTTCAAGTAGACCTGATATTATGTTCAGTGTTTGCTTATGTGCCAGATATCAATCAAATCCAAAGGAATCACATCTTAAAGCAGTGAAAAGGATTTTTCGATATATTAATAACACAATCAATTATGGCTTATTTTATTCAAAATCAAGCACATTTGATTTACTATCATATAGTGATGCTGATTTTACTAGATGTAAATCTGATCGGAAGTGTACTAGTGGTACTTGTCACTTTTTGGGACATTCACTAGTATCATGGTTCAGTAAAAAGTAAAATTCTGTATCATTATCAACAACCGAGGCAGAATATATCGCTACTAGTGTTGCATGTGCTCAAATTTTATGGATGAAACAAACCTTATTTGATTATGGCATGTATATCACAAACTCACCTATTATGTGTGATAATACTAGTGCTATTAACTTATCTAAAAATCCAGTTCATCATTCACGTACTAAGCATATTGATATTAGACATCATTTTCTACGTGATCATGTTTTAAAAGGAGATATTTCTCTAAATTTTATATCAACTGATAATCAAATTGCAGATATTTTTACAAAACCTCTTAAAGAAGATATTTTTATGAGACAAATTTGAATTTTGAAATGTTGGATAAAACACTAGAATTCACCAACTGCACAACAGTTAGAAACTACTATTAGTCGACTAGGTATGGAGGTTAGTCGACTAGAAGAACAAAATTTTCTAAAGTTAGTCGACTAATAGGGGGTAAGTCGACTATACTTAGACTGATACGGATACTAAGTTTCTGGAAAACTGTTTTTAGTCGACTATATAGACATGGTTAGTCGACTATAAAAGGGGCTAGTCGACTATACTATAGGGGAAGTCGACTAATTGTGATGCCAGACAATAAACAGAGAGTTGAAAAATTTTTGTAGAAGGGCTTAGTCGACTGGGGAATTTTCAAGTCGACTAGGGGATCTGATAGTCGACTATACTTAAAGGTCAAGTCGACTATATAGGTATTTGTGTGTGTGCCCAAGGCTTTTAACAATTATTCTAAAAATACACAAAAATACCCAAAATCTTCAACTGAGGTTGAGTAATCATAACTCTGTATAAATGCTTGAGATAAAACTCCAAATGCATTTTTATCACTTTGTTATCCATCATCAAAATCTTTCAATCTTGTAGGCTTCAACACAGTATAGCTGAAGGAACCGGAGCTATCTTCACTCTTCCTCACAAAACGCCCAATTCTTATGCAAGTCTTTGTTTTTGTACGTGGTATTTTGATTGAAAAACTGAGAATGCAAAGAAAAAGATTAAGAGTTAGAATTCTCAGTTTCAATGCTATCCGTTGCAGCAAGGGCCAAAGCGGGTCGATCCACAGGGAAGGATACGATGCAAGCTTTTCGGACGATTTCGCTGTATCCTTGAAATAAGACAAAAGAGAGATTAGATTTGAAATATATGAGGAGAGAGAGATGTGGTTTTACTGATCTTCTACCACAACCCATAGTACAAGTTAAGGACATTGAATATCATCTTGAAACACATGAAATCGATCCTAGGTTTATTAGAGAAGATGCAAGCAAGAGAAAAAGATCTTAGAATCTTACTACTTCGTACTCCTAAAAATCCAACAAGTGTTCATCCTAACTTCTAAGTACAGCGTAAGAAAAGCTTTACCTTAAAGTTACGTTATCAAAGTACTTAAGCATGAAGTGTGAAGAATTATTTAAAGGTGTAACTTAGATTAGAAAACTAGTCATCAATTTAATCTTCAAGCAATCTGTCTTAAACCTAGGGTTTCTAAAAATTGTTATCAATCCATTCAATTCCTAACTGCTCTAGGGTTGTTTAAGAATTCAGCAAACCACACTTAAGAATTAGTTCATCATCTTTTTTTTATATTTTCAATGTTTTTATTTTTATTTTATTTTGTTTAATAAGAAGAATTGCGAAATAAAGAAAAACAAAACAAAGAGAAAGATCGCAGAGAAAAACGAAATTAAAAGACAATAATTGAGATGGCAAAGAGGTAACCTTTATTCGAAAATATCTTCCAAATACAATGCTCCTTCTTCTCCACAATATGCTCAAAACGAAATTACAATTGCAGAAATTTAAAGAGAAAGCTAAAGAAAACCCTAATCTCTTCGTCTTTGGATGGCCCTCTCTGTTGCGTCTGCAGGGGTATTTATAGGCTCTGGAGGAAGTAGAGTCCCGGTGAAACTCAGCCACGAAATCTGGTATTCAGCCTCATCCATATTGCCGCGGAAACGCGGCTTGGGCCGCGTTTCCGCGGCCACAGTCTTATCCCTGGCCACGCGCTTTCGCGCGTGGCCTCCTCTGGTCCGTCCATCTGGGACTATCCGTTTAGATCTGGCATCTCGACTCTTTAATTTAAATTTCGGGATAACTTGGGAAGCAAGTTACCCTAAATCCAAATCTCTTCCAAAACGAATTTCATCCTTGCACTCTATTTATTCTCATCCAGCAAGCATTTAGAGTTGAATAGAAGTCTATCCTTTCCCTCTTTTTAGTATTTGCAACATTTGCACTTTGTATTTGCACTTTTGACATTTGGTAATTGCACTTTTGCACTTGGGCTTGGACATGGGCTTTTGGGCTTCATGTAGGCTTTTATTCTTTATTTTAATAAACACTCAAGGCCTGCACACATTAAATAACAAAATATTAGTAATAGTGCATGATTATAGGAATAAATATGAAAATGTGATAGTAAATGTAGTGATAAATATGCACTTTTTACTACCTATCACACCCCCACACTTATCTTTTTGCTCGTCCTCGAGTAAAAATCAAAAGGAAAAAGAAAAACTAATCTAGCTAACTCACTTTCGTAGGAATCACGGTTGCACTTAGCATGTGCAACAAGCCGTTAAACCCCTAGGTTACCCTAGAGGACGAGTGTTGTCTCGTGAGGGTTTTCAGCGGATTACACCCACAAAATCCACAAAAAGGAAAATATTTGAAATATGTTTGAAGAAACTAAGTAATCTATAAGTTTTTAGGATTATCATTTTTATTCATTCTTAAACTTAGTCTTTTTATAGTAAATCGTTATCCTTTTTAGGTAAGGATCAAAACTGAATTTTTGTATAGTCTTTTTCGTTACCAAAAGTCATATGCATCCTTGTGAATCTTTACTAGGAATTCCTTAACTTGGACTCTCATGCCTCTTTATTATTATTATGATTATATATTTTTTTCTTTTTTTTTAAATATGTATAACTCATCTAATTTTCTTTCGTGTAAGTATCAAGGCTTCTTGAGGCCCTCATACCTAACTAATTGACTATTAGATGTGTTAATACATATATAATATTTCTTAGTTTTCTTAGGCTTTCTAATCCACCCATGTAGCGAACTTAAAGTCGGTGGCTCCCAAACCGGTCGGTTTTAGGGCACCGGGTGAGAAAACACCCCACGGACTTAAGGATTCGAGTAAACTAGGCCACAAAACTAAGGACTTTATTTATAAAATCACTTTTACGCGTGAATACTTATGCTTCTTGAGGCACATGTATCCAGCTTAATTAGTGATTTTTTTTTATTTTTATTTTTTTTTTTTTTTTATGAGGCACAAGGGTCTTTGTCTTAGAATCCTAGATATGCATTAGGTATGCACATTTCATTAAGGTAAAAATCAAGACTAATTACTTATTCAATTTCTCCTCCTATACCTAAAAATTAAACAATTTATTTATTTTGACCAAGTTTTTAGAAATCCTAATCATGATTTTCCTAATTCTTAAAACTAACTTAGATTTCTTTCAAAGGATAAGTCAAAATATTGTCCTTTTTTGAGAACAAATAAAGAGAAAAGAATAAATTATATATATATATATATATATATATATTTTAATTTTAAATTTTTTTATTACTTTACATACCCTTCCCCCACACTTGTCTCATGCATTGTCCCCAATGTATGCATGAAATGCATGGATGCATGAATTGGCAGAGAGATAGAGTTACCGATACATTGGGTCAAAAAGACCCATGACTGCTTTTACTTCCAGAACCGATTCCAAAAAGATTTTAAGACGCTGACCATTTACCTTGAATGTGCTGCCATTTTTTGGGTCGTAGATCTCTATGGCTCCGTGTGGAAACACAGTCTTAACAATGAAGGGCCCTGTCCATCTTGATTTTAACTTGCCGGGAAAGAGATGAAGTCTAGAGTTATAGAGTAACGCTTTTTGTCCTTGGACGAAAGTTTTTCTCGTGATGAACTTATCATGAAAAACCTTAACCCTATCCTTCGCAATTTTCGCATTGTCATATGCTTCGTTCCTCAATTCCTCTAGTTCAGAAATTTGCAATTTCTAAAGTTCACCGGCCTTATCTAGATCGAAATTTAGCTGCTTAATTGCCCATAAGGCCCGGTGCTCTAGCTCAATAGGAAGGTGGCAAGCCTTTCCAAAGACTAGTCTGTAGGGAGACATTCCTAGAATCGTCTTAAAGGCAGTCCTATATGCCCATAGGGCATCCACCAATTTGGGGGACCAATCCTTCCTATTCTGATTCACAGTTTTCTCTAAGATAAGCTTGACTTGCCTATTGGAAACTTCTACCTGTCCACTAGTTTGAGGATGGTAGGGCGTAGATAACTTGTGAGTTATGGCGTATTTTCGCATAAGAGCTTCAAAAGTTCGATTGCAAAAATGTGTACCATTGTCACTAATTATGGCACGATGGGTTCCAAAGCGCGAGATGATGTTTTCTTTCAAGAATTTGACAACAACTTTGTTGTTGTTTGTCTTACAAGGGACGGCTTCAACCCATTTTGATACGTAATCTACGGCTAACAAGATGTATTGGTGCCCAAACGAATTAGGGAAGGGTCCCATAAAATCAATGCCCCAGACATCGAAAAGTTCTACTTCTAGAATTAGATTTAGGGGCATCATATTTCGTTTGGAAATTCTTCCTATCATTTGACATCTTATGCAAGTTTTGCAAAACTCGAATGCGTCTTTGAACACAGTTGGCCAATAAAAGCCACTTTGTAGGATCTTTTCGGCAGTTTTGCGTGGACCAAAGTGTCCACCGCAAGCAAATTCATGACAAAAGGCTAGAACGCTTCTAGTCTCCTCATCGGGGACACATCTCCTAATAATTTGGTCGCTACAATATTTGAAAAGGTATGGATCTTCCCATATGTAATACCGGACAAGAATCGGTATCTATCCTGTTTTGACCAATTAGGTGGTGTTTGGTTTGTGACTAAGTAATTTACTATGTCGGCAAACCATGATTCCTTAGAGATGCTAGAAGTTGTTCATTGGGAAAATTGTCATTGATGGGCAGTTCGTCGGAAGGTGCGTTTGGCACACGAGAGAGATGGTCTGCGACAACATTTTCAACACCTTTTTTATCTCGAATTTCGAGATCAAATTCTTGAAGGAGAAGGATCCAACGAATGAGTCGGGCCTTCACATCTTTTTTTAGCATTAGGTATCGAAGTACAGAATGGTCGGTGAAAATCGTGGTCTTAGTCCCAAGTAGGTATGGGCGGAATTTCTCCAAAGCGAACACTACTGCCAAGAATTCCTTCTCGGTAGTAGTATAGTTCATTTGGGCGTCATTGAGTGTCCTACTCGAATAATAGATCACGTGTTGCTTGTTATCCTTACGCTGTCCTAGGACAGCGCCTATCGCAAAATCTGAGGCATCGCACATGATCTCAAAAGGTTTGGACTAGTCCGGAGGTGAGATGATAGGTGCAGAGATAAGTTCCACTTTCAACTTTTCCCACGCACTATTACACCTATCATCAAAGATGAAGGGCACGTCTTTAGCTAGAAGGTTTGTAAGGGGTCTAGCAATTTTGCTAAAATCCTTAATGAACCTACGGTAAAACCCAGCGTGTCCTAAAAAAGACCGAATGTCCTTCACGCATCGTGGAATAGGAAGTTTGGCTATGATCTCCACCTTAGCCTTGTCTACTTTGATCCCTTCCCTAGATATCTCATGACCTAGGACAATCCCATGCTGCACCATAAAGTGGCACTTTTCCCAATTGAGGGTCAAGTTCTTTTCGGTGCACCTATTCAGCACTAGCTCCAAGTGATAGAGACATTGGTCAAATGAATTTCCATAAACGGAGAAGTCGTCCATGAAAATCTCTAAGAAGCGCTCGACCATATCAGAAAAAAGGCTTAACATACATTGTTGGAATGTGGCGGGGGCATTACATAGGCCGAAAGGCATTCGACGATAGGCAAATGTCCCAAATGAGCACGTGAACGTTGTCTTTTCTTGGTCCTCCGGGGCTATAGGGATTTGGTTATACCCTGAATAACCGTCCAAGAAACAGTAATACTCGTGATCGGCTAATCGTTCCAGCATTTGGTCGATAAATGGGAGAGGAAAATGATCTTTCCTAGTGGCGGCGTTCAACTTGCTATAGTCTATGCATAATCGAACCTTGGCAGGCAACCGTGTTTGCACTAACTCATGCTTGTTGTTTTCTACCACAGTAAAGCTGGACTTCTTAGGGACCATATGCATTGGGCTAACCCATTCACTATCGAAAATGGGATAAATGATCCCATTATCTAACAGTTTCACTATTTCAGCTTGTACAGCCTCTTGCATGAGTGGGTTTAGCCTACGCTGTGGATCCCTCTTCGATTTAACTCCTTCCTCTAGATGGATTCGATGCTGGACTATCGTAGGGCTCAGTCCCTTGATATCTGCCATAGTCCAACCAATGACTTCCCTATGTCTCCTAAGGGTTGCCAGTAGGTCTTCCTCTTGCCTATTAGTCAAATTGGATGCAACTATGACCGGTAACGTCTCTTGTTCACCTAGGTAGGCGTACTTAAGATGTTTAGGCAAGGCCTTTAACTCCAATGAAGGAGGTGGCTCGATGGGTGGAGGTGTTAAGCTTGACTTTTCCATCTCTATAGAACTTGAATTTGCTACCCATTCAATCTCATTAAGGTTGAGATCACTTGATTCTAACTCTTCCTCTTCCTCTGACTCTAGTGTGATCTCCTCATTGTGCTCACTCATCATGTTTTCAATGAAGTTAACCTCAAAGGGTTGGTCGGTCATGTCGTAGGGATGCTTACCTAAGTTGAAAACATTGACTTCCTTGGTCATATCCCCAAAATTCAATCTCATGGATCCGTTTCTACAATTTATGATTGCATTCGCGGTTGCTAGGAACGGTCGTCCTAAGATGACGGGAGTTTGGGACCTAGGATTAGACACAGGTTGTGTCTCTAAAACAATGAAATAGACTGGGTAAATGAATTCTCCCACCCGTATGAGGACATCATTGATCTCTCCCTTAGGAACTTTGATTGAGCGATCAACCAATTGAATTGTAACTTGGGTTGGGTTGAGTTCACCTAATCCAAGTTGTTGATATACGGAGAAAGGCAGCAAATTAATGCTAGCTCCTAAATCGAGGAGTGCTCGATTGATTTCAGCTCGGCCTATTGTGCAAGAAATGGTGGGGCAACCAGGGTCCTTGTACTTGACTGGGATCTGGTTGGACAATAGCTCACTAATGTTAGTGGCTAGAAAAACTTCTTAGGCACATTTGTCTTTCTTTTCTTGGTGCACATGTCCTTAAGGAATTTGGCATAACTAGGGACCTGTTGGATTGCATCAAAAAGTGGTATATTGAGCCTAACCTGATTGAATACCTCGAGTAGTTTCTCCATATGTTCATTATTATTACTCCTTAGCTTATTTGAAAATGGGGCTATAGGCTGGTGCACCTGTCCTGCTGATTTATCAACTTCAGTTTCATTGGAGCTTTGTGGAGATGGAGTGAACTAGATGGAATGGACAACTGGGATGGGCCCGGTGGCCTGGATACGTGATTATCAACTTGTTTCCCTGATCTTAGTGTATGAACCAAGTTACAGTGATTTTGGTCTTGAGCCTCATTGGCTTGCCTAGGATTCCTAGGGTTTGGCAATGGCTGACTTGGTAGAGTTCCCCTTTGTCTTTCTTGTTGATTCATTTGGATCTCTATCCTGGTCAAGACTTGAGCCAGCGAGTCATGGCTTTTAACTAGAGTGTCCACCTTTCTTTCCATGTTGGAGAGCCTTGTTTCCATTTGTGAATATTGAAAAGAGGGTGGAGGATTTTGACTAGGGAGATTTTGTTGATAGGGCGGATTTTGGAAATTATTGGAGAATTTGGGCCTAGTTTGATCATTATTGCTTGGGCCCCATGAAAAATTGGGATGATTTCTCCAACCGGGATTGTAGGTGGGCGAATATGGATTGTTGGCGGGCCTTGTGAAGGCCGCACTCATATGTTCGGGCAAGCTTTGATGCGCGATAAAGACGGGACATTCCTCGAACACATGGTTCATATCTTGACAATAAGTACAGCCCGCTGAAGGTGTTGGGCTGATTTGGTTCACAGAGACTGTTTCTTTCGTTTCAAGAGCTTCTAATCTTTGCATAACAGCAGCTAACTTAGCGTCGGTGGCTATGTTGGCCTCAATGGAATGGATACCTCCTTTAGAAGAAGTAGGGTCATTAGTCCTAAATTTTTCCGGAGTTGGTTCCCATTGGATGGTATTATCAGCTAATTCTTCATATAATAACCATCCTTCATTTTCGTTCTTTTTCAGAAATCCTCCTTGGCACATGGATTCTAATAGCGTTTTAGTTTGATATTCTAATCCATCATATAGAACTTGGCAAAGTCGCCATTTCTCTATCCCATGGTGAGGGCATTGGGCAAGGAGGTCCTTAAAACGTTCGAAATATTTTCAAAAAGGTTCATTGGCTATTTGCTTAAACTGTAAGATGCACTTCCTAATCAGTGCAGTCTTGTGGACGGGATAAAATTTCTTTAAGAAGGCCTTAACGAAATTATCCCACGAAGATATTGAACCGGCCTCTAGACTGTAGAGCCATTTCTTTGCTAGGTCTTTCAAAGCAAATGGGACAAACCGTAGTTTGATGGCATCTTCTCCTAGCTTGGGTATCTTCATCATGAGACATACTTCTTCAAATTCCCTTATGAAGAAGTATGCGTCCTCGGATTCAAGTCCATGAAATTTGGGAAGAGTGTTGATGTATTGTGGCTTGAGCTCAAATTGGTCAACACCTTCATCGGTTAACTTGATGCAAGAAGGAAGAGAGGTCCTAATAGGATAGAACCTATCTTGGAGTGACAGTGGTTGTGCCATGTGTGAGTCGGGCTTTTGCTCGGGTGGTGAACTAGTTCTAGTTAGCCTGGATGTAAGTGGGTCTCTCGACCAAGCGGACATGCACAATTAGCAAACAAGTTCACCCAATCAATAAAAAAAAAAATCAAAATTCCTATTCTAGGGTAAGCCTTGACCTAGACGACTCCTAACTTTAGATTGTCCTTAGGAGATATATTGCCGACGTTAACCACAAGTTAATCGGCCAGGTAGGTGGCAAGACCAGTGGGAGGTTTTCCGTCAAAGACGTTCCTTAATTAAATAACCTCCGATCTTCGGGCTTTCGGCCCGCAATCCCCTGCCTAGACACCGATTTGGTAAGAGTTAATTTCGAACAACTTTCCTCCTTCTGCCAATCTCCTAGTGAATCCGAGTTAACTTAGGGCCAACGTCTAGTCAATTTTTACTTAAGGTTAGGGTTGTGAGTGTGACGGAGATGATTTGTGGGCCAAGGAAGGGTGATGAAATCCCCACCTTATCTTGTTAATGGGTTTTGCCCTTAGAATTTTTTGTGTACGTGTAAAGCAGTAGATAAGTAATCACTCAAAAAGTAGTAAATCAGCCAAGAGTGTTTCCTAATCTATATGCAATTCAAACGTACCTTGTCGCCAGTACTCTTCAACAGAATTAAAAATAATTAAATAGACACGTGCCTAAGATGCAAGAGTCTAATTTTTTTCATTTATCAACAAATGGGTTACTGTTAATTAGTTAGCAGTGTGCAGGTTTATCACAGAGAAAATTATAACAGAGCATAAATCAGATTTGCAATTTGCATCAACCTGCAGAAAACAGGGTGAGTAGTGAACTACTCAGGCCGCGAAAACGCGGCTTTTGCCGCGGACCCGCGGCTCTGTAGTAGGCCCTGTTGCTCTGCCTTCGAGGGCAGAGGCACAGAGTTGCTATATGTCCTTTGCTGCTGCTGATTTTCCTGTTCTCTGAACCTGCAAACAGAAAGAATAAACGAGTTAGTTTTTGAGAAAATCGTGTCGTTCCTTCCCCGGAAACGGCGCCAAAATTTTGATTGAAAAACTGAGAATGCAAAGAAAAAGATTAAGAGTTAGAATTCTCAGTTTCAATGCTATCCGCTGCAGCAAGGGCCAAAGCGGGTCGATCCACAGGGAAGGATGCGATGCAAGCTTTTCGGACGATTTCGCTGTATCCTTAAAATAAGACAAAAGAGAGATTAGATTTGAAATATATGAGGAGAGAGAGATGCGGTTTTACTGATCTTCTACCACAACCCATAGTGCAAGTTAAGGACATTGAATATCATCTTGAAACACAAGAAATCGATCCTAGGTTTATTAGAGAAGATGCAAGCAAGAGAAAAAGATCTTAGAATCTTACTAGTTCGCACTCCTAAAAATCCAACAAGTGTTCATCCTAACTTCTAAGTACAGCGTAAGAAAAGCTTTACCTTAAAGTTACGTTGTCAAAGTACTTAAGCATGAAGTGTGAAGAATTATTTAAAGGTGTAACCTAGATTAGAAAACTAGTCATCAATTTAATCTTCAAGCAATCTGTCTTAAACCTAGTGTTTCTAAAAATTGTTATCAATCCATTCAATTCCTAACTGCTCTAGGGTTGTTTAAGAATTCAGCAAACCACACTTAAGAATTAGTTCATCATCTTTTTTTTATATTTTCAATGTTTTTATTTTTATTTTATTTTGTTTAATAAGAAGAATTGTGAAATAAAGAAAAACAAAACAAAGAGAAAGATCGCAGAGAAAAACGAAATTAAAAGACAATAATTGAGATGGCAAAGAGGTAACCTTTATTCGAAAATATCTTCCAAATACAATGCTCCTTCTTCTCCACAATATGCTCAAAACGAAATTACAATTGCAGAAATTTAAAGAGAAAGCTAAAGAAAACCCTAATCTCCTCGTCTCTGGATGGCCCTCTCTGTTGCGTCTGCAGGGTATTTATAGGCTCTGGAGGAAGTAAAGTCCCGGTGAAACTCAGCCACGAAATCTGGTATTCAGCCTCATCCATATTGCCGCGGAAACGCAGCTTGGGCCGCGTTTTCGCGGCCACAGTCATATCCCTGGCCACGCGCTTTCGCGCGTGGCCTCTTCTGGTCCGTCCATCTGGGACTATCCGTTTAGATCTAGCATCTCGACTCTTTAATTTGAAATTTCGGGATAACTTGGGAAGCAAGTTACCCTAAATGCAAATCTCTTCCAAAACGAATTTCATCCTTGCACTCTATTTATTCTCATCCAGCAAGCATTTAGGGTTGAATAGAAGTCTATCCTTTCCCTCTTTTTAGTATTTGCAACATTTGCACTTTGTATTTGCACTTTTGACATTTGGTAATTGCACTTTTGCACTTGGGCTTGGACATGGGCTTGGACATGGGCTTTTGGGCTTCATTTAGGCTTTTATTCTTTATTTAAATAAACACTCAAGGCCTGCACACATTAAATAACAAAATATTAGTAATAGTGCATGATTATAGGAATAAATATAAAAATGTGATAGTAAATGTAGTGATAAATATGCACTTTTTACTACCTATCATATTTCATGAAAAATAAGGTGCCTGGGGTTGGAATAAATGCCTCACGCATAAAAGGCATCAAATCTACGTATAAAGCCAAAGAAGGGTCCAAGGGTTGTCGGATGCGAGGGATGACCGAGTATCAAGAGGCCGAGAAGAAAACGGAAAAAAGGCCAGGGGGAAGGCCAGCAGAGCAGGAGCAGCTTCGAGGTCAGAGTCTGGAGCTGGAATGGCTGAGGAGCATTCCACTAGGAGGACTCGGCAAGCTGTGTCCAAGCGTCCTCGAGCCTCTACTTTTCAAGGTGAGCCCATCCAGAAGAAAGTAAGAAAAGGATCTGAGGCTGCAGTTTCAGCCCAGATGCTCGAGGTACTCCCCTCCAGTACAAAGGAACAGGAAGAAGAAGAAGAAGAGGCAGTCTTCTCCCTTCGTCCACGGGGTTTGCGCAGCAGGGGTCCGCAGTCTTGGCAGAAGCAGAGCCTGCAGGCCAGTTCGCTGTAACCGAATGGGTTGTCACGCATCTGCCCTAGGACTTTGCCAAATCCGACAGAACAGCCAGAAGAAGTGACGGCGATGGCCGAAGTTGAAGTTTCATCTCAACCGGGAGTTTAATTCAGCCGGTAGCTTCTTCGGCTTAAGAAAGAGGGATGGAGGTATAACAACCGGGCTCTCCTAGTGTCCTGATGCCTACTTCCCGGGTTGTGGAGCCCAGCCCTACTGTCAGGGTTCTCAGTGGCAAAGCCCCAGTCCCTGAGGCCTCCTTGGCTCAGGTGTCATCTTTATCATCTGAAGAACATAGCAACTATTTGGGAAACAAAGTTGACTTCAGCGATGAACCCGCTTTCATGACACCAGCAAGTTTTCTCATATTTCAGAGGAAGAGATGCAGGTGGATGTTGTTGGCCCAAGAGGTTACACTCTCCATTTGTTTCAAGTTTTGATGATAACAAAACAAATAGAAGCTATATGGTACTAATAAGTTTGTTCAAGATAAGTTTCAGGTTAGTACCATTTTTGAAGGACATTGCTTAGCTATTGCAAAGATTTTCTAGGTTCATGGAGAAAACAAGGCATATGGCACAAGAAGGAATGTCCATAAAAGAGAAGGCTCTAGCAAGGCATTACATGGCTCAAGACTTCATTTTTGCTCAAGAGACTTCATTAGATTTGTTTTTAATTTTATAGTTTTGTTAAAGAATAGTGAATAGGTTTGAAGCTCAAAATTCCTACACACACTAGTTTTTGCGCACATGTCATTTCTAAAAATTTCTCCTATATATATGTACAAATATTTTTAAATATAGCC
This sequence comes from Agave tequilana, assembly GCA_038442645.1. Classification (NCBI taxonomy): domain Eukaryota; kingdom Viridiplantae; phylum Streptophyta; class Magnoliopsida; order Asparagales; family Asparagaceae; genus Agave; species Agave tequilana. The sequence goes on from JAVJIF010004501.1 coordinate 144,227, forward strand.
TTTTGCTTATAAACTCAATTTTGTGTATTATACATAGTTCTGATCAAAACTATTTTGTAAACCATCAAAATCTCCTCAAAATCCTTTTCAAATTTCAGTTTTTGACCTGAGCCGGTCGACCGACCGGTCGACCGACTCTATGTCAGGTCAGATCGGTCGACCGACCGGTCGACCGGGATTCTGAGCGTTGGGTGCGTGCATGTGTGCACGTTTCCCGGTCGACCGACCTTCGGCCGACTGTAAGCAAGTAACTCTCTGTTTGTTGCGGTCGACCGAGCGGTCGACCGTGGGCTGCAACGGCTCTCTTTATTTGAAACTCGGTCGACCGGCCGGTCGACCGTGGCTGTGTTTTAGCCTGTAACGGCTATTTTTTTATACACGTTTTAAAACGAGCTTTTTGTCTCTAAATGTGTTTAGGGGCTGTTTTCTGGTCAAATACTTCCTAATTACCATTTTGTTAGTTTACCCTTTAATCCCTAGCTCTATCCTACAAATAGGGGTGATTAGGGTTATGGGATTCACAACAATCATTTTGCAAAATAGTCAAAGTTTAAAGAGCTTTCAAAAGAGTTTTGTTCTTGGTTTTTGTGTTGAAAAATCTCTCTCATTTCTGAAGTTTCAGTTTCAAAACTCTCTCAAATTCTTTCTCTTTTTCCCACTTACAATACTAGAGCTTCAATCCTACTCATTGTTCTACAGGGCTTTTGTAAGGGAAAAGGATTTTTCAAAAGAGAGTTTTTGGTCTTTTGATCACCAAGAGAATACTTGTACTTGAGATTGTGGAGTTGGGTACTGCGGTGTGATTGTAACTCTTTATGAAGTTATAGTGGTTAGAAATCCTTCTGGGTGAAGGCGGGGACGTAGAGCTGGGTGCTCGAACCTCGGAAAAATTCTCGGTGTTTGCGTTTGGTTTACTTGCTTCTTGCTTTAATTCCTTGCCTTATACTTATTGCTTCTTATTCATTGCTTCATTTACTTGCTATTCATATTCATTGCTACATTGTACTTGCTCTACATATTGATTGTTATATTCACTTATTTCATATTCATTTTGTCAATCAAATACTCATACAACAAGATTGCAATACGCACCTCAAACTCTTATCTAGAGGAATCACGAGGAAGGAGTTCAGAGCCCTTCACGGGGCATTCGGCTTCTAGTCTTGTTTTGGGTGATTGTTGCATCATAAGTTTTATTTGTGCATTGATTAGCATTATCACCTATTCACCCCCCTCTAGGTGATTTCAATTGGTATCAGAGCTAGGACTCTAGTTTGTGGCTTAACATCCTTAGAGAGATCCTAAAATTTGCTAATCATTCTTGCATTCTTTCATTCATACACTAGTAAAAATGGCCGACAACATCAAAACTCCTCCTAAATTTGATGGACTCAATTTCCCCATTTGGAAGGTTAGGATGACTATCTTTCTATAATCCCTTGGTAGTTTAGTTGCTAAATCCTAGACCAAACCCTATAGTAGACCCGATAGTGAGGAGAGTACTTGGTCTGACTTTACCTACAAAGAATATGAGGCTAATTCTATGGCCCGAAATTCCCTTCTCACCGCCTTGAATGAGGATGATCTTACACGGGTTATACATTGCCAATCCGCCTATGAGATTTGGCAACACTTGTTGGTCACACACGAGGGGACATCACAAGTCAAGAGAGCTAAGATAGATCTCTTGAGGTCCCAATATGAAAGTTTTAAATGCTTGAAGATGAATCTATTGATTCTATGATTACAAGGTTTACTAAAATTACCAATGCTCTTTCCTCTTTAGGTGATAATATAAGCAATGATCAAAAGGTGCGCAAAGTGATTCGAGCTCTCCCTTCATCATGGGAGATAAAGGCTACCACCTTAAAGGAGTTGAATGATAAAGATGAAATGGATCTCATAAGTCTTATTGGAAACCTTAAGACTCATGAGATGGAGAAGAAGGAAAGAGAAGAAGCGGTTCCTCAAAAAAAGAAGTCCATGGCTTTCAAGTCTTCCTCCACTATTGACGACGATGAAGAAGATGAAGATGATGAGGAGCTATCTCTTCTAGTAAGAAATGTGAAGAGGATGTACCGTAAGAATAAACTCAACTTTAGAAGGAAATTGGAAGGAAAGGAGGAGAGAAGAATCATATGCTACAATTGCCGGAAGGCCGGACACATTATGGCTGATTGCCCGGATTTCAAGAAAAAGGTGACTTCCTCCTTCAAGCAAAAGAGGCCGGTTGAAAAGAAAGCATACAAAGCCACTTGAGATTCGGAAAGCGAGTCCGAAGATGAGGTGGACACGACAAATATGTGTTTCATGGCAAACACACCCAAGGTAACCACTCAACCCCTTGATGAAGAAAATGAAATAAGTAGAGAAATGTTAGTTCATGCTTTTGTTGAACTTTCTGAAAGCTTTGATGATAAAAAGGTAGAATGCTCTAAATTGAAAAAGGAAATTGTATTGCTTAAAAACCAACTTGCTATTGTTTCAAAAGAAAAGAAGAAATTTCTTCTAATCTTGTTTCAACTAAAAGAGAATTTGATGCTTATAAAGTAGCTTGTAAAGCAAAATTTTTAAAGTTGATGAAAATGAACTTTCTTTGTTAAAAACTAGAATTGTTGATTTTGAAAATGTTTTGAAGGATTGTGCTTTTAATACTAAGAAATTAGAGGAAATGTTTGCAAAGAAGCACACTCCACATGTTAAGACAACCCATGCTAAAAATGCTCATCATGTCAACACTCCACATGTTAAATCTACTCATGCACACAAGTCACATGCTAGTAGGCCACACACTTATTATGCTTTTAAATATGGTAGAGTTTATAGATGTACTTATTGTGGTCGAAATGGCCACTTAGCTAAATTTTGCTATGATCAAATAAATAGATCTAATAATCTTGTGTGGGTTCATGACACTAACACTTTAGGACCCAAGAAAATGTGGGTACCAAAATCAAGTCCTAAATTATTTGATGTAGGTACACACCAAGGCTCCAAGACGTAAGGAGCGGTGGTACCTTGATAGCGGTTGTTCAAGACATATGACTTGGGATATCAACAACTTTACAACCCTATCAAGGTACGTTGAAGGTGGCACCGTCACCTTCGGAGATGATTCCAAAGGCACTATCATCGGTATAGGTAACATTCAAATTGGTACATCTCCTATTATAGAAAATGTTGTTCTTGTTGATGGACTTAAACATAACTTGCTTAGTATAAGTCAACTTTATGATCGTGGTCTTAAAGTTGTTTTTGATGATTCTTCTTGCAAAATTTTTGATTGTAAAACCAATGATTGTATTCTCACCGGTTTTCGTGATAATAATGTCTATATCATTGACATGCTTAATTGGATTGTTCTACTAAATGCTTGAATGCTTTTGATGAGACTTCTTGGCTTTGGCATAGAAGATTAGGACATGCATCTTTTGATCATCTTGCTAGGATTAATTCTAAGAAATTGGTGAAGGGTATTCCTTGCTTGAAGTTTGAAAAAGATCGCATTTGTGGTGCGTGCCAACTTGGGAAACAAACCAAGTCTTCTTTCAAATCAATCAAGGATATCATGTCAACTAGGCCATTAGAATTAATTCACATGGATCTTTTTGGACCTACTAAAACTAAAAGCTTAAATGGTAGTAGATATGCATTTGTTTTAGTTGATGATTTTTCCGGTTCACTTGGGTTTTCTTTTTGAACACAAAGATCAAACTTTTTCGCATTTTAAGATTTTTCGAAAAAGAGTTGAAAAAGAAAAAGGTTTTTCGATTTTGGAAATAAGAAGTGATAGAGGTGGTGAGTTCATTAACCAACTCTTCATGACTTATTGTGATGAAAAGGGAATTAAGCATGAAATGTCATGTCCTAGAACTCCACAACAAAATAGAGTAGTTGAAAGAAAGAATAGAACCCTTCAAGAGATGGCTAGGACTATGATAAGTGAATATGACCTCCCTCAATATCTATGGGCCGAGGCTGTTAACACCGCATGCTACATATCAAATCGTATTTATTTGTGTAAAAATACTTTCAAGACATCTTTTGAAATTTATCATTCTAGAAAACCAAATGTTTCATATTTCAAGGTTTTTGGATGCAAGTGTTTTGTTTTAAATACTAAAGATAACTTAGGTAAATTTGATGCTAAAGCTTATGAAGCAATATTTGTTGGATATTCTGCTACTAGCAAAGCTTATAGAGTATTCATTAAATCCACTCTTACTATTGAAGAATCCATGCATGTTAAATTTGAAGAATCTAATGTTGTTGTTGAGAATGTTGTAGATTGACCCATTAGGTGAAGACATGGTGTAACGCCCCGATCCCACGGATACGGAGACGTCACTGCGACGTATATACGTAGGTCAGAAAATGCCCCCACGCATATACGCTAAGCAATAAGTACAACAAGAATCAGAGTACACGACAAAGCGTGATATCCATAAATATGCCAACATAAAAGTACAAGTACAAGTCATCACAAAATATGATAAAATATTACACATTACATGTATCTTTTATCACAACCAAGTTCAAAAGCAAAAGATACAATATAAACACAAAATGCTCACGAGTAGGATGAAGATCCCGTGAGTCAAAAAGAGAGATCTGGCACAAGGACTGGAGCTAATCGGCCTGCTCACTAAAGAAAGCTTGGTCCTCTGTGGATGGCTCCACTTCGATCCAAGCTTCAGAACCTGAATATGCAAATCCAAGGGGGTCAAGACCTCATAACAATAATCAGGCTACAGCCAAATGGCATAAGAGACATAAATAAGTAAGGGGAACAGTAAGATAAATATCAATCAGTAGGAAATGAAAGCATAAAGAGTAAGAGTCTGAATACAATAGATCCACCGTTAATGTCTTATTATTATTACTTGTCTTACTATGATATCTAGCTATGTGACCCAGCGTCCTAGCGCACATAGATCCATATCCTAGTAAAGCAAGGTTGTTATTGGAAACCAGCGGTTTATCGACGAACTATGTTTACAGTGGGTCCCGTGCATGCCCGGGACCACGGTCCAGGGTGTTCCGTTGCTTGGTAACGGAACCAGCCGCAAGGCCTAACAGGAGGGACTTATGTATGCCCTTTGTCATGACAGTATTCAGGAAGAGGGAGCAAGCACTCCCCTCGGTCCCCTGGAGGCCCTCAGGTTAGACCGGAATATGATTGTACAATATACCTAATGCCACTGTAAACACGAACACATATCGATATCCGTATGTTTTCCCCCGACCCATATGTAAGTTGGTCCATTTTATACGAAAGTCAAGTGTATCATGCTTGGTTCAAGTGATGGCATGATAAGTGGTGATATTCATATTTTAACAAGTTATGAAGCGATGATATGTAATAACAAGTCATGAAGTAATATGAGGTAATGTCCATCAAGTAACATGTCATGTAGTACCAGTTATGAAGCATGAACAGGAATAATATGTCACACATGTATCAAAGGTAAAATCCAAATTCAGATAGGAAATCAACTAAGTCAGACATTCAGAATTAGTCGACTAGGTGGAAGGATTAGTCGACTAATAGGGGTCTTAAGTCGACTAACAGTCTAGATGAGTCGACTAAAACTGGGTTCCAGAGAGTTGTAATTCTGTTTCAGGAAAAGTTAGTCGACTAGGGTTGTAAGGGTAGTCGACTAACAGGGACTACTAGTCGACTAACGGATACTTAAGTCGACTAAGTCTGTGATACAGAGAGTTGATGTTTTATTTCAGGAAAACAGGAGTCGACTAGGGAGGAATGGGTAGTCGACTAGGGGTCCTAAGTCGACTAATATTTTGGATGAGTCGACTGGAACCGAGAGTTGGGTTTTCTGGTTCAGGAAAGATTAGTCGACTATTAATAAGGATAAGTCGACTAAAACTGTGTTTCCCGAGAAGTTATGTTTCAGAACAGGTGGGTTAGTCGACTAATTCCTAGGTTAAGTCGACTAATCGTGGGAAAAACTGGGTACGAATTAGGGTTTTGTTGGTTGTGTTTGATGGTCTAAAAATACGATTTTCATGGCACAAGTGTACATGAATTGACAACACAAGTATATAAAGAAGTTGTCTAGTCTTGGTGAGTAAAAATACTCACAAGGATTGGTTATGTGAAGCTTGATCCAAGGTGATAAATCCGACGAAGAGAGAGATGATCCCCAATCCAAAAGAAGTGGCTTGATTGAGGTTGAAGATGAAGATCTTGTTGATGCTTGAGATGGAGATGAAGAAGACCTAGGTGCTTTTGGAGTTAGGGTTTGAGTTTGAGATGGAGAAGGAAGAGGTGAGGGCTACTTCTTTGGTGGAATGAAGAAAAAGGAAAAGAAATGTAAGGGATATGTTTATATAGGATTTTGATTTTGTAAAGGAGGTGTAAATAAGGTAATTGAGAGGGGTTTTGTGTAAATAGGGGAGGGGATGAGTGTCCCTCTTCTTGGCCACTTGGCCGGCCATGGGAGAGAGAGAGAGAGATGCATTAAATGAGGAAGTAGGTGGGAGTTGGTGGAATTTTGGAGAAAGTGGAATTATTGAAAAATTGGAAAATGGAAAAGCTTGTGGTTGTGGAGGAAGGAAGGAAATTAAGAAAAAGGAAAAAGGAAAAGAAATTATAAATAAAAATATTTTCTCTTGGATTTAAATTTAAAAATGTTGAAAAGACAATTTCCCGGGTTTAAGTCGAGGATGCGGAAAACATTTCGGAAAATACCGAAATCGTCCGAAATTCAAGTATCTCGGAACGACTCGTAAATTTTACTAAAAATCAAGAATATTATTTTAAGACTCATGGTGAAATTCGTTTGGAGAAATAATTTATAGTTTTAAAACTAAAAATCCCGGAATCAGTTATCTACCGACTCCGTTGGAATTTTCATAAATTCATAAAATTCTCAGAAAAGTATTTTGATAGAAAATATGATTCTAAGAAATAAAGTCTAAAGGACCTTCTAGAAATCCCTAACTGTTTGTGAATTAAAAATCTGAGAATCGATCAGCGGCACTGGTCGACACCGGTTTTGAAAATATTTAATTAAATTCAGGAAAATTCCAGAAAATCATAGAAAATACATAATATTGGAAAATGATTTTTTAAACTGAAATCGGTCAAATACAGGAAGTAAATCGAAAAATACGATCGAAAAACTGAATACGCAACTAAGTACGTATTCCGGGAACGGGGTATTACAATCCATCCACCTTACAAAAATTTCGTCCTCGAAATTTCGTAAAGTGAAAGGTGACGGTAAAGAAGGATAACAGGAAGTGAAAGGCAGCAGTAAAGAAGGATGAGAAGAAAGAGTTTTACCAATCAAGATGTGAAGAGTTGCGGATAACGCTCACGGATAACATCCTCTCGTTCCCACGTGGCCTCTCCTGGTGCATGTCTGTTCCAAGACACCAACACTAATGGTATGGCTTTATTCTTCAATGTCTTGACACTTCTGTCCAAAATGGCCATCGGTTGCTCTTGATATGACAAATCCGGTTGTAGTTCCAGTTCGGAGTGATCCAGGATATGACTATCATCCTTCACATACTTCCTCAGCTGTGATACGTGGAATACATTGTGAACTCCGTCCAAAGATGGCGGTAACGCCAACCTGTAAGACACATCTCCCACTCGGTCCAAGATCTCGAATGGGCCGATATATCTCGGACTAAGCTTTCCACGAGTACCGAACCGGATTACTCCCTTTGTAGGTGATATCTTCAAAACACATGATCCCCTGTCTGGAATTCCAATGGCCTTCTCAGTGTGTCTGCCCAACTCTTCTGCCGACTCTGTGCTGCCCTGAGGTGATCTCTGATAATCCTGACTTTCTCTGTTGTCTGAATCAGGATCTCTGGTCCCAAAAGTCTCCTCTCACCGACTTCATCCCAACAGATCGGTGACCTACACTTCCTACCATACAATGCTTCAAAGGTGCCATCTTGATACTTGCCTGATAGCTGTTATTATAAGAAAATTCAGCCAAATGAAGATGGTCTTCCCATGATCCCTGGAATTCAATCATGCAGGCCCGCAACATATCTTCAAGAATCTGGATAGTCCTCTCAGATTGTCCGTCTGTCTGAGGATGATATGAAGTACTGAATTTCAGACGAGTCCCTAGACTTTCTTAGAGGCTTTCCCAGAAATGAGATCTGAATCTGGTGTCTCTGTCTGATACAATACTAACTGGAACTCCATGCAGATGAACTATCTCCTTCATGTACTTGTCTGCCAGAACCTCTGTTGTCTGACCTACCCTGAATGGTATGAAGTGAGCTGATTTGGTGAGGCGATCAATGATTACCCACACAGCATTATTACCTTTAGGACTGCGAGGCAATGCCGTGACAAAATCCATGGTGATGTGCTCCCACTTCCACTCAAGTATCGGTAAAGGTTGTAGAAGTCCAGCTGACCTCTGATGCTCTATCTTTATCTGCTGACAAACCAAACACTTGGCAACATACTGGGCTATCTCCCTCTTCATAGCATTCCACCAAAACTGCTTCTTCAAGTCTTGATACATCTTGTTTCCCCCTGGGTGTATGGAATATGCTGAACTGTGTGCTTCTGCTAGAATCTTCTGTCGAACTTCTCCTTGGGGAACACAAATCCTGCTGCCAAAATATAATGCACCATCCGGATGAATACTGATATCAGTCCTCAATCCAGCCTCTACTTGAGCTCGGAATTGCTGTAATCTGGGGTCTTCCTTTTGAGCTTCCTTGATCTCATCTATCAATGTTGACTGAATCTGCAAGGTCATGAACTGTCCTGCCTTATCAACTCCTTGTACCAACATTAAGTCCAATCTGATGATGTCTTGAATCAACTCCTTCTGCTGAGTAAGTTGAACAAGCACTCTATTCTCTGGCTTCCTGCTCAGTGCATCCGGCACTGTATTGACCTTGCCTGGATGATATTGCAAGTCTATATCATAGTCCGCCATCAACTCCAGCCACCGCCTCTGCCTCATGTTCAACTCCTTCTGTGAGAAAATATACTTGAGGCTCTTGTGATCCGTGTATATCAACACCTTATCTCCCAGAAGATAATGCCTCCAGATCTTCAAGGCAAAAATAACAGCTGCTAGTTCCAAGTCATGAGTTGGGTAATTCCGCTCATGAGTCTTCAGTTGCCTGGATGCATAAGCTATGACATGATCATGTTGCATAAGTACACACCCCAGGCCTTTTCCTGATGCATCACTGAAGATGACCATCCCTCCTCTTCCTGAGGGAGTCTTCAAGATTGGAGCTGAAATGAGCCTCTGCTTCAATTGCTCAAAAGCTGCAGTACATTCCTCTGTCCATATGTACCTTTCTCCTTTCCGGGTGAGCTTAGTCAACGGGGCTGCAATCCTAGAGAAATCTTGGACAAAGCGTCGGTAATATCCGGCTAGTCCCAGAAAACTCTTAATCTCAGTCACCGTCCTCGGAATTGGCCAATCCTTCACTGCCTGGACTTTGCTGGGATCAAGTGAAATTCCTTCCGCTGAAACAATGTGTCCAAGGAAGGCTATACGGTCCAACCAGAAATCACACTTGCTCTTCTTAGCATGAAGCTGCTCCTGCTGAAGAGTCTGCAATACAATCCTCAAGTGTTCTGCATGCTCCCTGTTGCTCTTTGAATAGATCAAGATGTCATCTATAAAAACAACTACAAACTGATCCAAATAGGGCGAGAACACTCTGTTCATCAAATCCATGAAAACTGAAGGGGCATTGGTGACTCCGAAAGGCATAACTAGAAACTCATAGTGGCCATAACGGGTCCTGAATGCCGTCTTCGGAATATCCTCCTTCCTCACCCTTAGCTGATGGTAACCCGACTGTAGATCTAATTTAGAGAATACTCGGGCTCCATGAAGCTGATCAAACAAATCATCAATCCTTGGTAAGGGATATTTGTTCTTGATGGTAACTTTGTTCAATTCCCTATAATCAATACAAAGTCTCTTACCACCATCCTTCTTGTTTGCCAATAATACTGGAGCTCCCCATGGTGAAGTGCTTGGCCGAATCAATCCCTTATCAGAGTATTCCTGCAGCTGCTTCTTCAAATCTCTAACTCCGTCGGTGCCATCCTGTACGGAGCCTTGGATATAGGAGCTGTTCCAGGCACAGTATCAATAGAAAACTCAATCATCCTTTCAGGTGGCAGTCCTGAGATCTCAGCAAACACTCCTGGGAATTCATCCCACACCGGTACTCCCTTCTGAACCTCCGAGGCAGTCATCCGAGTCTTTCTCTTAGTAGACTTCACTTCTCCACTGAATTGGAACTCCGGTTGAAGAGGGATCCTGAAAATAATCTTCTTCTCCCTACAATCAATAACTGCATGGTACTGACTGAGCCAGGTCATGCCTAAGATTACGTCGTACCCTTTGGTGTCTAGTACGAGCATATCTATGGCCAAGGTCTTATCACAAAGTTCTACTGGACAATCAGTACAAACTCTAGAAGATACGACTACTCCATTCCCAGTACTAATATCCCATTTGTGGTCTAAAGATCTAACAGGTATAGAATGCAATGCCACAAAATGGTCTGAGATAAAACAATGGGAAGCACCGGAATCAAAGAGAGCGAGGACAGGTTTAGAATGAACTCTGATGGTACCTGTTATCACCTCCCCAGATGTCTCAGCCTCTGCTGCTGACAAATTATATGCTTGCCCCCTTCCACGCCCTGCTGCAGTCCTAGCTCCTCTCTGAACTGGGCGAATAGCTTGCTGTGAAGGAGGGGGAGGAGCTCTCCTCATCACTGGTCCCTGGTTCCTCTGTCCAAGTGGCCCTGGAAGTGATCTCTGTCCATATGGTCCCTGAAGTGCCGGTAGAGCTTGATTGGTAATCCCCATTCTCCTGTGTGGACAGGCTTCAATGGAATGGTCTTGGGAACCACACACCAAGCATAATCCATTTGCCCTTCGGCAATTCTGCTGAGAATGATCCGGTTTCTGGCAAAAGTTGCAGATAGGACCTGATTGAGCCATCTGGTAAGGAGCTGGTCTGAATGGTTGCCTGGCCTGAACCTTAGCTGCTCTGTATGGGCCTCCTCTTCCCATTGGTGGAAACGGCCTCTTCATGGCCTGATTCCTCATCTGGTTCACTTGCTTCTTCTCTAGCCCACGCTCCACCTCTCGAGCTATGGTGAGAACTTCTGAATAAGTCTTCAGCTGCTGGGGCATTAGGAAAACTTGGATGTCCATCTGTAAGCCCTGCTGAAACCTACTAGCCCGCTTCTCCTCATCAGTTACCATGTACGGAGCAAAGCGGCTAAGTCTGAGAAATTCCGCGGCATACTCATCCACGGATCTATTCCCTTGCTGAAGTCTGATGAACTGCTCCTCCATATCCTTCTGAGCAGTGGCAGGGAAGAATCTGTTGTAGAAACTCTTGGAGAATGTGTCCCAGGTGACAGGCTTCTCCAGTCTGGCCTCCTCAGCTAGCCACCAAGTCCTAGCTATATCTTTTAACTGAATCTTGGCGACCTCAACTTGGTTCTCCTTTGGAACTCGAGCTGCATTCAATAAGTCTGTGGTGTCCGTCAGCCATTGCTCAGCATCCAGGGGTTTCTCTTCACCCGTGAATATGGCTGGTTGCAGCCGTCTGAAGTCCGAAACATTTCCCGGCCTCTGTTCCTTAGGGGCTGCCAACTCCTGCCGAAGAAGTTCGGTCTGTTGCTGCTGGTTCTCCATCATGGTTTGAATCACCCTCAGAATGTCCACATTCTCTCCCGCGGGTCCATTCGATGCTTGTCCGGAATGGTTTCGTCCCGTCCTTCTCTCCATACCGAATTGGGATAAGATAACTGGAATTTGGAAACAAATGGAAGGAGTTTAGGACACAAGGAAAGGAGTCAAGAAGGGATCAAGAAGGACTGGATAACTTTGTACATTGTAGTTGGCAATAGCAAATTACTGGAATTTGCTGCTTGATTGTACTATAGGTGTGAGAGCCTAGGCTCTGATACCAACCTGTAACGCCCCGATCCCACGGATACGGAGACGTCACTGCGACGTATATACGTAGGTCAGAAAATGCCCCCACGCATATACGCTAAGCAATAAGTACAACAAGAATCAGAGTACACGACAAAGCGTGATATCCATAAATATGCCAACATAAAAGTACAAGTACAAGTCATCACAAAATATGATAAAATATTACACATTACATGTATCTTTTATCACAACCAAGTTCAAAAGCAAAAGATACAATATAAACACAAAATGCTCACGAGTAGGATGAAGATCCCGTGAGTCAAAAAGAGAGATCTGGCACAAGGACTGGAGCTAATCGGCCTGCTCACTAAAGAAAGCTTGGTCCTCTGTGGATGGCTCCACTTCGATCCAAGCTTCAGAACCTGAATATGCAAATCCAAGGGGGTCAAGACCTCATAACAATAATCAGGCTACAACCAAATGGCATAAGAGACATAAATAAGTAAGGGGGAACAGTAAGATAAATATCAATCAGTAGGAAATGAAAGCATAAAGAGTAAGAGTCTGAATACAATAGATCCACCGTTAATGTCTTATTATTATTACTTGTCTTACTATGATATCTAGCTATGTGATCCAGCGTCCCAGCGCACATAGATCCATATCCTAGTAAAGCAAGGTTGTTATTGGAAACCAGCGGTTTATCGACGAACTATGTTTACAGTGGGTCCCGTGCATGCCCGGGACCACGGTCCAGGGTGTTCCGTTGCTTGGTAACGGAACCAGCCGCAAGGCCTAACAGGAGGGACTTATGTATGCCCTTTGTCATGACAGTATTCAGGAAGAGGGAGCAAGCACTCCCCTCGGTCCCCTGGAGGCCCTCAGGTTAGACCGGAATATGATTGTACAATATACCTAATGCCACTGTAAACACGAACACATATCGATATCCGTATGTTTTCCCCCGACCCATATGTAAGTTGGTCCATTTTATACGAAAGTCAAGTGTATCATGCTTGGTTCAAGTGATGGCATGATAAGTGGTGATATTCATATTTTAACAAGTTATGAAGCGATGATATGTAATAACAAGTCATGAAGTAATATGAGGTAATGTCCATCAAGTAACATGTCATGTAGTACCAGTTATGAAGCATGAACAGGAATAATATGTCACACATGTATCAAAGGTAAAATCCAAATTCAGATAGGAAATCAACTAAGTCAGACATTCAGAATTAGTCGACTAGGTGGAAGGATTAGTCGACTAATACGGGTCTTAAGTCGACTAACAGTCTAGATGAGTCGACTAAAACTGGGTTCCAGAGAGTTGTAATTCTGTTTCAGGAAAAGTTAGTCGACTAGGGTTGTAAGGGTAGTCGACTAACAGGGACTACTAGTCGACTAACGGATACTTAAGTCGACTAAGTCTGTGATACAGAGAGTTGATGTTTTATTTCAGGAAAACAGGAGTCGACTAGGGAGGAATGGGTAGTCGACTAGGGGTCCTAAGTCGACTAATATTTTGGATGAGTCGACTGGAACCGAGAGTTGGGTTTTCTGGTTCAGGAAAGATTAGTCGACTATTAATAAGGATAAGTCGACTAAAACTGTGTTTCCCGAGAAGTTATGTTTCAGAACAGGTGGGTTAGTCGACTAATTCCTAGGTTAAGTCGACTAATCGTGGGAAAAACTGAGTACGAATTAGGGTTTTGTTGGTTGTGATTGATGGTCTAAAAATACGATTTTCATGGCACAAGTGTACATGAATTGACAACACAAGTATATAAAGAAGTTGTCTAGTCTTGGTGAGTAAAAATACTCACAAGGATTGGTTATGTGAAGCTTGATCCAAGGTGATAAATCCGACGAAGAGAGAGATGATCCCCAATCCAAAAGAAGTGGCTTGATTGAGGTTGAAGATGAAGATCTTGTTGATGCTTGAGATGGAGATGAAGAAGACCTAGGTGCTTTTGGAGTTAGGGTTTGAGTTTGAGATGGAGAAGGAAGAGGTGAGGGCTACTTCTTTGGTGGAATGAAGAAAAAGGAAAATAAATGTAAGGGATATGTTTATATAGGATTTTGATTTTGTAAAGGAGGTGTAAATAAGGTAATTGAGAGGGGGTTTTGTGTAAATAGGGGAGGGGATGAGTGTCCCTCTTCTTGGCCACTTGGCCGGCCATGGGAGAGAGAGAGAGAGATGCATTAAATGAGGAAGTAGGTGGGAGTTGGTGGAATTTTGGAGAAAGTGGAATTATTGAAAAATTGGAAAATGGAAAAGCTTGTGGTTGTGGAGGAAGGAAGGAAATTAAGAAAAAGGAAAAAGGAAAAGAAATTATAAATGAAGATATTTTCTCTTGGATTTAAAATTTAAAAATGTTGAAAAGACAATTTCCCGGGTTTAAGTCGAGGATGCGGAAAACATTTCGGAAAATACCGAAATCGTCCGAAATTCAAGTATCTCGGAACGACTCGTAAATTTTACTAAAAATCAAGAATATTATTTTAAGACTCATGGTGAAATTCGTTTGGAGAAATAATTTATAGTTTTAAAACTAAAAATCCCGGAATCAGTTATCTACCGACTCCGTTGGAATTTTCATAAATTCATAAAATTCTCAGAAAAAGTATTTAGATAGAAAATATGATTCTAAGAAATAAAGTCTAAAGGACCTTCTAGAAATCCCTAACTGTTTGTGAATTAAAAATCCGAGAATCGATCAGCGGCACTGGTCGACACCGGTTTTGAAATATTTAATTAAATTCAGGAAAATTCCAGAAAATCATAGAAAATACATAATATTGGAAAATGATTTTTAAAACTGAAATCGGTCAAATACAGGAAGTAAATCGAAAAATACGATCGAAAAACTGAATACGCAACTAAGTACGTATTCCGGGAACGGGGTATTACACATGGAGAAACTATCCTTGAAGGACTTACCCGTTCAAGAAGAAAAGTAAGAACCCATTGGTGATGTTCAAAAGATGAAGTGGAAGACTCTCAACCACTTCCTAAAGATTGGAGATACGCTACAAATCATCCCAAGGATCTCATCTTAGGTGATGTATCTAAAGGGGTAACAACTCGCTCCAAACTCCATGACTTATGTGGTAACTTTGCATTCATTTCTCATTTTGAACCCAAAAACATCCTCGAAGCCGAGGGTGACTCATATTGGTTGCTAGCTATGCAAGAATAGCTCAATTAATTTGAGCGCAACCAAGTTTGGCACCTTGTTCCTAGACCCCACGATAGACCAATAATTGGTACTAAGTGGATTTTTAGGAATAAGATGGATGAGTCAGGAAATGTTATTAGGAATAAAACTAGGTTAGTGGCCCAAGGTTACACTCAAGTTGAAGGAAATGACTTTGAGGAGACCTTTGCACCCATAGCACGGCTTGAAGCCATACGGATGACACTAGCTTTTGCATCTTTTAAAAATTTTAAACTTTTTCAACTGGATGTAAAAAGTGCATTTTTAAATGGTTTTATAAATGAAGAAGTTTATGTTGAATAACCTCCCGGTTTTGTTGATCATGTTCATCCTAATTTTGTTTTTAAACTTGATAAAGCTTTCTATGGATTGAAGCAAGCTCCTAGAGCTTGGTATGAAAGGCTTTCTAGTTTTCTTCTTTCAAATGATTTTATTAAAGGCAAAGTAGACACAACATTATTTACTAAGCATGTTGATAATGATATTCTTATAGTGCAAATTTACGTTGATGATATAATTTTTGGTTCTACTAATGAGCTTTTGTGCAAGGAATTTGAAAAGTGTATGCAACGTGAATTCGAAATGTCTTCAATGGATGAATTAAACTTCTTTCTTGGACTCCAAATCATGCAAATGCGGGATGGGATATTCATATGTCAAGCCAAGTATGCAAAGAACTCATAAAGAAATTTGGACTTGAAGGTTCGAAAGTTTGCAACACTCCCATGGCAACTACAACCAAGCTTGATAAGGATGACCAAGGTAAATGTGTTGCTATTAAGTTATATAGAAGCATGATTGGTAGTTTGTTGTATTTAACGGCAAGTAGGCCGGATATCATGTTTAGTGTGTGTCTTTGTGCTAGATTCCAATCGTGTCCTAAAGAGTCTCATCTTATTGCGGTAAAACGCATCATTCGTTATATTAAGGGCACTATTGGAATGGGTCTTTGGTATCCGAAAATTGGAGATTTTTCTATGACGAGTTTTTCGGATGCCGACTATGCGGGTTGTAGAGTGGATAGAAAGAGTACTAGTGGGACATGTCAATTTCTTGGTAATTGTCTTGTTTCATGGTCCTCTAAGAAATAAAATTCGGTAGCCCTCTCAACCACCGAGGCGGAGTATGTTGCGGCGGAGGCTTGTTGTGCACAAGTCCTTTGGATGAAACATACTCTCCTTAATTATGATTTGCATTTTGACCACATAAAAATATTTTGTGATAATACTAGTACTATTCATATGACTAAGAATGCAAATCAACATAGTAAGACTAAGCACATTGAGATTAGATATCACTTTCTTAGAGATCATTTTGAGAAAGGTGATATAGAGATTGATTATGTTTCTTCGGATTTGCAACTTGCCGATATTTTCACTAAACCTCTTGATTTTAATAGATTTTCCTTTATATGTGGTGAACTTAATGTTTGTGTTATTGAATAAAAATGTTTTCCTTGTTTCTTTATCCCTTTTTGATGTATGACAAAAAGGGGGAGAAAATTGAGTGTTTATTTGGTTTTGGTTTTAGTTTGCAAGTGTATATGGTTTTGCAAGTGTTTTTAGTCTCATGTTTTTACTTGCTATTTAAAAATTCAAATTATTGATCTTTATGGTTTTTGAATTGCTTTTACTTGTTTAATATAGCATAATTTGAGGGGGAGTTTTATCTCTCTTTTATATCTTTTTGATATAGCATATTTGTTTTGTCATCATCAAAAGGGGGAGATTGTTGGCACAAGAGGTTACACTTTCCATTTGTTTCAAGTTTTGATGATAACAAAACAAATAGAAGCTATATGGTACTAATAAGTTTGTTCAAGATAAGTTTCAGGTTAGTACCATTTTTGAAGGACATTCTTAGCTATTGCAAAGATTTTCTAGGTTCATGGAGCAAACAAGGCATATGGCACAAGAGGGAATGTCCATAAAAGAGAAGGCTTTAGCAAGGCATTACATGGCTCAAGACATCATTTTTGCTCAAGAGACTTCATTAGATTTGTTTTTAGTTTTATAGTTTTGTTAAAGAATAGTGAATAGGTTTGAAGCTCAAAATTCCTACACACACTAGTTTTTGCACACATGTCATTTCTAAAAATTTCTCTATATATATGTACAAAATATTTTTAAATATAGTCTTTTGCTTATAAACTCATTTTTGTGTATTATACATAGTTCTGATCAAAACTATTTTGTAAACCATCAAAATCTCCTCAAAATCCTTTTCAAATTTCAGTTTTTGACCTGAGCCGGTCGACCGACTCTATGTCAGGTCAGATCGGTCGACCGGGATTCTGACCGTTGGGTGCGTGCATGTGTGCACGTTTCCCGGTCGACCGGGCGGTCGACCGGACCCCACTACGGTCGACCGACCTTCAGCCGACTGTAAGCAAGCAACTCTCTGTTTGTTGTGGTCGACCGAGCGGTCGACCGTGGGCTGCAACGGCTCTTTTTATTTGAAACCCGGTCGATCGGCCGGTCGACTGTGGCTGTGTTTTAGCCTGTAACGGCTATTTTTTTATACACATTTTAAAATGAGCTTTTTGTCTCTAAACGTGTTTAGGGGCTGTTTTCTGGGTCAAATACTTCCTAATTACCATTTTGTTAGTTTACCCTTTAATCCCTAACTCTATCCTATAAATAGGGGTGATTAGGGTTATGGGATTCACAACAATCATTTTGCAAAATAGTCAAAGTTTAAAGAGCTTTCAAAAGAGTTTTGTTCTTGGTTTTTGTGTTGAAAAATCTCTCTCATTTCTGAAGTTTCAGTTTCAAAACTCTCTCAAATTCTTTCTCTTTTTCCCACTTACAATACTAGAGCTTCAATCCTACTCATTGTTCTACAGGGCTTTTGTAAGGGAAAAGGATTTTTCAAAAGAGAGTTTGTGGTCTTTTGATCACCAAGAGAATACTTGTACTTGAGATTATGGAGTTGGGTACTCCGGTGTGATTGTAACTCTTTGTGAAGTTATAGTGGTTAGAAATCCTTCTGGGTGAAGGCGGGGACGTAGAGCTGGGTGCTCGAACCTCGGAAAAATTCTCGGTGTTTGCGTTTGGTTTACTTGCTTCTTGCTTTAATTCCTTGCCTTATACTTATTGCTTCTTATTCATTGCTTCATTTACTTGCTATTCATATTCATTGCTACATTGTACTTGCTCTACATATTGATTGCTATATTCACTTGTTTCATATTCATTTTGTCAATCAAATACTCATACAACAAGATTGCAATACGCACCTCAAACTCTTATCTAGAGGAATCACGAGGAAGGAGTTCAGAGCCCTTCACGGGGCATTCAGCTTCTAGTCTTGTTTTGGGTGATTGTTGCATCATAAGTTTTTATTTGTGCATTGATTAGCATTATCACCTATTCACCCCCCCTCTAGGTGATTTCAATATGTCCCTGCAATGGTTCCGCCATCGGGAGAGATCACCGTAACCTAGGGTATTTCTTCTATCCCTTTTAATTACTACCCCCCATCGAGTTGGACAAATGTTTTAACACTTTATTTGAATTTCACCTACAGGAGTGGCTACCGATGTTGAAGCTGCGACCTCCTCCCATATAGAGGAGATGATCAAGGAACAAGTCCAGCCGGAGGGCCGTGAAGTTTTTACTACTGGCATGATCTCTGAGGGCACAACTACCACAGCTGGGCCCACGTCCCAGAGCAGTCTGTCAAAGGATCTACCGTCTTTAGATCCTCAGCTTGGTAAGAGAATAAAGATTCTCTATATACTTTCATTCTCATCATTATTGCTAACATTAATGTTATGATTGCAGAGAGTACCGGGTTGGCTCAAGTGGAGGAGCTTGTGGCAAGTACTAGCGCAGAGGACAGCGCACTTCAAATTTTATAAGTTAAACCAAGTACTATGCAGTCTATCCCTGCGGTTATAGTCTCAGAGGCTACCACAGTAACAGTCCCGGTGGTGCCGGTCATCATCGTTGACGGAACCTGCTGTTGGCCTCGTCTCTGCAGCAAGTGAGATGGCTCCCACCTCTATGGACATCGTACGCACAATCATAAAAAGAGGGTCCGGGAGTGCATCAACAGAGCTAGGTCCAGCCATGGACATCATGGAAGAATTGGCTCATCAGATAGTACAACAATTCTTTACCTCCATGAAGTCCTGCATCGAATTGGTTCTTTCCGGGAGAAGTTCCTTCGAGCTCGCCTGAATGCTTCTTGAAAATCAGATTGAGATCATTCGTCATACCTAAAGCTCGGAGCAATCTAAGGCATATCTTATGCTAGTCGAACAGCTGGGGATATGCTTAAAGAAGCTAAGAACCCTGGAGAAGGCTAATCCGGTGGATGAGGCTCGACTGATATTGAATAAGCTCCTCGTTGCTCAAGAATGCAAACGAAAAGAGATGGAGGAGCAGATGGCTGAGGAGGCCCGTCATCTCAATGACTTCCTGGCCAGCTATCAAAAATTGATTGATGACTCTAGAGAATCTGAGGTCATCACCAAGAACGCCGAGCAAGTTATAGCCAATGCTCAGGTAGTTATTGCCAAGGCGCAAGCCTTGATTCAGGTTAATGAGCAGAAGCTTTCTGTTGCCAGAAAAAGGCTAGAGGAACTAGAGGCTACCAAGAAGCGGATCCAAGAATATCTTACTGCCCGTTCTTCCAATTTGGAATCACTTCAAGCACAGTTGGCTACGAAAAAATTCTTATCAGAGGAAGAATTGAGGGTTCAAGCTTGGACAGAGGTTGAGAAGGCACGCCAGCGTGAGATGTAGCGCCTCCGAGATCAGATTTACTCTTTGGCTGAGTAGGATTAGCCCTCCTCCTTTTATATCTCTTTGTTTGTAACACTCCATTTATTGAAAAGAGAGTGTTTGTATCACATTTATTATTTTGATATCAATAATAAAAGTTATCAAATTTTGTCTCATCTTTACCCCTCCTTTGTGTTTGAGAATCTGATGGACTTTTTGTTGCGTAGGAGAACGCAGCTCTCACAGACGTGGCTCTTGACTAATGTGGAGACGCAGTCCTTAGCCATCTGCTGAGACGCGGCTATGAGTTGTAGAGAAAAAACTTAGGCAACACTGAGTTGTTGATGAGACGCGTCTTTGATTCGAGATGCGGCTCTGCATTGTTGAGAGACGTGGCTCTGAATTGATGAAGGGACACATCCCTGAATTGAAGGGGAGACGTGACTTTGAGTTATTGAGAGACACAGCTCTGAATTGTTAAGAGACGCGGCTCTGAATCGTTTGGAATACGCGGCTCTGGATTGTTGAGAGACGTGGCTCTGATTTACTTGGAAGGCCCAGCTCTGAAGACACAGCTCTGAATTGATGAAGGGACGCAGCCCTGAATTGATGAAGGGACGCAGCCCTGAATTGTTAAAGATGCGGTCCTCATTCTATTGAGGGAACACAACCTTTAGTTTGTGAAGGGATGCGGGCCCTTGAAGCGTCGCATGCAGTCTATAGAGACACGAAGATCTCGCTGGATCTTTCGAGACAAGGCCGGCATTGACGGTTGGGGACGCGTGTGGTTGGACTTCCCAGAGCAAAAATCCATGTGTCTTACTCAGATTGGATTGGAGATTCGCATCGTGAATTAAGGCTATTAACTGGCCTTTAAGAATGGTTTTAATTTTCATGACGTTAATTAATGGCCATTAGCGAGCCGATAAATAGGCCATGAGCCTCTTAACAGTTATTCATCTTGATTGTTTTTCCTTTATGGGCAGGTGCTCTGAAGAACCTTTAGGGTTCTTAGACTGTCTTCTTCTCCAAGCCTGCATCCTGAAAAACTTTCAGAGTTTTTTAAATGAACCTAAAGCTATGATGCTTTCTTGCAATCTTCTTCGAAGATTATTACTGTTAAGTGATTTAAAAATCAAAAAGCATCGCCTCAGGTGCTTTCATGGTCGCGCCTTGACGGATGATGTCCCCCCTCTAAAGAACTCTTCTTCAGGTAGGAAATGGCCTTTGCCATAATAAGACTTTGTTTCTTTGTGGCTCTGTCATCACCGATCATAAAGGGATTATCTCTTGATCTCTTCCTGAAACTTTTGAAACTTCTTTCTCGAAGTTTAGACAGTTGACTTGAGATCCATGAGTCCATGTTCTGTTTCTTGATCTCTTCCTGAAACTTTTGAAGATTCTTTCTTGAAGTTTATACAGTCAACTTGAGATCCCTGCGAATGCAATCTTCACGTTAACTTGATGAAATGCGAGCTTGTAGATTTTTGAGTCCTAAGTTCTTCAGACGGAGCGTGGTGAACTCCGCATTTTGAGGCCTTAAACGTGGGTTTGCAGATGAAACTCGCATCTGGAGCTCATGACTTTGAAAATTTTAAGACTCGTGTCTGCTCTTTTGAGATCTTTAGACGCGAATGTGGCAAACTCTGCATCTTAAAAGCCTTAGATGCTCCTTTTGAGATTTTTAGACGCAAATGTGACGAACTCTGCATCTTGGAGCCTTAAACGCCCTTTTGAGATCTTTGACGCGAGTGTGACGAACTCTGCGTCTTGGGGCCTTAAACGCAGGTCTCTCATATAATACCTGCGTCTGGGGCTCATGACTTGTAAAACTTTAAGGCCCATGTCTGCACCTTAATATATGCCCCATGTTTCAATCATCAGACGTGAGTCTAATATTGGGCTTGCATTTGGGTCTATCTTTCCAGAGCATAGTAATCTCGGCGTCCGCGAGATTCGCGTATAAGAGTCGCGTCTAGAGTTCATGACTTTAGACCCGCGTTTGTGCTTCTGGATTCATAATTTCTGTCTTTACAAAAATTTAACCATCGGGTTATTTCCTTCTTGCAGGTTGTGGCCATATCATTGGTGCTGGTTCCAGTGTCTTTGTCGCGTTCATTAAGGTAGACATGAAACAACCAGTTCATTCGATTGGCGACCACTTAAGGAGTCAGAACTTCTATCCAAGGGCGAGGAAAATTCGTGCGATTCTCGATATACATCAAGACTTTATTGGACATAATACACCAGTAAGGTCTCGGATCCTTCCTGATCATAATGAGCATGACGTATTTGAAGGTCAGGGGAAAGAGGACATCACCAGTAAGGTCCCGGATCCTTCCTTCACTAATCTTTCTCAAAGAAGTGACAGCAACGAAAAACTCATGCTCATTGGATGACTTTCTGGTGGTGGAGCTTCCCATTAAGCGAAGGATTATGGCCTTGTGAAGACCTTCACACCAGTTGGTTAGGTGGAACTAGAGTGCTCCCTTGCACTTCGACCTAGAGAAATACTATTATTCTCAAGAGGAGAGGAAGTTGATCTATTATTTCCGGCCACAGTCAAGAAGATGAACTTTGTGCTCTTCAATGTTTCAAGGAGTGAGTGCAACCTTTCGCTGAGCAAGAGGGACTTTTTTGTACTTCTTTATTGTAACACTCAATCTTATTAGATAAGAGAGCATTTTGTATCGCTTTCATATTTTTGAATATCAATAAAAGTGACACTTTTTCCTACCTTCTTATTTGTCTTGACTTTCCTTTGGCGTTGAACATCAAAAAAGTGAAAGCGATTATCTGTGGTTTGCTAGAAGTGTGATATTTTAACTTAGTAAATCAAAGTTGGAGAATTCCATTTAAGGAATTTAAAAAGGTTACTGTCAGAGGTATGCTATTAAACTTGACAGCAGTAGAAGAGATTTTATGGACTTGTCATTCTATGGATGAGAATGACAAGCGAAGTTTTCACTCCACAGGGGATTGTGATTGAGTCTTCATCAGAGGTTTAGTATTAACGTAATCAAGACTAAGCTGGGAATTAGTGAGAATACTGCTAAAGGTGTGATATCAACCTAATAGTGATTTTAAGTGGACCTACCATTTTATTAACGAGAATACAAGTAAGACTAGACCCGTCGGGGGTCTAAGTATTTCTTTACCGTCGAGGTGTGATATTAACTTAACGGATTGGATTGAATCCTAGCAGAAGTATGATATAACTTGATAAGGATGTGAGTTAGAGTTATACTGTTAACTTATCTCCATGGGAATTTCAGTTTCGTTGGGGAAACTGAAGATACGACTGTCATAGGTGTAGTGTTAAACATAACAGTGGGGGTAATGCTAGAGGTGTAATTTTGAACTTAGCATTGGTCATCTCGACTTCGATACGGAAGCTTGAGGGAAAGTCATTGTCATAGGTGTATTGTTGAACTTAATAATAAACTAGATGCTAGAGGTGTGATGTTAAACTTAACATCGCTCGTCTCGGCTTCGATATGGAGGCCTGAGGAAAGTGACTGTCAGAGATTTAATATTGAACTTGGCAGCAATTGATTACTGTTAGAGGTGTGATATTAAATTTAACAGTAATTGTCAGAGGTGTAAAATTAACATAACAAGAGTTAATTTGCAATATGAGCAATTCTGAGGACCTGTTATTCTATTGAGGAGAATTGACAAGTGACATTTGGATTGTCAGAGGGGTAGTGTTAACTTGACAATTTTGAATACTTGTGACTCCATATAATGGAGTCATCAAGTGGAAGTTCTTGCTCATTGAGGAGTATTGGAACTTTTCACTGTTAAAGGTGTAGTGTTAACATAACAGTGATTGAGTTTGTGGACCTACCACTCCACGGGAGGGAATTGGTAGGGATTTTAGTGGAAAATAGAATGAATTTTCAGAGGTTTAATATTAACTTGACGAACATTAATTTTCCTAAGGTATTGATAGGTTTGCTGCTAGAGGTGTAATGTTAACATAACAGCGGTGAGGTTCTGAGTAGGTATGTAGTGAAATTTCGTTGTCAGAGGTTTAATGTTAACTTGACTGATTCCACTAGGGATCGAGGAAAATGACTTATCAAAGGTTTACTATTAACGTGAGAAGTCTGTACTCATTTTATCGAGAAAATGAATACATGTATTTTTGTGATCCTACCATTCCATGGAGGGGAATTGGTAAGGGATTTTGGGGGGAAGGCCGGACCAAGTCCCCTAGGATTTTTACCAAACCCTCAGCTATCAACGGATTTGGTATGCCTTTACCAACTACCGTTTGAGTTGGGATAGTCATGTTATTTCCCTCAACATGATGAGTTGTCGTAGATTTTCTGTTGGTCTTAAATGCCAACTACTTCCTCTATCCCTTAGCAGTCGGAGGCGTCAGATGTTCATAGATAAACTAGAGAAGAGTAACAAGGCTAAAATCGAAGTTTCGCTCTTTGTCTTTTCTTCGATATTTACATCATTCATTATGATGTAACCAATGTTCAGTCGGCTCAGCAATGATTGGTCGTAATGTGATCCATTAGAGGAAGAAGTTTTTCTTTGGTGCTCTTCCAAACATTTTGGATCTGAAAGTTTTGATCAGAGTTGTAATGTTAACCTGATCATGAGAAGAATCCTGTTAAGAATAGTACTTATTCAAGAATCTGTCGTTGATCGGCATCATGAGCGTATCGCCGTCTGGGGTTATGAGGCGGTATGCTCTATTTGAGTAGACTGGCTCTACTACAAATGGTCCTTCCTATTTGGGCTGAAATTTTCTTTTTGTCTTATGTCTCGTCACCATGAGTCTTCTAACAGTTAATACAAGGTCACCTTTTTTGAAAGTGCGCTCCTTGACTTTCTTGTTGAAGGCTCTAGAAATTCGAGCTTGATAAAGGTCGATTTGCTGTTGAGCTTGCAGGCGTTTATCGTCCAAAGCTTCCAGCTCCTGGAGTCGCAGTCGATACTTCTCCTAATTTGTTATCTCCATTGTCAAGGCAACATGTAGAGATGGGATCTAGATTTCTGGTGGGAGTACGGCTTCACACTCGTATACCAAAGAGAACAGTGTAGCTTTCATCAGGGTTCTCACTGTTGTGCGATAAGCCCATAAGAATTCACCTATTTATTGTCCCAGTCGCGTTGGCTCTTCGAGATGAATTTCTTGAGAAGTTTTTCAATGGTCTTGTTGAAAGCTTCTGCAAGATCGTTAGCGGCTAGATAGTATGGCATTGAAAACACACTCTGGATCCTAAACTTGTTGCAGAATCTTTGGAATGCTTGGCTAACGAACTGAGGCTCATTATCATGGACAATCCGTTGTGGCACGCTAAAGCAATAGGCCACGTGATGTTTGATGAACTTGATCACGTCAGATATTTTTACCTCTCTCAAGGGGATAACCTCTGCCCATTTGGAGAAGTAATCGGTTATGACTAAGATAAACCGGTGTCCTTTAGATGAAGGTGGGCTGATAGAACCAACCACGTCCATTCCCCATATTTTGAATGGCCAGGAAGAAGTTGTAGGGCGAAGATGTCCTGGTGCCTGGTGAATGAAGCCACTATGGATCTGACAGGCGTGGCATCACTTAGCCTAAGCGATGGTGATAGGGATCATCTTTGGCCAATAATATCCTAGTCTTCATAGTCGTCCCTAAGTTTTGGATCAGGTTGATGAGCTCCGCGCTACCGTCACGAGCCTCTTTAAGTGCTTCCTACGCCTTTTTATGTGATAAGCAGTGGAGGAGGATTCCATCATGCGACCGGTGATACAATATTCTCATGATCGCATTATTATAGAATTTAGGGGCTTTCCTTCTAATGGCAGCCGCCTCTTTAGGGTCATCAGGCAGAATATCGTGCAATGTGTAGTCGATGTACGAGAATCGCCAATCCTTGAGCTCTGGACCTGCTGAAGTCCCTAGAGCTTCTTTGACTTGAAGGGTTTCTGTTGGAGTTTAATCATCTTCCATGACGAATCTTGAGCAGTATAGGTCATGGTTGTAGACGAGTACTTTTTCTGTCGCTCCGGCTGGAAGGGCCAAGGAAGCGGTGAGAGATGCCAGTGCATCTACATACGTATTTTGCTGGCGAGGTACATGGTCAATGTAGAAGCTTCTGAACCTCTTCGCCATGTGGATGGTTGTATTGTGATAGGGTACTAAGTCTTCACGTCTAACTTCGTACTCCCTGAGAACCTGATTAACGATGAGCTTTGAATCACCATACGCTTCGAGATTTTTGATGCCAATCTCATCGACGATTTGCATCCCGATTAAGAGAGCATTGTATTCCGCAACATTATTGGAACACGGCTCAGTTAATGAGAATGCACAAGGGATTACGTAGTTCTATGGGGAGACAAGTACTTCCCCCTCCTGCTATGATATTTTCTCCAGGACCCATTCTTGGTGTGCCGTCGAAGAAGAGTTGCCACATCTGTCCTTCGAAAGACGTCTAGGTCAAGCAAACTTTAGCTACCTCGCCTAGGATATCTTCATAAAGTTTGGTCGTTCTTGAATCTGGATGCTCAGCCAAGAAGTCTGCCACTGCCTGTCCCTTCACAGCTTTTTGTGGCAGAAATTGCATCTCATATTGGGAGAGCAATATGGCCCATTTTGCCAATCGACCATTCAGTGATGATGGCTTCGTTATAAGAAATCTTAAAGAATTGACTTTTAATATGATGTGTATGGTTTGACCCACCAGGTAGTGTCGCATCTTCTAGAAGGTGGAACACCAAGGCCAAGCATTCCTTTTTAATCGGGTTGTATCGATGTTCAGCTCCGATCATTATTCTACTCAGGTAATAGATTGCTTGCTCATGTCCCTGATTATTATTCTCGGCTAGCAAAGCTCCTAGAAAATGATTCATAGAACGAACGTATATCAGGAAATATTTTTCTGACACCGGAGCTGTAAGGACAGGTGGATGCATGAGGTACCGCTTGATTTCCTCGAACGCTTGTTGGTAAGCATCGTCCCAGATGAATGAAACACCCTTCTTCATTAATTTGGTGAAAGGTTGGCCATCCTGAGAGATTTGAGATAAACCTACGGATATAAGCTAGTCGCCCTTGCAATCCTCTAAGATCTCTAAGATTTCTTGGAGGTTGCATCTCCTAGACGGTGCGGACTTTCTCTGGGTCAAGGTGGATTCCTTTGGATGTTAAGACAAGCCTAAGAAATTTATCGCTGGCTATCCTCAGGAAAGATTTGGCGGGATTCATCTTCAATTGATGCGCCCGCATGATTTCAAATGTTGTCTTCAGATCTGCTATGTGATCGCCTTTGGCACAGCTTTTCACTGCAATATTGTCTGCGTAGTGTTCCATTGTTTTGCATATATGCTCATGAAAAATTACATTCATAGCTCTCTGAGATGTCGTCCCCACATTTTTCAATCCGAAGGGTCTCACAGTATAGCAATATACCCCTAGTGGTGTCCTGAAGAATATATGCTTTTCGTCATCAGGGTAGATCTTAATTTGATTGTATCCAGAGATTCTATCCACGAAGGACATCCGTTCAAACCCACACGTGTTGTCGACCATGACATCTGTGATTGGAAGGGGAAACTTATCTTTAGGACATGCCTCTTTTAGATCACGGAAATAAATACAAACTCAGATCTTCCAATTCTTCTTGGTGACGGAGATGATAGTAGCCACCCAATCAGGGCGTTATTCTTCCCTGATGAAACCAGAGTCTATAAGTTTCTTGACTTCCAACTGGATCACTTCCATTATCTATGGGCGAAACTATCATTGTTGTTGATTGACGGGCCTCGCGTCCGGATTGATGTTAAGGCAATGCATAGCCACCTGGGGGTCGAGGCGGGCATATCTTTGTAGTTTCAGGCGAAAATATCTATATACTCTCGCACAAGATATATTAGATCTTCCTTCTCGAGTGGTGATAAGCTATCGCTTATAAAGATGGGCTTAGGATTAGCTTCATCTCTCAGATTAACTTCGTTATCTTATCCTTCGTAGGTAATTCGCGTTGTTCAATGCGAATATCCCAGAGAGTATTTAGGTGCTTGATCTAAGGATCTGTATGTAACTGGATCATTTGTTCATCTCCAGGTGGCTTGTTGAAACCATGTTTACCGAAAGATCTTTGAAGATGTTGCCGAGACTGACATCTGACTCCCACGATGATATGCCCGACGAGTGACTATGATATAATAACCCTTCAACTTCAGAGATAGATGGGGTTGGAGTTAACACATAGCCCCCTGCAAGTTCGATGATAATAATCATTGGCTTTCCTTTTTGGAACGAAGGATCGAAGCAGTGTTCTGCTTCCTTTGTCGAAGTTCAAGCCAAGACCACTTGTTAGGTCATACCCCGTGTTCTCCATCATTCTGAGTACATTTGACTCATAATAAGAGAATTGAGGAAGTTCAGTCTCACTTTTCGAGTCTTCACAAGTCGTTGGTTTGGCTCGACTCTTCCGAAAAGGATCGCTTTTTGGCCTTTGCGTCTTACTGGGACCTCGAAGAAGGATCCTTGCGCATCACTGACGCTTTGATATGACATGAAAGATAATCTCACCGGTACATGCAGTTACGTTAGGGCATCTATTGCTGACTAGGGGTCATCATCTACATTGGTAATAATATCTGATGGTACAGAATCAGAAGTAAACACAGAAAAATAAACTAAATTTAACTCTTCATTAATATACCACTCGTGTACATCATTGGCGATGCTATTGACATCGAGCTTATTAACACTCATTACAAGTGGATTCAACTCCCACAGGCATTCTTCTTCTGCCTCCGGTTCGACATCAGCTTTGTTGCCATAGTCTAGATTCTCTAGCTGGGGATTCTCAACTGTCTCTAAAGAATCCTGGTACAGGAAAAAGTCTGTGAAGTAGTTCTCTACCCCCTTGAATGAATGCCTTTCGACGACCAACATTCGAACTTTTCCATCTCTGTCAACATACTTCATGACTTGATGAAGAGTAGAGGGGACAATGGAGTTGCGATGAATCCATGGTTGTCCCAGCAGCAAATTATATAAGGTGTCAGCGTCAATAACATAGCATGTCTTTGAAGATGTAACAGCTTTTGGTAGGGTGCCCCAGATCCCTTGGTACAAGCACTAATTGGTGTTGTCGGTCTTGCCTACCTCCTCAGGATGTCTAGCTTCAGGAAGCTTCAGTCTATTGCTTTTGTTGAGTAATTTGAATAACGAATCGACATGCTCGTCTTTGAAGGAGTATTGCTTGTTGGCGCGCAGCTGGTTTGAAGAGCTACTCCCTATAGCTAGTTGGGGCTTAGAGGGAGATTTCATCTCTGTCGCCAGTGTGTCCTTTCTTTTAACTTGGAAAGATGCTTCTAGGGTGCGCCTTGTCGACTTTTCGGTCTGGGCTTGTTTTCTTCTGCGTTAACTCTAGCGACAATCTCTTTTGCATGTTCGCCTTACTTGGCCAACTGCTTTCAGATATGGCTTTCAGCTACTCCTATCTGAGCTACGAGTGAGGTTTATAAATTGTGATGACATGTTTCCACCAAGGTGACCTGGGTCATACCACTAGGACATCGGAGTGCCATGTTCCAAAATCTCACCACAAATGCTTTAACTGGCTCTCCTTTCTGTTATCTCATTGCCAAGAGAGTTGACAAGGTAATCTTCGAATCATCTTCGAAGAAAGGGGTAAGAAAAAGCTTCTCCGGATTACCCTTGTTCTTGATAGAGCCTTCTGTTAGCTTCATGAACCATTTAAAAGCAATTCATTTAAGGGTGCTGTAACGCCCTGATCCGGTGAGTACGGAGACGTTACTGCGACGTATATACGAAGGTCGGAAATACCCTAACGTACATACGCTAAGCATCAATACAGGCATGAATTAAAGTGCGGAAGCACAGTGGTAATATACAATCCAGCAATAATAACAACAGTACAGTTATCACAAGGCATGGTATAATAATCTGAAGAATATATGATCACTGAGAAGCACAAAAGCAGGATGAACAATATGAAATACTGGAAAGTACTCACGAGTGGCAAGATGAAAATCTCGCGAGCCGATCAAGAAAAGGCGGGAAGGAAGAGGGTCCAGATAGGTAACTGCTAACCCACGCTCCCGCTGCGCACTCTGATCAGGTACAGCAAGGCTATGGTCCAGACTCCATGATCTGGACATGAGAATCCAGGGTTGTTAGCAACCCCAGCGAGTACAAAGAATAAAGCCAGATGGTGTGCATAACAGGGACACGTGTACATGATCAAGTGACGTGGTCCAGGCATGCAGGTACAGGAAATGACAAGTAATAAAAGGAAAATGACAGTAAATCCGAGATCAAGTAAATACATGTATATCAGTAGATCTGAATCGGAAAACATGCATGAAAAACGGTATAGAGAGCATAAGTATACATAATCATGCGACAAATATGGCAACATGTGATAAATACACTAAACACATGATAAATATAAACATGGACAAAACTAGTTATATAAGCTCAGATTATGGATTCATGGAGTGATACGTCAAGGGGATAATCCAAACAAGGAAACCCTTATCTATATACCACATATACGGTGTCACCATCATCTGAGTTCATACAACTTGAGTTGCCCTCAGGGTAACAGAACTAAGGTGTGTCAGTAATAATCCTTGTGCCACATATATCATGTCATAATGCAGGGTGTCGACTCAGAACATAATACTGAAACTGGAGAATATAAAAGTATAGCATTTTAATTAATCCAGCAATAATGACAGTACCATCTGATATTTTAATCGCCTTCCTACCAGTGTCTCACATCACTGATAGTCCATACTAGAGTTCGCACTCTGTAGAACTTACCCGAGTCTGATATGTGAGTATCAGGACCCGAACAAAGGAGAGACCAAATATCACACGTTCCTAACATTACTACTGTTTGGTTGTTTTATGTTATTCATCCAATTCATATGCTTTTGTATGTGCTAACCGGCACACATACATCCACTTATGAATAAGATGAGTTATTATTTGGAAACTGATAAATCTGATGGCTCATATTTATAGTGGGTCCCATCTCAGCTAGGGACTATGCTCAGGAGTACAGGCTACTGCTTCCGGGGACTTATCATTACGCGCCCCACACGACACTTCAGATTCAGGCTACTGCTTCCGGGGACTTATCATTACGCGCCCCACACGACACTTCAGATACCATTATAAATATGACATCAACCGGTGTCCATCAATTTCCCCCACCCAGTGAAAGTTGAGTATTTTTATTATTTATATTGCCCAAAGATAATGTCCACAAGTGTATACAATATAATCATGATTATCCAACTACAGGGGTTAACAGGAGTGTAATATCAGGAGTATAATATCAGGAGTCACCCTTTTTCAGGGGTTCAGGAGTACAGGAGCTCAGGAGATACAGGAGTACAGGAGATACAGGAGTGCCAGATGTCTGGTCACGTAATAATCATGAATATGCCAGGTAATACAGATGCCAGGTGTCAGGTGTCAGGTATCAGGTGTTATATATATATATCAGGTGGTAAATATAGCATGTCATATACCGGTGTCACATATCAAGTGTCAAATATAGCATGACAATTAACGGTGTTAAATATAGCATGGCAATTATCGGTATTAAATATAGCATGGCAAACTCCGGGTCAAATATAGCATGGAAAACACTGGGTCAAATATAGCATGGTAAATACCGGGTCAAATATAGCATGGCAAACACTGGGTCAAATATAGCATGGCAAATACCGGGTCAAGTATAGCGTGACAAATACCGGTGTTAAATATAGCATGGAGTCATGTACTAAAAATTATCATAGCAAGTATTAGGCATATTAAAACATCCACATGTCAATATCATATTATAAATACAAGGGTAATTATTTTTAAATTAATAATAAGCACTCGCCTGAAACCGGGGTGAAATACCGGTCAAAAGTCCAGAAAATCGGCGACCCGCACGAGAACCTACTAGCCCGTACATAAAATATACATTTATAAATATTTATAAAAATATTAGAGAGAGAATGAGAGAGGAGAGAGAAGATTGTAGGAAAGAGAGAAAATATGGTGTATTTTGAAATTAGTTTGGAATTAAATGGAGGAGGGTATTGATGTAAATATGGGGGAAGTAGTTTGAGGGAATGGTGAGGGGTATTTTTGGAATGAGAGAAAGTATAGTTGTATTAAGGGAAGAAATGAATAGAAAAAGGAAAGAAAGAAAAGAAGAAAGAAAGAAAGGAAAGAAAAATGGAGGAGGAGGGAGGGGCTTCGGCCCCCACCGCCGGCGGTGGCCGGCCGGCGCGGCGGCGGCGGCGGCGGCGAGCAGGGCGCGCGCGCGGGGTTGGGGGGAGGAGGAGGAGTTGCTTTGTTGTTGATGTTGTTGTTGTTGGGTTGTTTTGAAGGTGGTGGGAGATTGTGGTGGTGGTGGTTGTGGTGGTTGTGGTGGTGATTAGAAGTTGTGGGGAGGTAGAGAAGGAAGAGGAGATGTTGTTGGGTTGATTAGAATGGAGAATTTGGTGGTGGTGATGGAGAATTTTGGAGATGGAGTTGTGGTAATGGGGGTGGGTTTGGAGAAATTGGTGGTGGTGGGAGGTTGTTGGTGGTGGGATGAGGTGGTGTTGTGAAGAGGACTTGTTGGGGAGTTGTTTGGGTGTTTTAGAAGTGGTCGGAGGTGGTGGTGGTGAAGGTGGAGGCGGCGGTGGAAGTGATGCGTGAGTGGGTTGTTTGGAGGAGGAAGATGGAGTTTGGTTTTCTTTTGATTTTGATTTGGATTTTTGTGTTGAATGGAGAATGAATTGGTTTAATAGAGATTGGGAGGAATGGGTTGATGGTTTAGGGGATGGTGGTAGGGCTGCGGTAGCCCATGGCTGTCGGGCGGCTGCGGCGGCAATGGTCGTGGATAGAGCCGGTAATTAGGGGGGAAGGAATTAATGATAATAAATGAAAAAGAAATAAAAGAAAGGAAATTAAAAAAATAAAATATTTAAAAAAATTTTATTATTATCTATTATATCTGTTAAAATTTTTGGTAGCATAAAGTAGGAGAGTAGAGGATGGAAAAGCCCGAAAAAAATCGCCGGTAAAAATATTATTATTTAAATAAGGCAAAAATTTGACTGTTTCAGAAACGTACCAAAAAATTCTCAAAAATAGCAAATATTATTCTAAGATAGGTGGTGAAATCAGATTTGAGAATTCGATGTAGTTTTTAAATTAAAAATTTTGAAATCTTTCGGCAATACTGGCCGACACCAGAATCGGTCAAATTTTGATAAATTTAGAAAAATCCCAAAAAATGTATTTAGATAGAAAATAAAGTTCTAAGAAGTACTGTGAAAGCTGTTTCTGAAAATTCAAACCCATTTGAAAACTAAAAATCCGGGAATCGGTCAGCGATGCCGACTGACCCCGGTTTTGGAGATTTTGTAAATAATTCTGAAAAATTCCAGAAAATAACGAAAAATCTAAAATATTGGAAAACGATATTTAAAACTAAAATTAGTCAAATCAGATTACCAGAAATGCCAATTCGAGCAATGCACTAGGTTCGGGTCCCCGGTTCAGACTAGGGCTGACTCCGACTCACGAATCCAAATCCAATATAACGCAATCACACCAATAATCATAAAACAGAAACAAATACAAGATAAATCAAAAAAATATGTTAGAAAAATCAGAATACGTATCTACGCACGTATTCCAGGAACGGGGTGTTACATTCCATCCACCTTACAAAAATTTCGTCCTCGAAATTTCGATAAGGGGAAGATGAACACAGAAGGAATAGGAATGAGGATTTATACCAATCAAGATATGAGTAACTGAGGATAATTCCCACCAATTGGTTGAATGATAAACCCAGGACTGAGACATCTCTGCACTACTGCCATATATATCCTCTGACGGTGTCATAATAATACCGACCTGATATCTGCTCTTTCGGACTGCGAAGCAAAGCTGATAGAATCCCTAGAAATCTATAGTGCTGAAATCCATAATATAAAATCTCTGGAAATCCATAGAAATTCATAATATAATATAAAGTCCCGCATGGCATGAAGCTGTCCTTGACAAAGAATCCATAGTAGAATTACCGATACTGCATACACACTATTTCTCCAGAATACCGAAGATAAATAAAACCCGGATATTACTGAGCATGAATAAAGAAGACCGATAATTAAGAATTCCTGAATACTGGGCATTGCAATCTCTGAAAGACATAGCCAAGAATATAGAATAACCATGGAGAATTCTGAAGACTGACTTCTGAATGATAACCCGACTGCACATGAAACATTAAAGAATACTCAATCTCTGCAAGGTTGACCGAATGGATCATTCAAACGGATCATGGCAATAGCTCAGCTATAGCGAGAAAACCCTGTACATCGGATCCATGAAAACATACAAGGCAGAAGAAGTCCGAGGAACGGCTAGAGTGCTAAGCACTGAGGGGACTAGCCACGAACGGAACCAAGCCTAGGTAAGGCCATCGCGTAGCACATCTCGGGTGTTAAGCATTAGGGTGCTGCGGAGCTAACGCTCTGTGAGGCTCGCGCATGGTGGAGCTCACGCAGCGAAGCCAGCGCGTAACACAACGCTAAATGCTAAACACCAGGGTGCAGCGAAGCCCACACCCGGTTAGGTCTACGGGTGACTAGAACACAACCCTCGCTTGGCGAGGCTAGCGGGGTCCGTAGTCCATCAAATCCATAAAAACTGCCAGAAGTTGGTGGCTCTGAGAACACGATCAAGAATCACAATAACCGAAATGAGTCCCGAATGTTGTCTCCATAACTCAGTCTGGCAGAAGCCATAAATCTGAAATAATGTCCCATACCGACACTCCTCTGGTAATGATACGGTCTGTCTGATTATATAAGTGATGACTACTCCACTTGCTGTGCTGATTTCCCCATAATGTATCCACATACACTAGAATAGGATGCGAGGCCGAAGAACCATCCAATATAAGACCAGGTGATGCACCAGAGTTAAGAATACCAGAACATAATGATAGCGAACCACATCTGTCTTGCTGCTACCCTACCAGTCTATCCATATCTTGATTTGGTATAAGGACGGTAGGAATTAGAAATGGAAAAATGATGGAAGAGATTCCAAGAATTAAGGAAAGGACGATCAAGAGGGAATAAATAACTTTGTACTTACAGTTGGATTGTATAACCACGACTCATGCATTCCAGTTGCAAATTTCTTTATCATAAATTTGCCGACTGGTTGTACCGAGGATGTGAGAACCTTGGCTCTGATACCACCTTGTAACGCCCCGATCCGGTGAGTACGGAGACGTTACTGCGACGTATATACGAAGGTCGGAAATACCCTAACGTACATACGCTAAGCATCAATACAGGCATGAATTAAAGTGCGGAAGCACAGTGGTAATATACAATCCAGCAATAATAACAACAGTACAGTTATCACAAGGCATGGTATAATAATCTGAAGAATATATGATCACTGAGAAGCACAAAAGCAGGATGCACAATTTGAAATACTGGAAAGTACTCACGAGTGGCAAGATGAAAATCTCGCGAGCCGATCAAGAAAAGGCGGGAAGGAAGAGGGTCCAGATAGGTAACTGCTAACCCACGCTCCCGCTGCGCACTCTGATCAGGTACAGCAAGGCTATGGTCCAGACTCCATGATCTGGACATGAGAATCCAGGGTTGTTAGCAACCCCAGCGAGTACAAAGAATAAAGCCAGATGGCGTGCATAACAGGCACACGTGTACATGATCAAGTGACGTGGTCCAGGCATGCAGGTACAGGAAATGACAAGTAATAAAAGGAAAATGACAGTAAATCCGAGATCAAGTAAATACATGTATATCAGTAGATCTGAATCGGAAAACATGCATGAAAACGGTATAGAGAGCATAAGTATACATAATCATGCGACAAATATGGCAACATGTGATAAATACACTAAACACATGATAAATATAAACATGGACAAAACTAGTTATATAAGCTCAGATTATGGATTCATGGAGTGACACGTCAAGGGGATAATCCAAACAAGGAAACCCTTATCTATATACCACATATACGGTGTCACCATCATCTGAGTTCATACAACTTGAGTTGCCCTCAGGGTAACAGAACTAAGGTGTGTCAGTAATAATCCTTGTGCCACATATATCATGTCATAATGCAGGGTGTCGACTCAGAACATAATACTGAAACTGGAGAATATAAAAGTATAGCATTTTAATTAATCCAGCAATAATAACAGTACCATCTGATATTTTAATCGCCTCCCTACCAGTGTCTCACATCACTGATAGTCCATACTAGAGTTCGCACTCTGTAGAACTTACCCGAGTCTGATATGTGAGTATCAGGACCCGAACAAAGGAGAGACCAAATATCACACGTTCCTAACATTACTACTGTTTGGTTGTTTTATGTTATTCATCCAATTCATATGCTTTTGTATGTGCTAACCGGCACACATACATCCACTTATGAATAAGATGAGTTATTATTTGGAAACTGATAAATCTGATGGCTCATATTTATAGTGCGTCCCATCTCAGCTAGGGACTATGCTCAGGAGTACAGGCTACTGCTTCCGGGGACTTATCATTACGCGCCCCACACGACACTTCAGATTCAGGCTACTGCTTCCGGGGACTTATCATTACGCGCCCCACACGACACTTCAGATACCATTATAAATATGACATCAACCGGTGTCCATCAGTTTCCCCCACCCAGTGAAAGTTGAGTATTTTTATTATTTATATTGCCCAAAGATAATGTCCACAAGTGTATACAATATAATCATGATTATCCAACTACAGGGGTTAACAG
Source organism: Agave tequilana (assembly GCA_038442645.1). Taxonomy (NCBI): domain Eukaryota; kingdom Viridiplantae; phylum Streptophyta; class Magnoliopsida; order Asparagales; family Asparagaceae; genus Agave; species Agave tequilana. Next base: position 180,953 of record JAVJIF010004501.1, read on the forward strand.
GAGTGTAATATCAGGAGTATAATATCAGGAGTCACCCTTTTTCAGGGGTTCAGGAGTACAGGAGCTCAGGAGATACAGGAGTACAGGAGATACAGGAGTGCCAGATGTCTGGTCACGTAATAATCATGAATATGCCAGGTAATACAGATGCCAGGTGTCAGGTGTCAGGTATCAGGTGTTATATATATATATATATCAGGTGGTAAATATAGCATGTCATATACCGGTGTCACATATCAAGTGTCAAATATAGCATGACAATTAACGGTGTTAAATATAGCATGGCAATTATCGGTATTAAATATAGCATGGCAAACTCCGGGTCAAATATAGCATGGCAAACACTGGGTCAAATATAGCATGGTAAATACCGGGTCAAATATAGCATGGCAAACACTGGGTCAAATATAGCATGGCAAATACCGGGTCAAGTATAGCGTGACAAATACCGGTGTTAAATATAGCATGGAGTCATGTACTAAAAATTATCATAACAAGTATTAGGCATATTAAAACATCCACATGTCAATATCATATTATAAATACAAGGGTAATTATTTTTAAATTAATAATAAGCACTCGCCTGAAACTGGGGTGAAATACAGGTCAAAAGTCCAGAAAATCGGCGACCCGCACGAGAACCTACTAGCCCGTACATAAAATATACATTTATAAATATTTATAAAAATATTAGAGAGAGAATGAGAGAGGAGAGAGAGAGAGGAGAGAGAAGATTGTAGGAAAGAGAGAAAATATGGTGTATTTTGAAATTAGTTTGGAATTAAATGGAGGAGGGTATTGATGTAAATATGGGGGAAGTAGTTTGAGGGAATGGTGAGGGGTATTTTTGGAATGAGAGAAAGTATAGTTGTATTAAGGGAAGAAATGAATAGAAAAAGGAAAGAAAGAAAAGAAGAAAGAAAGAAAGGAAAGAAAAATGGAGGAGGAGGGAGGGGCTTCGGCCCCCACCGCCGGCGGTGGCCGGCCGGCGCGGCGGCGGCGGCGGCTGCGAGCAGGACGCGCGCGCGGGGTTGGGGGGAGGAGGAGGAGTTGCTTTGTTGTTGATGTTGTTGTTGGGTTGTTTTGAAGGTAGTGGGAGATTGTGGTGGTGGTGGTGGTTGTGGTGGTTGTGGTGGTGATTAGAAGTTGTGGGGAGGTAGAGAAGGAAGAGGAGATGTTGTTGGGTTGATTAGAATGGAGAATTTGGTGGTGGTGATGGAGAATTTTGGAGATGGAGTTGTGGTAATGGGGGTGGGTTTTGGAGAAATTGGTGGTGGTGGGAGGTTGTTGGTGGTGGGATGAGGTGGTGTTGTGAAGAGGACTTGTTGGGGAGTTGTTTGGGTGTTTTAGAAGTGGCCGGAGGTGGTGGTGGTGAAGGTGGAGGCGGCGGTGGAAGTGATGCGTGAGTGGGTTGTTTGGAGGAGGAAGATGGAGTTTGGTTTTCTTTTGATTTTGATTTGGATTTTTGTGTTGAATGGAGAATGAATTGGTTAATAGAGATTGGGAGGAATGGGTTGATGGTTTAGGGGATGGTGGTAGGGCTGCGGTAGCCCATGGCTGTCGGGCGGCTGCGGCGGCAATGGTCGTGGATAGAGCCGGTAATTAGGGGGGAAGGAATTAATGATAATAAATGAAAAAGAAATAAAGAAAGGAAATTAAAAAAATAAAATATTTAAAAAAATTTTATTATTATCTATTATATCTGTTAAAATTTTTGGTAGCATAAAGTAGGAGAGTAGAGGATGGAAAAGCCCGAAAAAAATCGCCGGTAAAAATATTATTATTTAAATAAGGCAAAAATTTGACTGTTTCAGAAACGTACCAAAAAATTCTCAAAAATAGAAAATATTATTCTAAGATAGGTGGTGAAATCAGATTTGAGAAATTCGATGTAGTTTTTAAATTAAAAATCTTGAAATCTTTCGGCAATACTGGCCGACACCAGAATCGGTCAAATTTTGATAAATTTAGAAAAATCCCAAAAAATGTATTTAGATAGAAAATAAAGTTCTAAGAAGTACTGTGAAAGCCGTTTCTGAAAATTCAAACCCATTTGAAAACTAAAAATCCGGGAATCGGTCAGCGATGCCGACTGACACCGGTTTTGGAGATTTTGTAAATAATTCTGAAAAATTCCAGAAAATAACGAAAAATCTAAAATATTAGAAAATGATATTTAAAACTAAAATTGGTCAAATCAGATTACCAGAAATGCCAATTCGAGTAATGCACTAGGTTCGGGTCCCCGGTTCAGACTAGGGCTGACTCCGACTCACGAATCCAAATCCAATATAACGCAATCACACCAATAATCATAAAACAGAAACAAATACAAGATAAATCAAAAAAATATGTTAGAAAAATCAGAATACGTATCTACGTACGTATTCCAGGAACGGGGTGTTACAGGTGCCAATGGATAAACGTGTCAGGATGGCATCATTTGATATTACATTCCCGGTCTGAGACTTGAAGTAGTACATGTGCTGGTTCGGTGACCCTTTGCTGTCGAAGGCCTATAGGGCTGGAGCTTTAAATTAGGAGGGTATGGGATAAGATCATACTCAGTCGGGTACGACCGGACCACTCCTGCTTCTTAGAGGCCTTTTCGGTTGGTAAGGGCCTCAAGGCGTTGCTCTAGTTTGCTCATCCTTTTAGAATGGGTACTCCCGTTCTCTGAATTAACCTTCTCTTCAGATGGAGGCTTGGATGGCTCAAAGTTGGAATGCTCTTCATCTTCTGTATGTGCAGAAGATGAGCTCTCCCCTTCCTTCTGTTTGCCCCTGGACTTCTTAGGGTAAGTCTTGGCCTTCGCCTTCTTCTTCTTGTCCTCAAGCAATTACAAAAGCATCTGCTTGAGGGTGTCGATAGATTCTTATTAGACGCGAATTATGTCGAGTTGTTCCCTCTGGACTTGGGCTTGTTGTTCAAAGCGCCTGGCCATTTCTTCAGGAGTCCCTGCCAGAACGCGAAGGCTTCTTTCTCTACGGAAGAGTTTGAGGCCTGTGATTCTGGATGGCAGAGTGTGGCTCGCTTACTTCAATGCCTCAGGCTAGGACACTGTAGTCTACTAGGGCTATTACACCAGTTTGAGTATGGGTATGTCTGTAAACTCTGTCTGGCTCGGTGTCAGACTCGTCGGAGCTGACTATTGGCTGCTTCCCCTTAGTTCTGCTTAGTGTAGTGCTTGAACCTACCATGTTCATAGTAACTTCAGGGTACTCTGCATCAGAGAAGGTTCTCCTTGGGTAGGAGTGACGCCTTTTGGCCGAGCGGGAAACTGACGTAGATGATAACCGGTTGAACACCGATTGTTTGCTTACATGCAAGCCACAGTGGCATAGAGAGAGCTCCACTGTGATGAGTCATTCACAACAGCATTGTGGCGTGATTTGATGAACACTCCCCTGCTTGGTCAAGTAGTCCCTTGATCCGTTGGAGGGGGATCGAAGAGACCAGCCTTGAGTCTCTGAGAATGAGGACTTTTCAGCTCCCTTCTGACGTTAACCGTTGGAGAGTGAATGTTAACTTTGCGTCATAACTTCGAGATGCAAGTCTCAGGGGCACAGGGTTCGGAGACGGGAGCTCATATTCTGTGGAATAGACGCGACTCTCACATTATGGCTTTAAGACGCGGGTTTCGTGCCGCTACTGAGAATAAACGCGAACCTCACATTGCTGATTGTCGCACTTGCCTAGCGGCAAATTAGAAACGCAGACTTCATGAGCCTCACGTTCTGACATAGAGACGTGAGTCCCGTGTCTCTGAGAAGAGACGCGGACCTCGCGTTGCTGAATATCGTGTCTGTAAGGTAGGGTCTCAGAAACGCGAGCCTCTTGAGCTCTGCTTTTTGGTATTCAGACCCGATCTCGCGCATCTGATGCGGTTCAGAAGGGACGCGGGCCTGAGCCTCACGTCATGTATCTGCTGGACCGATGATTTTTTCAGCTTCTTCCATCTGTTGTCGACGTACGCGACGCCTTTGTCGATGTTCAGCATTCCGGTTACACTTCACAGGTTGTTGGGAACCCTGGTAACCTGAAGCTGAGGAATGTTGAGAGGAGGGGCGTGGCAAAATTGGCCTTCAAAAATGTTGGCCTCACGGGTCTCGTGGGAGACGTTGACGCGGACCACGCGCGTGACGCGACCAAAAATGGCTCTGACTGCAGAAGCCATCTTTGGGGAAGTCTCCGAAGAGACTTGGGAGTGGATATCTGAGGAGACCCTGCGGTATTGTCACGTCACCCTGGGGCTCTTGGAGCCAGAAGAGAGAAACTCCTCGTACTTTGCCTTGTCGAATTTTTCACGACAAGTGACTCGACCGTTTTTCCCATGAAGGTGACGTCACCTTGCGCCATAACTTGCTCATCAATGGAGAAAGTAATCCTCAGTGGAGTCGCCATCTCGAGAATTTGAAAAAAGGTATTGTAAAATTTCTTTGAATCAATGAATGATTACAACAATTCCAAAAAGTCCAATTCAAAAGAGAGGAGATTTTCAAGCTCAAATCTCTTCTTTGTTTAATGTCGGGTTCTTGGTGTAGATGTTAAAAGTGATTCTTATTTTTCGTTGACCGGGTGAACATGAAACTCATCTGGAACTCTTCTCCTCGGATCACAGATGGAGTAGCACAGCTCAGCTCCTATTAATGAAATCTCAAAGAGACTTAGGCAATAACTGGAACTCGGCAAGTTGGTAGAAGAGTTTTAACTCTTTATAAATATTCCTCAGCTCCCGACTCCTTTTTAATAGCAAACTGAGTTATTTATAGGGGGTATCAGGGGTAAAATTGTCCCCTAAAAACTCTCCATGATGGGGGTTAACTCCCCTCATTACACGGGCAGTTCTTGACCCAGTAATGGGGGTAGTTATAAAGGGCTCCTCTGCAGTTAAAACGCAGGCTTGAGCCCTACGTTTAGCCGTTGAGGTAACGCTGGACACAGGTCTTGAGCTTCGCATTTGGGCGTCATGAGCTTCAAACTCTGTGTCGAGCTTCACGTCTGAGATGCAGGCTTCAAACTCTGTGTCTGAGCACTGAAGTGGTGCTGAGATGCGGGCTTTAAGCTTTGCGTTTTGGCATTGCAGTGGTGTTGAGACACGGGCTTCGAGCCCTGCGTCTTGGCTTTGCGCGAGTGGCTTTGATTAGTCGTGCGTCTGAAGCATGGACTCTGTTATCTAATGTCATATCTTTAGTGATTTTAGTCTACAGCAGCGACACCAGCGGCTGCATACCGGCGTTGGTCGCGGTTGGTCAGCCATCGGCGATGGGGAAGAAGAAAGGGAGAAAAGAGATAGAGATAGGAGAAAAGAAGTAGAAGAAGAAAAGGGGGAAGAAAAGGAAGAGGTTGGGGTGAGGTGGCTGAGGGCAGCGGCGGCGGCCTGAACCGGCGGCGATGGGTTGGTCGGCTGGCGGTGACTTGGAGAAAGAGAGAAAAAAGAGGAGAGAGGGAGAAAGAAATCGAAAGAGAATGGGGAGAAGGAGAAGGGATGGTAGCGGTGGTGATTCGGTGGTCGCCGGTGGCCGCTGGGGAAGAGGGTGAGGATAGTAGGTAAGGGGGAGGAGAAGAAAGGGATAGGGAGAAAGAAAGAGAGGCAGGAAGAGAGAGCTAGAGAAAGGGTAAGAAAGAGAGACAATGAGAGAGATGTAGAGAGAGTGGGGGAGTTAGAGTGAGAGGAGATAATGAGAGTAAGATAAAAAGAGAGGAATTAAGAGAGAGAAAGGTGGTGGGAGAGTCGGTGGTGAAAGAAACATGTAGAAGAAGGGAGGGTAAAAGAAAAAGAAAGAGAAAAGGATTATTTTATTATTATTTTATTGGGTAATATTTTGATTAATTCAGAAAATCTTAAAAAATCTCAAAAATTGTAAATATTATCTTGAGCAATGTTGTGAAATCATATTAGTGAAATTTAACCTCATTTGTTAATTAAAAATCTTGGAGTCAAGCAGCAATATCGGTCGACATTGAAATTCGAAGATTTTTTTCAAAATAATTCAGAAAAATTTTAGAAAGTTTAGAAAGATACAAAATATTAGGAATTAATATCTGGAGCTGAAACAGAATCAGTTTGGCTACCAAGAAGGTCAAATCAAGTATTATCACCGCATCGTACACCAGTACTAAGATACGTACACAGAGGAAGCGATGGTTACAAGCTCGGCTGGAGTCTCTTCGTCCTCTGGGTCTTCCTCCAGGTCGGGGATACTCATCAAGGTATCCACGTTGAACTAGATCCTCAAGGTATCTTTTGAGGGCCCAATAATACAGGGTGGCGTGCCCCGACTCCATGAAAAGAACAATACCCTACTTCTAGGGGATCTGTGTCGTGCTTGGTTGGATTGGAGAGTTCCACTCATGGTTTGTTTGATGATGTGAAGGATCTGATCAATCAGCAACTTTAAGGGGGTGAAGACTGAGGCGTCCTTGTTCTTTATAGATGTTAGGGAAGTGTTCTCCTTCTTGTGTGTCGGGGCATGATGTCCTCTCGCCCGCTTCCGTGAGCGATCGGCTCTATGACTCTTGGGGTCCCCATATGGAGAGGTTACTTTGGAGCGCTTTTTGTTTAACTTGAAACGTAAGTCGGCCGGAACTATAGGATGTTGGTAGACCTCGGAGGACGTGTCCACTTGGGTCTCTCTGGCACCCAACTCAATGACTCGTTGTTGCACTTTTCAAAGAACCTTTATCTATGTGAGCAAATGATGGTTGACCTGCATTACTATTCTCACTCGCGTTCTGTGATATCACGATGTACGGCGACCGATTCTCGTTCGTGGTCTGTCTGGGCCTATTGTTCGCTCAGTCGTCGCAAGTCAGCCACTATTTGAACAAGCTGTCCTTGGGAGAATACTGACTGCTCGAGTTTGCCAGAAGCGTTTGCATCGTGACAGGCGGCGTTCTTATGTTCCATGGTTATCGCACGAGGATATTTTGAGGAAGGGTTAGGGTTTTAAAAATAGGAAAGATCCTGAGTATGGATTCTGAGATCTCAATAAAAGCACCAAATGTGATGGGTAATTCCTAGGAAAGTTATCCACGCATCAAAATATGGAGATTAATCAATAAATTGTAGAAATTAAACTAATGCAAACACAGAAATTTACGTGAAAAATCCAAAGAAGGAAAACCACAGAGAGAGGGAAAGATAGTTCTACTATAATTCTGAAAAATTATAATGATGTGTCATCCTATCTCATGAACTAGGGTTTCTGGGATTAACTCCTCCCCCTATTTCACTGGAAGAGGTCAGTTACATATACTGGTAGGGTCTGTTGGATAAGGCTACAGAGTTCAACTCTGTTTCAAACACCTATCCGAGCATATTCGCTTATCTTGGAGGCGATTAGAGCCAAACATCCTCAATTGAATTGATGGAACATGTGTTCATCATTATCTTGGGGAGCCCATCTAGCTGTTGATATGGGTGATCTGTTCCTGAACTGTAACCATCGAGTTTGAGTTAAGATTTGGCCTAGAGATAGGGATTCTCATAACTGATTCTATCTGCTTCTTTTAACCACCTGAACTGCTTGAGTTCGGATTAGATATAGACTCTTCATCAGAGGCTCTGGAGGCGGCCATGTGTTACGCTATCTCTTTAAGTTTGGATGAACATGTATCACGATTTCAAGGAGGCCGGAAACTAACCACCATAATAACCCTAAGTAATTGCTTCAAAAACAATCGAATCCTTTGAAAATGCCCTATTCCTGAGGATTGCGACAATGATCACAGTCCTTACAAAATGATTACAGTATAGAGGAATGCGATTATGATCGCAGTCATAAAAAAAATGTCTTATTTCTGAGGACTGTGACTATGATTGCAATCCTCATAAAGTGATCGCAGTCCTAATTCTGAGGACTGCGATGATTATAGTCCTCACAAAATATACTATTTATGAGGGTTACGACCATGATCGCAATCTTCTTTATCAAAACTATGACCATGATCGCAGTATTCACAAAATATATCTTATATTTGAGTCTTTATGAGGATTGCGACCATGATCGCAGTCCTAAAATAAGACTGCGAACATGGTTGCAGTCTTCACAAAATGCCCTTTTTTGAGTTTTTGTGAGGATTCTCTTTATTAGGACGTGACCATGATCATGGTCTTCACAAAATGCTCTATTTCTGAATCAGTCCTCACAGAGGACTGGATCATGAGTCACAATTCTCATATCAGTATTGTCATCATCAACAAACACCTCTCCACTGACATCGAATGATCCCTAATATTTTTCAGATCTAAACACAAACAAAACTCATCACGAGCACGAATAAATGAAATCTGCAAAAGGTCAATCCCAAAAAAAATTCCAGGGGCTCTGCCCCCCGCCCCCTCCAACCCCCACGGCGACCTGACCGCGCAGGTCGACCCGCAAATAACTCTACGTCGGTGTCAAGGTTGAGGGAGAGCAACATCGGGGGTGATGGAGAAGCGTAAAAGAGGAAATAAACATATATAAAGAAGTGGTGGTTGGGGGAATTAGTTTTATGCTGACATAGATGAGGCTATAACAAACAAAATTATGAAGCTGAGTTTTTTTCCTAATTATGCATTGAAGTAGGTGGTTGTAGCAAAATTTTCTAAATTTAGTAGAAAACAATTAAGAATTAACATATTATTTTTTTAAATTGTAAGTAAACTTAAAATTAAATTCGAATCTAGTTTAAATTAATTTTATGTTTTTAGTGTATAAATTGTTTTCCATTGAAAAATTGATTCGGGGAAAACTTACAAAAAGGGATCGAGGAGCGAAATTACAAGTAATAAAAAGAAGAATTACAATTAGATCTCCTCTGAGATTTCTGGGGAAGTATGCCGGTAGGAATTTGATCAGCGTGCGATCACTTTATCCCTTTGACGATGCAATCAATCAGGTGATCGAACTGCCTCCTAATAAGACTCCCTTCTTGCTTGGTTCAGGAATCGGAGAATTGAAAGCAGAAGATCAGTAGAGCCCTTTTGCTAAGAATTTTGCTCCTTTTTTTTTCTAAGTCAATCTCCTCTCTATCCGTCCTCCTTTTTTTTGGCTCAACAAGGGACTATTTATAGCAAATGTGGGGTATAACCGCCCCCTTGAATTCAGCAAAGCTGAATCAGTCTTTAGCTTCGCACGAGACTCACAAACGACCTTGATGCGAAGCTCTTTGCGAGCCTCTGGCGAAGCTAGAGGGTTCGTGCGAACGTCTTCTTACCGTTATGGCTTAATTGTCTCCACTTAATGTGGGACGAAGTAGGCGGATGTAACCACCCACTTAAAGTGGCGTTAATCCTACTAAATTAGTGGGGTTCACCTATTAATCCCTCGTGATATTTTGAAACGATCAATTTGATGACCTGGCAAAGCTCACTGCGGAGCTAGATCATGCGAAGCTAAGACTTGGCTCATAGCTTCAGGCGAGTTACCTTCAGAGCCTCGTGCGAAGCTAAAACTCAGCCCATAGCGGAGCTATGACTCAGCCCATAGCGGTGCTAAAACCAGCTAGGGATAGGGTTTCTGGCGCGAAGCTCCTAGATCAGTCTCTGGCGGGGCTAAATGGGAAGCTTCAGGCAAAGCTAATAGTTAGCCTCGAAGCGAGGCTACCAAGCAAGCTTAGGCGAAACTGTTAGTTCCATGTGGATCTATGAAGCTTACCTTGAGCTTATGCCAGGCTAAGTATTAAGCTAACTTAGCATATTAGGCTTGCTTAGGGCAACTTTGGCTTACTATCTGCTTTACTGAATCAGTAATGTCTATGTTGCTGCCTTGTCTCTGGTCATCAGCTTGTCTTCGACTTATCTTTTATAGATGTCGATAAGTTAGACGTCGTTCAGACCGGTTGAAGATGAATGCAGGAGTTCTATCTTTTTCGAGTGTCAACAAGACCCCCTTCAAAGTTTTCGTGAATCTGTAATGGAATGGTTCAGATTTTGAAATACTTTAAACTACTTTGATTGATGATCAATGGTACGTGAATGTGAACGTCACCTTGGTGGTTGAGTTCAACTTCGCCTTTGGCCCCACTTTCGGGCTGGAATAGGTTCGCCAAGGAATTGTAACAATCCGCTTCCATGTAACTTTGCGCTTCTGGGTAGCTTCACCTTTGGGCTCCCTGAAGTAGCTTCGCTTCAAACTAGGTTGGATGAGCATTAGCCTCGGCTCGCTGTGATGGAGCGACGTTCCGTTCCCGAGGCTAACCGCTTTTGCGAGTTACGAGAGGAATTGCTCCCTTTTTCAAGGTTTGAATAACCTCCCTTGCATTTACGAGGGAGATTATTCCCTTTTTGAAGTTCAAATAACTCCGTGTGTATTCCCGAGGGAGATTATTCCCTTTTCAAGGTCAAGCATTTGAATGCTTTAACTTCACCAGTGCTCCCAAGCTTGAAATAGTAGCGGCATGATCAGGCCACGAGGCCTATAAATAGGACTTTTATAGTCCTTTTCAGAGAAACATACTCCTCTCTTTCTAGGAGGTTTGTTTATGACCCCTCCCCATTGCTCAAGTAAGGAGACTGAGGTCCCTGAAGTAGTTGGGACTCTCACTCTGGTTATTACCCGATCAAGAACTGGTGAGCTTCGGCCATCCAGTGACTTTAGGGAGTTTATCTCCCTTAATTTTTTTTTTTAGCTTTATCAGCTATCTTAGGGATTAAATTCCCTTAGTCTCTGCATTTGGCTGACTTTCAGAGAAGGGTTTCAACCCTATTTTCAAGCTTCTCAGCAAAGCTAGCATTCTTGCCTGATTAGACAAAGGATCATTTCACGCGAAGTCCCTGCCTTGATCTGTTAAATCTGCCATATAGGCGAGGGTTATGACTTGGCCTCTTCAAGTTTGAGCCAGTCTTGCAATATAGGTGGGGTTAAGGTTGCGCCCTTACGGGCCAGTCTGGCCTAGCCATATAGGCGAGGTTAGGACTTGATCCTTTTTTAGGCTTCTTCAACCTAACTGCCTGGGGCGGAGCTAAGACTTGGCTTATGCTAAACTGTTCTAGCGTTGCCGTACAAGCGAGGCTATCCTCTGCTTATCTGAAGCTTATCCTCAGGACATAACTTTGACTTAGCATTTCATCCCTCCCCTTTTTCCTTATTAATGTTAACTTGTTTCCTGTTTGCATTGCAGTGTATTGTGCTCCTCATTCTTTCGTCCTGATGAAGGAGAACAAAAACTTGCCCCTTGATTTTCTAGTTGAACCTTTGATCATAAGCAGGAGGAACACACTGGAGCAGCTGATGCGCGTTCCAAGGAGAGGCTGACAGTTGCTTATCCGAGATGATCCACTTCGGGAAGGGGCTGGTAGTCGCTTATCCGAGATGATCCACTTCGGGAAGGGGCTGGTAGTCGCTTATCCGAGATGATCCACTTCGGGAAGGGGCTGGTAGTCGCTTATCTGAGATGATCCACTTCGGGAAGGCGGACGTCACCAGTAAGGTCTCGGATCCTTCCTTTGCCAATTTTGATTAAGGAAGATCCAGCTTTCTGGTGACAACGAATCCCTTGCCAATTTTGATCAAAGAAGACCCAGCTCCTTGATAGCAAAATCTGCCATTAAGCGAAGGATTACGGCCTTGTGAAGGAGGAATACCTTTCGTGTCCAGTTGGTCTGGTGGTCTTAGGATGGCTTATCATCCTGAAGTAGATAGGACAACTTGTACGCCTTTGGAGCAATGATTCTGTTGTACACCCTAAAAGTAGATAGGACAACTTTTTCGCTTTTGGAGCAATGATTCTGTTGTATAAAAGATAATCTTATTATCAATGTATCTTCCCTTTCGAATCAATAAGAAAATAATTTCTTTTTACTGATTTATTTTTCTCCCTTCTTTTCACTTTGAACTTTGAAAGCAACTGGAATGGACTGGCTTAGGTAAGCCTTTTCCTGAGGAGGAAAGAAAAGCTCTTAGCGGAGCTAAACTTCTAGCGAAGCTGAAGACGGATTTTTAGCTTAGTTAGGAACGAGCTTCCAGCAGAGCTAATACAAAATTTTCGCTAAGCTAAAGATGAGCTCTTAGCGGAGCAAAAAAGCTCAGCTTTCAGCGAAGTTAATCAAGCGCTGTACGAAGTCAACACTGAATTCGCAGTGGAGCTAGCCCTTGGCGGAGCTAAAGCAAGGCTTCTCGGGGGAGGCTCTTAGGCGCCGTTTCTAATTAATTTGAAACGACCGCCTGCGCTCCTTTTGAGAGGGTGAAGTTAGACAATTTTATGTTAATAAAAGCCCGATGGGCTGAAAGAGAGAATTAATTCTCTTAAATAACACTTCAAATTTTATTTTAGAAAAACAAATCTCTTTCTCTTCCTTCTCCTTCGTTCAGACTTTCAGAACTTCTCAGTTCTTCATGGTCCCTAAACGACGCGCGGGTAAAGAGGCAGCGACCTCTGCTACGGAGGTGCCGTCTCCTCCCTGATCATCGAGCGGCCCATAGTGGGTAGGGAGTTTTTTTCCCTTTTTCCAGAGATTTTTATCTCTTTTCGAAGCCATTTTCTGGCTATTTCATGGTGAATCACATCATGGTGAATCCGGAGTGATTCACCATGATCCAATGATCTCAGGGAACTATACCCTAAATTTAAATCCACCGAATTTTTAGGGGATTTAATTTCCCTTCAATTTTGTGAATTGAATTTAGAAACCGAATGGTTTCTTCTCCAAGCTTCTATGCGAAGTTAGCCCTTAGGGCTGTTCACGTTCCGTCACATGGCAGGATGCGAAGCTACTCTAGAAGCATAGCTGGAAAAAGGATTTTAGAGGCCTTAGAATAACTTTAGGTACAAGTGCCTTTCCAGCGAAGTTAGCCCTTGGGGGCTTCTTTGCATTCTATTCAGTGACATGATGTGAAGTTAAGCTTCCGGAGCGAAGCTAATCACTTAGTGACTTTCTGCACCCTGCCTTCGTGCAGAGTACGAAGTTGAGCTGCAGAGTGCGAAGCTAAGCTTCAGGGCGAAGCTAATGCTAGGCTAGCTTCGCTCCCTTAACAATTTTCTTTTTTGTTTTAGCTTTCCTTTTCTTTGGCTAATGGACTAATATAGTTTCTTCTTACTTTGCAGTGCGCTATACTACGGGACCTTTGAACAGCCTCTTTGGAATAGCCAGGGGATTGGATGGCAATATTAGCCTACAATTCCAAGGGCAAGCCTCATTATTCAGTGAGTAGAGCGCTCCTGCCTGGACACTCTGATCCACGCCGGAGATCAGCGTACCATGAGTAGTATCTTGACTACTGCTCCCCTCGAGGATTGTGACCGAAAGATTTACCGGAAGCCCGACTTTATGTTTGGGGATGCAGCGCCTGACACCGATTATCAGCTGGTGGCCGGGGAAGGGCAGTGGATCTTCAATCGGGATGGCGAGAAGTATTACCTCCCATCTACCAAGCGTCATTTCCCGCTGTCTTTCTTCTAGTGCGTGACGAGGCCTCGGAAGATGAAATAGCAAGTGACTCGGACCACTGACTCAGTTTATGTGGGTATCTTGATAGCTACTTCTCCTGGCTATTCAAGGACAGGTCCTCCTCGCTGCATATGGGGTCTTCACCCTGGAAACTGTAAGTTCACCTAAAGGGGGGTGAATAGGAGATGGCTAATCTAATGGTCACTTAATGCCAAATAATGCGGAAGTAAAAACTATTATGACCTAAACTAAACTCTTACACTAAACACCGCGTATAACACAAGAGTGTTGCCGAATTTCCCGTGAAGGGCTCTGAACAAACTCCTCTAGATTCCCCTAGATAAGGGTTGAGGTGCCGCGTTGGCTCTCTTGGTTTAATACAAGTGTTAGCAAACAACCCAAGCAAGTATAACAATTAAGCACACAAGTATATCATGCATATAAAGATAAACACAAGTAATAGCATGCAAGATATAAACAAGAGACAGAGAGAGAGAGAGAGAGTGAGCAATCGCAAACACAAGGGATTTGTTTCGAGGTTCGAGCACCCTTGCTCTACATCCCCGCCTTCGACACACGAAGGATTTCCACTATAATCGATCCCAATGGATCACCCGGTGCCGCAACACCTACAACTCTCGGACTCCCTAGTCCGTACACACCGCAAGCTCACCGGCTCGCCGAGGCCGCACCTCAAACAAAGAGTTCGCACCCGAACCCAAAACACCGAGTCCCCACTAGGACCCGAAACAATGCGAACACACACGTCCGCCTCCTCAAAGAACAAAGATGAACTTTGGTGATCACAACTCTTGATCACCTAAAATCCTCTCACAACAAACTCCTATAGAATGAATATGTCAATGGGTTGCTCAAGTGTTTGTGAGAAAAACAAGGAAAGAGATGGTGGAGGAAAACTCAAGAAATCTCTTTTAACACTCTTGATAAAAACTCCCCTTTTGATTGGAAGTATTAGTTCTCAATTTAGTGGAGAAAACTCTTTTAAAGAAGTGGGAAAAACTGGCTCAAAGTCCACTAGAAATCTTGGTCAAAAACAATGCCCAAACCCCTAAATTTATAGGGCTAGAAAAACTAGCCGTTGGGGTTCTGTCAGGCCTGTCGGTCGACCGTCCGGCCGACCGGCCAACGGTCATATTTCAGACCGTTGTGCCATCGGTCGACCAGCCGGTCGACCGAGCCAGGATACAGAGAGCAAGTCTCTCTGTCCGGTCGGCCGCCCGGCCGGCCTGGGCCTTTCCAGAGAGCAGAGCTCTCTGGACTGTCGACCGGGTCGGTCGGCCGGACCTCCTGCAGAACTGGCGTGCACGTCTGTGCACGTCGGTCGACCGGGTCGGTCGACCGGCTGAACCCAGGTCAGGTCTGAACTAGGGATTAAAATCTTGGTCTTTTGATAGAAGTAAAATCCCATAAAATACTGAAAAATCTACAAAAATAGTTTTACCAATATACTTTGATAAACAAACATGCTTGCACAAAATCAAGGCATGTTATAAAAGATTTGGACTATTTTTGTAAGTTGGAATATTGGCTCAAACTAAAAACAGTATTTTCCAAACTTGATTTTTCCAAACTTTGTTTTTCCAAAACATCTCCAAATACAAAAACAAGATATTTAAACTACTTTTAAAGCATAGTGTGTATGGATATGATCCACTACACAAACATGGTGAAATATCTATGTTTTTGACATTAAGCTCTAAACATGGTTTTGGTTAAAAACATGTAAACATTGAATACCAAAAACCAAAATAGTATTTTTCCAAAATGAAAAATCTTTTCTAAAACAAACTAAATCAAGAGTGTGTGTGCATGGT
The DNA here is from genome assembly GCA_038442645.1 of Agave tequilana. Lineage (NCBI taxonomy): Eukaryota > Viridiplantae > Streptophyta > Magnoliopsida > Asparagales > Asparagaceae > Agave > Agave tequilana. The sequence goes on from JAVJIF010004501.1 coordinate 196,163, forward strand.
ATACTTGAGCAATCCACCAACTACTCTATCCTTTACATTTTATCTAAAACAAAATCTTCTAAAACAAACCTAGACTCAAGTCTTCATCTTCTTGAAGTCTTCACTTGAAGCCTTCTCATCTTCTTGACTTGGTCCAAACACGATCCAATGGCTCTTGGATCAAATCGTGCTAGCTCCAAAACTTGACTTTAAATCTTTTGTTGAAGCTATGCACCTACTAACATCTTGAGCATGAATCTATCACTAATTAAACACAAGATCATTAGTACTATAACTACATGAGTTAATCATCATCAAAACTAGAGTGATGGGCCTTCGGGCCAACAATCTCCCCCTTTTTGATGATGATAAAACTCATGAAGTTATATATGCATGGATTAAAGTAAAGCTTCAAAGAAGCTCCCCTTAACTCATGCATAACAAATAAACAATATAATATGGAAATGAGGCACATAAACATGTATGCAAATGTAGGAGTAAACATGCTAATCAAGCATAAAACAAAATCACAAAATTTTTTTCTCCTATTTGCAAAACAAAACATATATGCATAAACAATCTTATTCACAAAACATGCATATAAACCAAAATCTTTCTCCCCCTTTTTGTCAATCATCAACAAAGGGGTTAAAGTAAAACAAAATCATCAAATTTTTCTCCCCCTTTTTGTCCGAAACAAAGAACCAAAGAAGGGGTCAAATCAAACATATCAATAAAAGGTTATATGTGATATACATTCATGAAGAGAAAGACGGTTAAGTAACTTCCCTACACATATACATTACATGAAAGAGGGATGACAAGCCCTAATTCACATAACGTATAATATGTAATGCATAAGAGGAGATGTGAAGCTCCCCCTACACACGTGTACCACATAAAGAAGAGTTGTCAAGCTCCTCATATACAATACACTCAACATGAATCTATATGTAGAAGAGATGTTAAGCTCTCCTTGCATATAGGCAATACAAATCAAAACATTTTTTTAATTTTTCTTTATTAAAACAAATTTTGAGATATCAAATAAATAATTTTTTTAATTTTGATACCAATTTTAAAACATATACATAAGCTTAAAAAAATTTAAAGTAAGCTTAGCATAAACAAAGTTTGTGCTTTTAAACATGTAAGTCAATTTTAACTTAAGCACAAAACAAATCATATATATGTATGAAAAATGAGTATACCAATTGAAATTGATACATATATAAGAAAAACAAACATGAGAATATACAAAAATAGAGTCAAATTGATACCATTGAAACGATTCAATGATACCAATTGAAACAATAATAGGATCATGTGTATATCTCATAAACATTGAAGAATAAATAACTAGTTAAATTAATTTTTGAAAAACTAGTTAAAGATCCTTCAAAAACATGAAATCAAAACATATGTATTTCATGAATCATACCTAATATACAAGAATTGACACTCGATCTATAAAGCTCAAAAATATGTTCATGAAACAAAGTCATGACAAAACAAATGAAGTAGAGTGTACAAGAATCATGTATATAGCATTTTCATAAAAATAGTCATTAAGGCTCAAAATGATCAAAACAAATTATTAATTTTATTTTATGAAACAAAACCTGAAAATTCCATTAAAAACAATAAACTTCTAGGTATATGTATGATTTATCTAAATCTAACAATATGCATACATATCCCAAACATAAAACGAGTCTATTAATAGTATTTGCATGAAGGCAAGAGACTCAAAAAGGATATACATGTATATTTATTAGATTTGAATAAAAATGCATATACATGAAGTAAAACACGAAAATAGGCAAAACAAGTGTAAATGAAAAATCATCAAAACTAGCCTATACATGTGCATATAGTGGGTACAAATGAGCATGAAGTGCAAACATATATGAATCAATTTGTTCTCACTATTTGTACATGAATAATACAAGTTTTGATAAAAACTACATCTAAGCATGTTTTTACCACATGAAGCCATAAGAACACAAAACATGAACATGCTATGAATATGATATATGTAAAAAGCATGTACATAAAAGTAAGAGTTTAGAGATTGTTACCAACTCTAAAGCTCCAAGCATGGTGGTCTTTCCCACCAAAACCTTCTTGATAGCGGTGCTCCAAATATGTGTCCTTTTAGTTCAAGTGCACCCACCATCAAGGCACAAATCTCTCACGTTTTGTGAGAGCCCTCACCTACATCAAATACACAAGGTGGGGATTTTGGTACCCATATTTTCTTGGGTCCTTTGGGGTTAGTCCTTGTAAGGAACCCAAAATTTTTATTATTAGCAAAATTAAAATGATGCAACTTGTCATAACAAATTTTGATAAATGGCCTTTGCGGCCACAATGTGTACACATGTACACCTTAGAATGCATATGTTATGAGTGTGATCGTGGCGTGCAAATAGTGAATATGCATGATGAGAATGATGTGCATGAACATGTGGAGTTTGTTTCTTTGAAAACAAAGACTCCAATCTAGTGTGGTTAAATGCACATGTGCTCAAAGTAGAGCTCAAACTATTAATTTTATTTTTCAAAAGATTAATCTCACTATCTTCATTGGTGGCATGTAATGAATGGTGAGAAAAAGAATCATTTTCTTTTTTCTTAGAAAAACTTTCTTTTCCTTTTCACAAATTTTTCTTTTCAAACAAGAATTTTCTTGAAAAACAATTTCCCTTTGTTTTTCCACCACAACAATTTTATTTTTCAAGAACATATTTCTTCACATAAATCATTCAATTTGGACATCAAGGAAATATTCTCATTTTTCAAACTTTCATTTTTTCTAAAACATGCAATATTATTTTAAAAGAATCATTTTCCTTATGCATGCAATCAAATTTTTTTTTCAAAATTTTATTATCTTTTCTAAGCATGTCATATTTCTCAAGTAATTGTTGGCAAAATGAAGTGAGCTCATCATATGACATGTTACCATCTTCTACCTCAGATTCGGTAGTTACCTCAAAGGGGTTATCCCCTTGGACCATATAGCACATGTTGGAGGTGTTGCTTCCAACGTCCGAATCGCTCCCGGCATAATATAGATCCTTTTCGCCAAGGGAGGTGATGATGTTCCAAGCTACAAAAAGCTGATTCAATGTTAGAAACCCTAGATAAATGTCATCGTTTAGGGTACTCTTCAAAGCATAAAGGGCTTTTGCATTAGCCTCAATATTCTTGCCATTTAAACAATAATCATTAGTGGTAGCAAGATAAACATGAATGCCTAAGGCCTTGAGGTACAAGGACATCTTAACCTTCCAAATTTGAATATTAAGATGTCAAACAAGGGTGGTGACATGAAGTCCATGGTGTGTGTACAAATAATGTGATTAGCCGAAAAAGAGGATCTTTAACTCTAGGTTATGAGACCCAAATTCAGAGCACTTGGCTCTGATACCAATTGTAAGTTCACCTAGAAGGGGGGTGAATAGGTGATGGTTAATCTAATGGTCACTTAATGCCAATAATACGGAAGTAAAAACTATTATGACCTAACTAAACTCTTACACTAAACACCGCGTATAACACAAGAGTGTTGCCGAATTCCCCGTGAAGGGCTCTGGACAAACTCCTCTAAATTCCCCTAGATAAGGGTTGAGGTGCCGCGTTGGCTCTCTTGGTTTAATACAAGTGTTAGCAAACAACCCAGCAAGTATAACAATTAAGCACACAAGTATATCATGCATATAAAGATAAAAACAAGTAATAGCATGCAAGATATAAACAAGAGACAAGAGAGAGAGTGAGCAATCGCAAACACAAGGGATTTGTTTCGAGGTTCGAGCACCCTTGCTCTACATCCCCGCCTTCGACATATGAAGGATTTTCACTATAATCGATCCCAATGGATCACCCGTGCCGCAACACCTCCAACTCTCGGACTCCCTAGTCCGTACACACTGCAAGCCCACCGGCTCGCCGAGGCCGCACCTCAAACAAAGAGTTCGCACCCGAACCCGAAACACCGAGTCCCCACTAGGACCCGAAACAATGCGAACACACACGTCCGCCTCCTCAAAGAACAAAGATGAACTTTGGTGATCACAACTCTTGATCACCTAAAATCCTCTCACAATAAACTCCTATAGAATGAATATGTCAATGGGTTGCTCAAGTGTTTTGTGAGAAAACAAGGAAAGAGATGGTGGAGGAAAACTCAAGAAATCTCTTTTAACACTCTTGATAAAAACTCCCCTTTTGATTGGAAGTATTAGCTCTCAATTTAGTGGGAAAACTCTTTTAAAGAAGTGGGAAAAACTGGCTCAAAGTCCACTAAAAATCTTGGTCAAAAACAATGCCCAAACCCCTAAATTTATAGGGCTAGAAAAACTAGCCGTTGGGGTTCTGCCAGGCCTATCGGTCGACCGTCCGGCCGACCGGCCAACGGTCATATTTCAGACCGTTGTGCCATCGGTCGACCGAGCCAGGATACAGAGAGCAAGTCTCTCTGTCCGGTCGGCCGCCCGCCGGCCGGGGCCTTTCCAGAGAGCAGAGCTCTCTGGACGGTCGACCGGGTCGGTTGGCCGACCCTCCTGCAGAACTGGCGTGCACGTCTGTGCACGTCGGTCGACCGGCTGAAGCCAGGTCAGGTCTGAACTAGGGATTAAAAACTTGGTCTTTTGATAGAAGTAAATCCCATAAAATACTGAAAAATCTACAAAAATAGTTTTACCATATACTTTGATAAACAAACATGCTTGCACAAAATCAAGGCATGTTATAAAAGATTTGGACTATTTTTGTAAGTTGAAAATATTGGCTCAAACTAAAAACAGTATTTTCCAAACTTGATTTTTTCAAACTTGTTTTTCCAAAACATCTCCAAATACAAAAACAAGATATTTAAATTACTTTTAAAGCATAGTGTGTATGGATATATCCACTACACATACATGGTGAAATATCTATGTTTTTGACATTAAGCTCTAAACATGGTTTTGGTTAAAAACATGTAAACATTGAATACCAAAAACCAAAATAGTATTTTTTTAAATGAAAAATCTTTTCTAAAACAAACTAATCAAGAGTGTGTGTGCATGGTATACTTGAGCAATCCACCAACTACTCTATCCTTTACATTTTATCTAAAATAAAATCTTCTAAACAAACCTAGACTCAAGTCTTCATCTTCTTGAAGTCTTCACTTGAAGCCTTCTCATCTTCTTGACTTGATCCAAACACAATCCAATGGCTCTTGGATCAAACCGTGCTAGCTCCAAAACTTGACTTAAAATCCTTTGTTGAAGCTATGCACCTACTAAGATCTTGATCATGAATCTATCACTAATTAAAACACAATCATTAGTACTATAACTACACATGAGTTAATCATCATCAAAACTAGAGTGATGGGCCTTCGGGCCAACAGAAACCTTCTCCAAGACATCCGGTGGGGGAAAATCCCGCTATGGCTTAAACCTTTGGAAATCAGTTCTTTAGAGTCCATGGTAACTATCCGGCGACCGATTCAGAACTCCAGGCTGGATTCATTCTCCCAAGGCTTGGTGGAGGGACTTGACTTTATACATCTTAGCCCATTTTGAAGAGGATTTAAGGAGGCTGGGACTATATGAGGCTGTCAGAGCAACATGCTATGGCATTCAGATGAGCGTAGCGAATTTCTACAACATCTTTGAATTATACTTGCCCTGCTACATGGACTTAGTTTAACCCTATAAGTGAACTGCATAGCTTTGCTTGAGATGTGGGAAGTCTCTGCTCTGCCAGTGGGATCTCTCCCTTACGAAGAATACTTCCCATGCGAGCGGAATTGGTACTTCTGGAGAAATAGAGCCCGCCCTGTTCAAGACTTACCGAGAATTGATGTGCCATTTTTATATCTGCTCGAGTATGCATGGGAACCATAAGGGAGTTTCAAGCGGGGGAATTATCTGTTCCCCAACCTAGAAGATGCTCCTGAAGTGGCTCACTGCGAGTTGTAGATGAAGATATCTTTCGGAGGTTGAAAGAGCATGCCCAGGGAGATGTTATTCGGGAAGAGGATGATAGCATCTAGAGAAGGGTGACATTCTCAGGAGCTTTCATCATCAGGCTCGTCCAATGTCCCAGAAGGCACTTTTGGCGGGATTTTTATCGATTTGGTTGAAGAGATGTGTGGTGCCCTCTCCCTCCAATGATGTTGTCCTTCCCACCGTCTTACTGCCAGCTGTTTGTCTGGTACATGGTCGCTCTTTGGGGCTTCTTCTGGCGATGGTGTGCTGTATCCAGCGGGTCTTCGTGTTGGCTCAAAGGCCTATCACTCTAGTTTTGATGATGATCAACTCATGTAGTTATAGTACTAATGATCTTGTGTTTATTTAGTTTCATATTCATGATCAAGATCTTAGTAGTGTGTAGCTTTAACAAAGGATTTAAAGTCAAGTTTTGGAGCTAGCACGGTTTGGATTCACGAGCCTATGCATCACGCCACATCAAGTACTCAAGATGAGTCGAGCTCGTTGGATCGTGTTTAGACCAAGTCAAGAAGATGAGAAGACTTCAAGTGAAGACTTCAAGATCAAGACTTGTGTCTAGGTTTGTTTTATAAGATTTTGTTTTAGATAAAATGTAAAGGATAGAATAGTTGGTGGATTGCTCAAAGTTATACCATACACAACACTCTTGATTTAGTTTGTTTTTATAAAATAGATTTCATTTTAGAAAACTTTTCATGTTGACAAATTACCGGTTTGGTTTTTGGTATTCTAGTTTACATGTTTTAACCAAAACCGTATTTAGAGCTTAATGTCAAAAACATAGATATTTCATCATGTTTGTGTAGTGGATCATATCCATACACTCTATGCTTCAAATGAGTTTAGAATATCTTGTTTTTGTATTTTGAAGAGATTTGGAAACAAGTTTTGGAAATATCAAGTTTTGGAAAATACAGTTTTTGGGTTTGAGCCAATATTTTCAAGTTACAAAAATAGTCCAAATTATTTGTAACATGCCTTGATTTGTGCAAGCATGTTTGTTTATCAAAGTATATTGGTAAAACTATTTTTGTAGATTTTTTGTGAATTTATGGGATTTTATTTCAATCAAAATGATAAACTTTTTAATCCCAGAAAACTGTTTCCTGGCTTCAGCCGTCGACCGACCGGTCGACCGAAGTCTGAAGTCGATCGACCGACGTGCACAGACGTGCACGCCAGTTCTGGCTGGAGGTGCCGGTCGACCGACCCGGTCGACCGTCCAGAGAGCTCTGCTCTCTGGAAAGGCCCCGGTCGACCGACCGGTCGACCGGACAGAGAGCAGTGCTCTCTGTAATCCAAGCCACGGTCGACCGGTCGTCGACCGCTGGCTCAACGGTCACAAAAATGACCGTTGGCCGGTTCGACCGGACGGTCGACCGACAGGCCACCTGGATCCCAACGCTAGTTTTTTTCTAGCCCTATAAATTTGGGGGTTTTGGTGCTGTTTTCTCTAAGATTTTTAAGAGAGTTTTGGGCTAGTTTTTCCCTTCATTTCAGTGGTTATATCCACAAGTTTTAGAGCCAAATATTTCTAATCAAAAGGGGAGTTTATCAAGAGTGTTTTAAAGTGATTTTCTTGAGTTTTCCTCCACCATCTCAATCCTTGTTTTCCTCACACAACACTTGAGCTATCCATTGCTATATATCTACCTATAGGAGGATTTGTTGTGAGAGGATTTTAGGTGATCAAGAGTTGTGATCACCAAAGTTCATCTTTGTTCTTTGAGGAGGCGGACGAGTGCGTTCGCGGTGTTTCGAGTTCGTGTGTGAACTCTTGTTTGAGGTGCGGCTCGGCGGGGCTAGTGAGATCGCGTGTGTACGGACTAGGGAGTCCTAAAGCTTGTAGGTGTTGCGGCACCGAGTGATCCGGTGGGAACGATTATAGTGGAAATCCTTCTAGTGTGAAGGCGGGATGTAGAGCAAGTATGCTCGAACCTCGAAACAAATCCCTTGTGTTTGCGATTGCTCTTTCTCTCTCTCCCTTACTTGTTTATATCTTGCATGCTTATATTGCTTTCATCTTTATATGCTTGATATACCTTGTGTGCTTAATTGTTATATGCTTGGGGATTGTTTGCTAACACTTGTATTTAACCAAGAGAGCCAACGCGGCACCTCAACTCTTATTTAGAGGAATCTTGAGGAGTTAGTCAGAGCCCTTCACGGGGAATTGCTACACTCTTGTGTTATACGTGGTGTTTAGTGTAATAAGTTTAGTTTGCATCATATAAGTTTTTAATTCCGCATTATTGACCATTAGATTAGCTCATCACCTATTCACCCCCCTCTAGGTGATTTTATATTGGTATCAGAGCCAAGTGCTCTTGATTTGGGTCTAACAATCTAGAGTTAAAGATCCTCTTTTTTAGGCTAATCACAAAATTTGTACACACACTATGGACTTCATGTCACCACCCACTTTTGACATTCTTAACATCCAAATTTGGAAGGTTAAGATGTCCTTGTACCTCAAAGCCTTAGGAATTCATGTTTACTTTTACTTGCCACCACTAAAAGATTCATATTGCTTAAATGGCAAAAACTTTGAGGCTAATGCACAAAGCCCTACATGCTTTAAAGTCACCCTAAATAATGATTATTTATCTAGGTTTCTAACATTGATTCGGCTTTTGTAGCATGGAACATCATCACCTCCCTTGGCGAAAAAGATCTATATTATGCGGGGAGCGACTCGGATGTTGGAAGCGACACCTCCAACGTGTGCTACATGGTCCAAGGGGATAACCCCTTGAGGTAACTACCGAATCCTAGGTAGAAGAGAATGACATGTCATATGATGAGCTTACTTCATTTTGTCAACAATTACTTGAAAAATATGACATGCTTAAGAAAGGATAATAAAATTTGAAAAAGAATTTTGATTGCATGCTAAAAGAAAATGATTCATTTAGAAATAAGGTTGCATGCATTGAAAAAGAAATGAAATTTGAAAAATGAGAATGTTTCCTTAATGTCCAAATTGAATGATGTATGTGAAGGAAACACTAATTTGAAAAATAAAATTATTTTTGGTGGAAAAAAAAAAAGGAAGTTGCTTTTAATGAAAACACAACTCTTTAAAAAGAAAAATTGTTGAAAAAGAAAAAGAAAGTTTTCTAAAAAGACTAAGAATAATGATTCTTTATTATCTCACCATGCTTTACATGCCACCATTAATCAAAATGAGATAAATGTTTTGAAAAATAAATAAATTGTTTGAGCTCAACCTTGAGCTCGTGTGCATTTAATCACAAGAGGTTGGGTCTTTGTTTCAAAGAAACAAACTCACATATTCATGCACATCATCATGCATATGCACATATTAACGTCATGACCCCACCAACACTCATATGCATTCTAAGGTGTACAAGTGTACACATTGTGGCCGCAAAGGCCATTTAGCAAAGTTTTGTTTTGAAAAGTTACATCATATTTATTTTGCTAATAAAAATATTTTGGGTCCCTTACCAAGCTAACCCCCATGGACCCAAAAGAAAATGGGTACCAAATCCCCACCGTGTGTATTTTGATGTAGGTGAGGGCTCTCACAGACGTGAGAGGTTTGGTTGCCTTGGTGGTGGTTGCATGGACTTGAAGGACATATAAT
>JAVJIF010004502.1:0-135763 GCA_038442645.1 Agave tequilana
AATTTCTTACAAAAAATATATCAAAATATTGTTCTTTTTTTTTCAAAAAGTTTTTAAAAGTAAAGAATATGTTAACAATAAATTTTTAATAATAAAAGGAAAACCTAAGTTATGTTAGAACCCTAGAATGTGCACACAAGAATACAGAATTTCAGAACTTAAGAATAGAATGTGTAAGTACTCAATACTACCGCTATAGCAAGTGGCCACAAGGAGGGACTAGTGATGGAAGCTTTTTAGTGAGTTCTCTTTTAAATTACAAAAAATGATTAAAGATCTTCTTTTAGTTCTTTAAAAGAAAAGAAAAATAGGTTACAGTTAAGTTAAGAAGAAAATGGTAGATTGAGAAGGTGGAGAAAATGGAAAATGAATTTATACAAAGAAATTAAAAAGAGTGATGAAAGAGTTGGGAGTTGTGGTGTAGGTGATCTAAACTAAAAGTTAAACGAAAAGAAAGAAAAACCTAAAAGAAATGCTTACGTCTTCTGGCCAAATACTTACCTTGAATCTATGGCGATGATGTTATCTTGAAGTGGAGGCAATCATCGCATAGCCCATAAGAGTTGATTCCCATCTCTTCCACATTACATCATCAAGACGATACAAGTATGAAATGATACAGATTGAGACTAAAATCCATAGTCATGAGCTATCAGTAGCACTCAAAAAAGCAAGGCTCTTTCGATGCTATAAGACTCACGTGGATTGCACTTGGTACCAAAGGAAGATAAGTAGAAAAGAAGAAGAAGAACATAAAACAAAGAAGAACATAAATATGTAACTATAGACTTAATGTTGTAACAATAACTGAAAAGAAGAACAACTTACTCTGGTGTCACTCTCAGCACAGGATTTACTCTCATTCTCCTAAGAAACTCTGATCTCCTCTGAATTACATAAATGAAAACTGAAAATTAAATAAAAAGAAAAATAAAAACCTACACTAAAAGAATGAAAAAGTAGCCTAAGAATATAGCTCTGCATGGTCATTTTTTGTAGTATCTGAAAACCCAGTATTTATAGGTAAAAACCCAATGGGGAGGAGCGTACGAAGATAGGGGGAGCAAAAGCTCACCAGCGGCTTCAACAAAGCCGTAAAAATACGTATAGGTCACTGCTTTGACGTTTTGGCTTTATCTCCAGCTGAATTTTCAGTTTGGTCCTGAATTTTGACGAACCTCCGTTTATCTTCAGCTTTAACCAATTGATTTGTAGAGATTTGTTTTAACTAATTTTCAACCGATTTTATCTTCTCTGATTTGCCCTGATCTGCTGATTCGAATTAATTCTGAATTAAATCAGATGGGCTTTTTGGCTCATTTCTCTTCCCTCTCCTTTAGTAATGGGCCTGCATATAATTTAGACAATAAATGGAATTAAAAACAGAGTTTATTATATAATAAGTATGAGAATGTGAGAATAAATATGCAGATTCAGCGACCGATCACCCCCCCATACCTATCTTTTGCTAGTCCTCGAGCAAAACAACAAAACTAAACCAAAGATTATTAGGCTACTTCGCATGTCACGCGATTGCACTGAGCATGTGCAACAAGCCGTTAAACCTCTAGGTTCTCCCTAGAGGACGAATTTGTCTCGTGAGGGTTTCAGTGGGTTACACCCACGAAATCCATAAGGAAAGAGAAATAAAGTGTTAGTATTTTGAAAATACATTTTGAAAGAGAAAAATATTTGAAGTATTGTTGTAAGAGTTCAAGTAATCTATAAGTTTTTAGGAAAATCAAACTTTTCATTCCTAAACTTGGTCTCTATTCAAAAACATGTCATCAATCAAAGTAAAGAGTCAAATTGTATTTCTCATCTAGTCTATTACTTTACCCTAAGTCATATGCACTTTCATGACCGTGAAGTTTTGACTAAAGGTTCTTTAACTTTAACTCTTATGCCTTATTTATTTTTAATTTTTGGTGATATTATTTCTTAATTCCATTAGGCGTTCTAATCTGCCCATGCAATGAGCCTTAGTCGGTGACACCCAGACCGGACAGTCTTAGGGCACCAGGTGAGAAAACACCCCTAAGGACTTAAGCACTCGAGAAAACAAGGCCACGGAACCAAGAATTTTTATTTATAAAATGTACCCCTTTTAGGCGTGAATGCTTATGCTTCATGACGCACAAATATCCAGCTTAATCAAATAATATATATATATATATATATATATATATATATATATATATATATATATATATTCAAACTTATTTAATTATCTTTCACATTAATTCCAACGCTTGATAAGGCCGAAGCACCTAGCTAATCAATAATTAGATTTGATTATTTTTCATAGATATATATATTTTTTCTTTTTTTATAAGGCATAAGAATCTTTGTTTTTGAACCCTAAGTGTGTAAGTGTATAAAGTGTGCATATTTCATCAAGCAAAAGATCAAGACTAAATTTCTTAGACTAAATTTCTTTCACAAATTTTTTTCCTAACCCTGAAAATCAAACAAGTCATCTTATTTTGACCAAGTGTATGAAATCCTAATTATAATTCTCCTATTCCTTAAAATTGACTTAATTTCTTACAAAAAATATATTAAAATATTATTCTTTTTTCAAAAAGTTTTTTAAAGTAAAGAAAATGTTAACATTAAAATTTTTTTTAATAATAAAAGTAAAACCGAAGTTATGTTAGAACGCTAGAATGTGCACACAAGAATACAGAATTTCAGAACTTAAGAGTAGAATGTGCAAGTACTCAATACTACCGCTATAGCAAGTGGCTATGCGGGTCGTGATCTACAAGGGGACTGGCGATGGAAACTTTTTAGTAAGTTGTCTTTTAAGTTACAAAAAATAATTAAAGATCTTCTTTTAGTTCTTTAAAAGAAAAGAAAATAGGTTACAGTTAAGTTAAGAAGAAAATGGTAGATTAAGAAGGTGGAAAATGGAAAATGGATTTATACAAAGAAATTAAAAAGAGTGATGAAAGAGTTGGGAGATTGTAGTGTAGGTGACCTAAGCTAAAAGTTAAACAAAAGGAAAAAAACCTAAAAGAAATACTTACCTCCTCTGGCCAAATACTTACCTTGAATCTGTGGCGACGATGTTACCTTGAAGTGGAGGCAATCAACGCATAGCCCATAAGAGTTGATTCCCGTCTCTTCCACATTATATCATCAAGACGATACAAGTATGAAATGATACAGACTGAGACTAAAATCCATCATCATGAGCTATCGGTGGCACTCGCAAAAGCAGGGCTCTTTCGATGCTATAAGACTCACGTGGATTGCACTTGGTACCAAAAGGAGAGAGTAAGAAAAGAAGAACACAAAACAAAGAAAAACATAAAAATGTAACTAGAGATTTAATGTTGTGACAATAAGAGAAAAGAAGAACAACTTACACCAGTGTCACTCACAGCACACGATTCACTCTCATTCTCCTATGAAACTCTAATCTCCTCTGAATTACATAAATGAAAACTGAAAATTACATAAAAAGAAAAAAAAACCTACACTAGAAGAATGAAAAACTGGCCTAAGAATCTATCTCTTTATGGTCATTTTTATTGTCTCTGAAAACCCAGTATTTATAGGCAAAAACCCAACGGGGAGGAGCGTACGAATATAAAGGAGCAAACGCTCCCCCAATGGCTTCAACAAAGCCGCGGAACGCGGCTTTGGCCACTTCTACTGCCAGGGTGTGGCCAGATGGCCACACCCGGGAGGCATAGATCGCTGCTTTGACGTTTTGGCTTTATCTTTAGCTTGATTTTCAGTTTGGGGTCCTGAATTTTGACGAAACCTCCTTTTATCTTCAGCTTTAACAAATGATTTGTAAAGATTTATTTAATAGGTTTTCAACCAATTTTATCTTCTATGATTTGTCCTGATCTGCCCTGATTTTTTGATTCGAATTAATTCTAAATTAAATTAGAATTTTGATGGGCTCTTAGGCTCGTTTCTCTTCCCTCTCCTTTAGTAATGGGCATGTGATAGGTAGTAAAAAGTGCATATTTATCTCTACATTTACTATCACATTTTCATATTTATTCCTACAATTATGCACTATTACTAATGTTTTATTATTTAATGTGTGCAGGCCTTGAGTAACTAACTAAATAAAGAATAAAAGCTTAAATGAAGCCCAGAAGCCCAAAAAGCCCATGTCCAAGCCCAATGCAAAAGTTGCAATTACCAATGTCAAATTGCAATTACCAAGTGCAAAAGTTGTAAATACTAAAAGAAGAGGGAAGGGATAGACTTCTACTCAACCCTAAACACTTGCAGGACAAGGATAAAGATAAAAGGAGGAGAGTGCAAAGATGAAATTCGTTTTAAAAGATTTGGAAGATTTGGATTTAGGGTAACTTGCTTCCCAAGTTATCCGAATTTTCAAAATAAAGAGTCGGGATACAACTTCCAGAAGAATACACCCAGATGGATGGACCAGAGGAGGCCACGCGCGAAAGTGCGTGGCCAGGGGCAAAGCTAAGGCCGCGGAAACGCGGCCAAAGCCGCGTTTCCGCGGCAATACAGATGAGGTTGCCCAGCTGCTTTCGTGGAGGAGTCATACAGGGACTCTACTTCTTCCGTCTCCTATAAATACCCCTGCAGAGCAACAGAGAAGGGCGTCCAGTGCAGTACAGAAACAAATCTAGGGTTTTTCTTAGGCTAACTTGTAGATTGTAATTTAGTTCTTTTTTAGTTTTCTTTATGTAATTTTTGTAACTGAGAGGAGAGGATACTTTCATGGAGGAAGGAGATCAAGCTTGTACTGAGGTGACATCGGTGTAAGTAATCTTTTCTTCCATTGTTAATTGAATCAACTCAAAATTTATTTTGTTCTTCTATTCTTGTTTTGTTTTTGTTTCCCTCTGATGTCTTGCAATCCAAGAGAATCTGATAGCTTCGAGACTGCTTAGCCGTTGAAGTGCCTTGATAGCCTATGGTGATGAACAAACCTTCTCTTGCTAATATAGTTTGTCTTTTGTTTTCATAGTATAGATCGAGAAGGTGGAAGATCCTATACGCCATGCTTGAATGCCTTCAAAGATAAGGTAAGTCGTTGCAACGGATCAAAAGTAAACAGGCCGAAGAGGTAAATATGCTTTTTTTTAGTTTTTAGTTTTCTTTCTTTTATTTTTAGTGTAAATCACAATTCCCAATTTTTTTTATACTTCTTCATTGTAAATATCATGTAAATAACATTATAAATAAAAAAGAGAACTTATTAATCAAGCTTCCATCGCTAGTCCCTCCCTGTGGATCACGGCCCAAATAGTCACTTGCTATAGCAGTTAGAATTGAGTACCTTGCATATCCTATTCTTAGATCTGAAATACTGTATTTTGTGTGCAGGTAAAAACTCAATCAGCCTGCATATAAATTAGACAATAAATAGGATAAAAAAATAGAGTTTATTATATAATAAGTATAAGAATGTGATAATAAATATGCAGATTCAGCGACCGATCACCGGTCGATCACTCGAAGAGCAAAGGCTCTATCGGTTGACCGCACGGTCGATCAGGCATGCACAATCTTGTACAAAAGCTTTTGACTTTGAGCTGGTTGCCCGCTGGCTGAGCCTTGTTTTGAACAAGCCTGGTCGGTCGACCGCACAGTCGACTGCTAGCACTAAGCTCAACTTTGAGCTCTGAATGTTGTTTGACCGGTTGACAGACAACATTGAGCTCAACATTAAGCTCAAAGTGTTGTTCTGGCCTGTTAACTGCCTAGTCGATTGATGGCAATGGTTATATTGATTTTTTTTATGCCAGTCGACTAATGGCAAAAGTTATTTTGATTTTGCCTATGCTGGTCGACCGCCCGATCGACTGCCCGTGATCAAAGTTACCTGTTTTGTTCTTTAATGCTATTTTCTCTTGCAAATCAGTCCAGATTTATTTCTATGGCAATTTCACAGTTTGAATATGTTTTAAATACTGAGATTTGCTGAGTATAGGTCTAAAACCTTCTCCTATATGTAGGAGTGATTAGAGAGCGTTTATTAATCAAGTTTTACAAAAAAATTAAGTGTTCAATTCAAAACCTCAAGTGAAAACATTTTTAATGCTATTCATTCCAATTTCTCCATTTTTCTCATACTTTCTCTTGATCTATCATTCTCTACATTGAGCTATAAGAAAGGTGTAATAGAGAGCGTTCGTGATCTCGTGAAGACCACCAAGTGTTGTCAACCATTGTTCTTTGAGACTTCCTCTCAGAAGGAGGGTTGTAAGCTGGAGTAGCGGCTCCAGATCTTGTGGGATCAAGTTCAATTATAATCAAGATAGATGATAGTGGAATCCTTCATTGCAGTGAAGGCGGACGTTAGCAAGTGGCTCTAACCTCGATGATAATTCCTTGTCTTTGCGATTAACTTTGTGTTTGATCTTTCTAACTTTCTCTCCTTTTGCACAAATATACTTGTTAATTTATTCTCTTGCAAGATTGGTTATTTGTGTGAACTCTCTTTATATCAATAAAAGCAATTGTGTACCTCAACTCCTATTTTAAGAGGAATCATAAGGAGAAGTTTAAAGCCTTTCACTGGGTATACGATTCCATTTCTTGGTTGTTGGATTGTTTAACTTTCAGTAGTTTATAATTGTGTTTTAATTATCATATTGATTAGCCGATTACCTATTCACCCCCTCTAGTTGATTTCACTGAGTTCACTCTGAGACCATCGACGTTGTGCAACCTTTTGGATGGATGAGTCCTTAACATGGATGGAGATTCAAATAGCAAGGGCTCCAGAATCGAATTATCCTCACACTCAAAAAGGATCAATGACTGAGCAATCCTTCACCTTTGGCTTTGCTGCTACCAACAATGAGGCTGAGTACGAAGCTGTCATCGTCGGTCTCAAAATGGCTACACCCCTGGAGTCATCGAAATCAAAGTGCACTATGATTTACTCCTTATGGTGAGTCAGGTCAAAGGGAATATACGACCAAGGATGAGTGAATGGTGGCATACCTACAGTTGCTCTTCAGCCTGAAATCAAAGTTCTTCCACTGCGATTCAAGCAGATCTCCAGGTCAGAGAATAATCATGCTGACTCTTTGTCAATTTGGGATCAGCTGTTGAATATCAGTTCCGGAGGGAAAACCCCATCGAACATATCGCAAGGCCTAGCATCTACAGACCAAGGGGTGAGATGCTCCGCCTAGATACCTTCCCAGATGGAAAGATCTCATCATTTCTTGACGACATAGCCAAAGCATAAAAGCTCCAACAATTGGCCACAAGATACATGCTCCTAGGAGATGTCCTGTATAAGAAGTCCTACTCCAAACTCCATTTCGATACTTATCTGAGGTGTCTCAGACTGGACAAACTGAAGAAGGTGATGCAGAAGATTCATGATGGTGACTTTCGAATCCATGCAGGTGGTCACTTCCTCTACAAAGCCATCAACGAGGTATTACTTGCCCAAGATGTTCCAAGACGCCAAGGAGTATGTGAAGAAGTACCCACAGTATCAAAGGTTCACTCCATCCTCAAGAAGGCCAAGCGAAGACCTCCACACACTTCCGGAGCCCCTGGACCATCATGCAATAGGGACTAGATGTGGTGGGCCCTCTTCCTCGAGCACAGCATCATTTCTGATTCCTACTGATCGACACCGACTACTTCACCAAATGATCGAAGTTGTGCCTCTTTTCGAAGTCATTCGACAACAAGTAGTCAAGTTATTGTGGCAGAACATTGTGTGTCGCTTCGGCCTCCCACACACTATCATCTCTGATAATGGGATAAATTTACCAACAAGGAGGTAGCCACTTTATGTGCCAAGTATAAGATCGCCCACCGATTTTCTATGCCATATTACCCGCAAGACAACGACACGGCCGAGATTAGCAATTGCACTATCCTCGACAATCTGTGCAAGAGCCTCAGTAAGGCCAAGGGTAAATGGGTTGAGCTGCTCTCGGGAGTGCTCTGTGTGTATCAAACTACCAAGTGCATCCCTACGGGAGAAACTTCATTTTCCCTAGCTTACGAGACAGAATCTATCATCTCGGTCCATGTCTACATGTCGACACTATGCACGGAAGGGGTCGAGTGGGATCAAAATACCACCCAGCTCTGGTTAACTAAATATCACTTTGGGGAGAGGTGGCGACTGGACATGATCCGGATCGCGGCCTACCAATAGCAAATCAAGGTGGCACAATGCAAGAAAGTGAAGCCTCATGACTTTCAAATCAGAGATCTAGTGCTAAAAGACATTATCCGAAGCACTAAAGAGAGAAATATAGGAAAGCTTCGGGTCAATTGGGAGGGACCTTACATCGTAATCACCAAATGATGGAAAGGTTCTTACACATTAGCAACCCCAGATGAAGAAATACTCGACAAACAGTGAAATTCTTTTCATTTGAAGCATACTACGTGAAATCTCAAGTTAATTGAATGAAAGAATCATTGTTGATATCATTTTTCCTCCTAAGCATTCCCCACGACTGTGCCTGAATCACAACTCTCGAAGGCCTATAGTGGGTTCTCACTCTGATGGCTAAGACCTATGTGGAGCCTCTCTTGAAAGATGAAAGTGCTCCTGACAGTCACTCTAAAGCTCACCCTGACGGATAAGACCTATACAGAGGCTATCCTAAAAGATGAAAGCGCTTCTGATAGTCAGTCTAAAGATGATAACGGGTCCTCACCTTGACGGTTAAGACCTATACGGAGCCTCTCTAAAATATGAAAGCGCTCCTGACGGTCACTCTGCAGCCTATATCGAGTCCTCATCCCAATGGCCAAAGACCTACAGAGAGGCTATCTCGAAAGACAGAAGCGCTCCTGACGGTCACTCTAAAGCCTATAGTGGGTTCTCATCCTGACGGTTAAAAACCTACACGGAGGCTATCCTGAAAGATGAAAGCGCTCCTGATGGTAACTTTAAAGCCTATAGCGGGTCCTCACCCTGAGGCTAAGACTACAAGAAACCTCTCCAGAAAGATAGAAGTGCTCATGATGATCACTTTACAACCTATAGCGGGTCCTCACCCTGACGATTAAGACCTACAAGAAGCCTCTCCTGAAAGAGGAAAGCGCTACTGATGATCACTCTACAGCTTACATTGAGTCCTCACCCTGGCGGCTAAAATCTACGCAGGTTGAAACATCAGATCTACAACTCCGGGACTGAAGTCATCTAGACAACCAGTTTCGACGGCCCTAGCAACCTACAACACTTATTTTCAATATAAGGCATAAACACAAGACATCTCAAGGTCAGTCCACATTGTGAAATGTCTTACATTGCACTGTTACAAAATGGAGAATAGGCCCCGAGTACAAGAACATCACCACTAAGCCTCTCGCTCGAGCCCCGGAAGTGGACCAAAGATCAAAAACTGAAGAAGCACGGTGAAGTTGGTTTAATTTCTCATTCCAGATTGAGCTGGACTTCATGGAGATTCTTGTTAATCCGTCTATTCAGCTCGGAGAGTAGTTGAAGTTTGGTCCACGTCTGCTTTAAACTCATTTATCATAAGCTCTTGCTGCGTGGCTTTACGTTGCAGTTAAGTGACAAGTTCTTGAAGCAAGGAATTCTCTTCTCCACCACCTCTGAGTGAGATCGGATCCTGGAGATTCAGAATGCAAGGCCTGGTTGGAATCAATCAATTTAACCTTATCCATGAGTGCCTCCCTCATCTCCACCATCAATTCTTCCTGCTTCTTGTTTAGAGACTCTTTATCAGTACGCTACCCCCGCAAAGACTTGGTAAGTTCTTGATTGGCTCCGCGTGCTTCATGGAGAGCCTAATCTGGAGAGCGAACCTCCACCGTTAACACATTCACCCGTTCAGCCTGTCTTTTGGACTTAATGAATACCACCAATCTCACCGTAAATTTTATCTCCTTATGCTTATCGCAAGCAAGTTCGCGATCTAGTTGCGAGATGAGGTAGTCGTGTATAGGGATTTCAGTCTTAAGTGGAAGCTCCAGAATCGATCGACGACCTCTCCCCTTCACAGTTATTCGCTTGGCTCAAAGATAGTTGAGCAGGGACCCGGGTTCTTCTCCAAGGCCCATATTGAATTCACTGTCAGTGTCATCATGGTCCTCAAAGTCCGACATCTCAAAAGGCTCGTCCCAAGATCCAATTCCCAAAGAAGTGCCCAAGAGTCATCCAGGGCGGTCCAAAAAAATATGCAAAGCCACCATGGATGATCCGACCCAAGTTCAATCTAGAAAACATCCCTGAGCCAATGTCAAGAGGACCGCCAGGCTACAACCATCAACAATAAATCAGAAAAGAGAAGACATTCAGATGAGCAGAGGCCACAATATATTTTCATTCAATAACCAAACATGTATAAAAGTGCGAATACAATTTTTGATCTTACTCTACATTCATAAAAGGATCACAAGAAGCCTCCACATGATAATCTGGCACGAGCTTCCATCTTGTCTAGCTTCCCATTCGGCTCCCGAGGCTGAGGCAGTAGCAGCATCGGTCCAAACCGGTGGCTCCCCGTGTGGCACCTCAAAGTTCTCTACAGACTGAGCTAATCTGCTATCCAAATCCTTCACCCCAGTATCCAGGCCCCATGTTCTTCTGCGATCTCTTTGTCCTCATCCTCAGGCTCTTCACTCCCCTCCTCTCTATCGGATGCCCCCTTCTCAGCATCCCCCAAAGAGGACTGATCTGGGAAAACCGCGCACGAAAAGTGTATATTTTGAAATTGATATTTAAAGTGTGTGCTTTGGCTTCCTCGATACTTCTGTCATAGCATAGAGGCTAAAACGACTCGAATCACGGACGGAAGGCGATAGAAACTTTACCGGTTGATTCACGTGTGTGTTAAAAGTTCTTCAAAGTTTGAAAGAATGAAAAGAAAAGAAAACAAAGAATGAAAAGAGAAGTATGGTGAAATACAAAGAAGTGGGAAACATAGAAAAGAATATGTTTGTGATTTTTAAAATATTTCTAAACAAAGCGAAAAGAAAGAAAACTCACGGCTACTAACTACTAATGACTCCACCAACACGCTAACTCTTAGTGATAGTTGCCTCACACGTATCATTGGCCATCACTAGTCCTTGGTTCAAGAGTGATTCAAAGCATGACCCATATGTAACTCATCACAACCCAACTCAACAAACAAGAGCAAGTTACACTTAAACCATCAAAATTAAAAGTAAGCATGGAGTAAAGTAATGTTAGCGTGTTAGAGAGTTAGGAAGTTAGAGTGTTAGATCCATCATCATGAGCCATCAATGGCTCTTGCAAGAGCAAGACGAAGTAGAGGCTATTAGATTCATGTGGATTATCATAAAGAAGTTAGACTAGTTGGTGGTTAGTAGTTAGTTTCCATGAGAAAAAGACTAGCTAAACAAGTAAAAGAAGTTAGATAGAAAATAAAGAGAGGTAAAGAGAGCACCTTTAATAGCTTGTCACCTTCTATTACAAGCACTCTCGCATTCCACTCATGTATCACTCTTTCTCCTAATACAAGATCTAAAATAAATAGAAAATACAAAGAAGAAGAAGAAGAACTAACCTAACCTAACCTAAACTAAACTACAACATGGAATAAAAACTACCCTAAACTATGTATATCTTGCTGAAGAGACCCCAGGGGGTATTTATAGGCACCAGGGGAAAGGGGGGCCAGCTGGAAACAGCTGGCCAGAAGCACGGGGCAGCCGCGCCCACATGGCCGCGAAAACGCGACCCTGGCCGCATTTTCATGGCCATGTGATGGCCGCGCGCGCGGCGCTTCGAGCCGCGCGCTGTCCCATCTGTCCCCTATCAGATTCTAGTCCCGATTTCGTGATTTGACGCCCTGAGCTGACGAAATCTCCTCCCTAAGATCAATGGCTACTTGGTAGGCCTTTAATCACACATTAAATAGTGATTTATGGTCTTCTTCTTCATTTGCACACCATGGACCTAGGATCAAGCAAGCAAAGCTTTATTAGCAGAATTTAATATGAAATAAATGTGAAGATGTAGTATAAAAATATACAGTTTTAGAGACTAATTATGGACCCCACTTCATCTTCCAAAGTGTACCTGGGCGCATTACCTTGCTCGCCATTCCTGTACCCCTAACAGTGCTTCAGCTTATTAAACAGATTTACAACCACTTGTTGCTTATTTCTGTCTTCTATCCAGTCAGCATGCACTGCCTCTAGACTATGAAGAAGCCAATTGTTCTCTCGCTAGGAAGCAACTTTCACCTCCTTTACCTCAGACAATAGATCGACAAACAACTGATGAGCCTTCATCGCTTCATCATGAGCACGTCGGATGGAACCTTCACCATTTTCAGCTTCACGAGAGCTTGATCCTTCTCTCCCGGATTCTTTCTAACTCATCTTCTGATGTTCCCAGACAGTTTCGAGTTGGGTAAGCTCCTTCCTATCGTCTCCTTCTTGATAGTCAACTTGGCGATCTCCCCTCTTAATCCGACGATACCTTGTTCCTCACTTTCAAAGCTGTCTGTTGACTACTCACCACTCCGTGGATGAGTGACATGCTTTGGAGAAGCCAAGGATTCATTAGAAAATAATGGAGTTCCCAAAAGGAAGTACCATAAATCAACAGACCTTTGCAAGGCGTTCTCCTATTTTAAGCCTCTGCTCCCTTAAAGGGCGCCTCTCAAACCCCTCCAGTTTGTCGAGGAAATTTCCCATGACTCAGGATGACCTCCCTGCCATGTCTTCTAGCAATTAACTCTGAACTAAAGGCCAGGGCTTGTGGTCACGAGGAAATCAGAGCCGAATCTTTTTCACCGTCCAGGAAATGGCTCTGTGTTATGCCTAGCCGAGAATGAACCCACACTTAGCGGTTGCATACTAAAGCCTTCTCCCAAGATCGCGCACTTGTAGGGATTTGGATCCTGGATGGCACATTGCCAGCTCAGAACTCGGGAAGGATCCTAAATGAAGGCTATTCTGCACGCTCGATGACATGTGGAATCAACATCTCGATCGACTTTCGAGGTGCTGGCAGGAACAATCTTCTTTCTGGAGCCTGACTTATCTAAAATCAAGCCACTGCGAAGCTTCTGCATTTTCCTGCTCATTGCCTCATCATATCCGTAAGCAACATCAGGGATACCCTATTAATTAGTCTACAATTCTGCATTATTACATCATATTTCTCTATCAATTTATGAATAAAATATCATTTCTAACTGTGTTTTGGTCTATTTTTCAAATAATCAAGAGTCTAGGGGTAAAGGAGTAATAAGAGCTTAATTAAACCCATTTTCGGGTAATTAAATCCAGATTTCTTGAAGGCCAAGCTAGAGAGTTTCTAGAAGATACATTGAATCTAAACGTTGGTGGGTGTCTGATGAAATCTGGACCCAAATAACCGACTCTGAGCATATCTGGAAGGTCCCCAAAGCGAGGCGAAGTTGCTTGCCAAAACCAGGGACCTAAGTCCCTGGTTTTGCCGTGGAAACGTGACAATTGCCACATTTTCGCAGTAATGTTGGCGAGCCACGTGTCGATTTTTGACGCGTGGCCTTGTCTCGTCTTCTAGAAGCTCCTTTCGCCTATAAAAGGTCCTGTAGAGACCCGAAACAGAAGCAGATGGAGAAATAAGTTAGGTTTTCTCTCTTTTAGTGTAGGTATTTCTTCTTTTCTTTCCTTTTTTTTGTATTTTATTTCGTTTTTAGATCATGTATTAGGGCTGAGAGATCAAGAGGAGAAAGAGAGAGATTGATGTAATAGATGGTGACAATCTATGTAAAGGTGTCTCCTTTATTCTCTATTATAATCTTCTCTATCTTCTACATGATGCTTACCTAATTTTTCTTCTCATGGCAATCTAACTACTAACCACTAACCATCTAACCACTTACTTGATAATCTACATGAATCTAATAGCCTCTACAAGGCCTTGCTCTTGCAAGAGCCATTGATGGCTCATGATGATGGATTCTAACACGCTAACATTTCTAACATCTAACCCACTAACCTGCTAACTTGCAATGTCTTCTTTATTTCATGCTCACCTCTAATCAGTTTTGATGATTAAATAGTAGCTTGTAACTTGTTATGTAGTATGGATGTATTTTTTTGAATGTAGAAGAACAATCTTATGTGCCATGCTTTGTATCGTCTCTTGAAGCCAAGGACTAATGATGGCTAAGGATCTATGTGAGACAACTATCACTAAGAGGTTAGCATGGTTAGTGGAGCAATTAGCAGTTAGTAGCCATGAGTTTTCTTTATCTTATTTTAAAAATCAATTTCAAAACCTTTTTATCATTTTTCATCATTGTTCTCACCAACTTCTTAGTTCACCTTTATTTGATCTTCTTGTTGTTTTCAAAACCACTTCTCTTTTATTTTCACATCGTCATTTCATAGCCTTCTCCACCTATCACTTCTGGATTTCTTTTCTTTTTCTTTACTTTTTTTCATTCTTTAACTAAGAAGAACTTGTTGACATAACACGTGAACGGACTGTTAATGCTTCTATCACCTCCCGTCCTATGGATTCGAGCCGTTGAGCCAAAGCTATAACGGAAGTATCGAGGGAACATTAGCACATACGCTTTTACGTTGATTTCATAAAACATACATTTTCGAGTGCTGGTTTCACCCCGATCAAATTTTGGCACCGTTGTCGGGGACAGGAATGGTTTTGGTTTCACGTTTTTGTTAACATTTTCTTCTCTGTTTTGGTGTGCAAGGTAATAATTGCAGAAACTGAACACTGCAAAAAACTAAGATTACTTGCATCTCCCTGTTCAAGAAAGTAGGGAGCTGCTGTTTAAACAATTGCCGCTGAAACTCATTAAAAACTGCGGAAACGCGACACATTTTTAAGATCTTGGCTTTATATTTTGCAGGCTGCTTCTAAATTGCATATATCTGTGATTTCTGCTATTTATTTTCTGCTTTGATTACCTATACACTGTAATAAATTAAAGAACTAAAATATGGTATTTGGACGCTTTTAAAACGGTTTAGATATTTGCATTTAGGCACGTGTCAGATTCAATTCCAATATACTGTATTTTATTCTGTTGTTGAGATCTGGACTGAGGTGTACATATGGCATTGCATATAGCATAGGACAAACACACGGGTGAATTATTCGCTTTGTGTTATATTCTTGTCTATATTGCACACTTACACGAATTGGACTTAAGGGCATAACCCAATACAAGATAAGGTGGGGAGTTCATCACCCTTCCTTAGCCCAAAAATCACATCCCCACTCACATAACCCAAGTCCTAATAAAAATTGATAGACGTTGGCCCCTAGGGACATCTCAGACTCATTAAGAGATTGATCAAGGGTGAAACTTATTTGAATCATATTCTTATGAAATCAGTGTCTAAGTTTAGGGATTAAGAGGTTACGCCTCGAATATACCATGTTTGGCGTAATTAAGGCCCGTTGCTTATGCACGGATACCTCCCACCGTATTTTGTCCCTACCTGACCGATTAGCTTATGGTTGGATTCATACAACAACCTCCTCCGGGTAATCGACCAGTTAGGAGTCGTCTAGGTCAACCTTAGTATAGGCTTGGTTTGATTTTTTATTTCTCTTTTGTTTGTTGATTGCTTTTTCTTTTTGTTTGTATTTGTTTGTAATATGGAATTCAACAACAATAATTCTTTCAATCCTAATATGAATCTATATTTCACACCAACCTCATTTGACTTGGATAACTCCAACCCGACTTTTTATAACATGAACCAATCAAATAAGCCAGATTAGATTTATCCGACTCAATATGACCCATACCCCCAATCTTATAACCATAATTTCCAAAATAATTTTCGCTCTTCACAGAGTTAATGGGGATTTACCTTCCCCCAGTCAAATTTTCAACCTCCTTGTCTACAATTTTCATAATTTTCACAATATTCATTTCCTAATTTTGCTTCCTATACTCCTTTTCTAGAACCACTAATTGAAGAAAAATCTGAGCTAGAAAAAAAGTATAGAAGCTGTGCAAGCCATACTTGAGTCCCAAAAAAAGAAGCTCAACTCATAAATGCCACAATATTTTCATGATTCATACTTAGTTTCACCTATTCAAAATGAACAACCATCTGCCCTGAAAACGAGCATTGAATGCTTTTGTGAGTCTGAGCTTCAATCTCAAAACAGGTTGGACTCACACTCTTCACAAATTTTCTAAAACTAAGATTCCTACACTCTATTTCTAGAACAACCATTTGAAGAAATATCATACATAGAAAGAGTATAGATCTTGCAGGAGTTTGCACTACAATTTCAAAAATCTTCTGTCCAGACTATCAATAGGTTAAAAACACAATTGAGTCAATTGGTTAGTATTTATAGGAATGAGAAAACTCTATCTTATTAACCTTTGATCAATTCAGATATCTCTAACTCTATTGATTTGACCCAGGACTCATATTTTTTTGGAAACCAAGATTCAATTTTAGCGCACCCATTTGAACTTGACCAAAATCAAATTCTTGAGAATCACATTGACATGTTGGCAAGTTATCCTTTTACTGAAATTGAACTTGAGCATAAATATGATCCTAAACCACAACTTGATAATTCAATTCCACTTCCTGATTCAATAATGACTCAGAGGTCTTTACCTAATGTCAATCCTTACCCGAGTCAGTATTGGATCCTGTGCCTATTTATTATGAAATTGAATCACCAATCTTGTATGATCATCATATTAAACTTGACCAATTTTATACTTTTGAAAGTCCCATTGATAAATTGGCAAGTTCTCATTTTTGTGAAATTGAACTCAATGAGGAATGTGACCTAGATTCTCAAATCTGATCCAGTTCAAATTTTGAATCAATATTGACTCTTGTTTTGCTACCTGACTTAAGCAATATTTTAGAGTCAGTTTTGATTCCCACACCTGTCATTCTTGAGCTTGAATCACCAATCTTAGAAAGTCACATTCCGTTGTGGGGAAATGAATGTGGATTAGAATTTCAACTTCTTTATTTGGACCCGATTCTTGAACTAATTTTGACTCCTAAACCTTTACTTGACTTAAGTCAAATTCCTGAGTCAGTAGTAGTTCCTATACTTCCTGAGTTTAAATCAATCATTTCATCTTTTCACACTCTATTTGGAACAAGGGTGTTGATAAAATTGACTCTGAAGTTATTTTGAAAATTTGAAAATTGGATGGGATAAAATTCATAATAAAAATCATTCATATATACATCATTTTAGTGGGCTGTATTATAGAGGTCATTGGTGGGTTCCTCCAGATACCACATTCTTTGGATTGAGCCGCATTTTATGGACCAATCAGATCGCCATCGGAACCACCACCTTGAGGTGATTTTTCCTTCCCTCTCTATTTGTTTCATGCATACATACATTCACGATGCATTGAGTGCAATGCATGAGATAAGTGTGGGGGAAGGTCTACTAACATAGAGTTTTTTAGATTTTCTTTCTTTTCACTTCTTTTAGGATATTTTAGAATTTTCCCTTTTTATAGGAATTCTCCCTTTCTTTAAAAAACTTTTGAAACAAGAGACAAAGTTTTGATCTATTTTTAAGAAAATTAAGATGATCTTAGAAATTAACAAACTTTAATTATGACATCTTAAACCTAGTTGAAATAATAGATCTTGTTTAAGATTATAAGCTAAGTATGATAAATTGAAGAGATAATTTTATCTTGAATTTTTTGCCTTAGGTAGTATGCACTTCACACATATACATTTTTGGGATGGAAATAAAGACTTAAATGTCATAATGTAAATAAAAAGAATATATATACATATATATATGAAGAAAAAAAATCACTTATTAAGCTGGATAACTATGTCTCAAGAAGCATGATTATTTATGCCTAACGGCGGTCATAAGAAACAAATAATCTCCCTTAGTTTTGTGGCCTTGTTTACTCGAGTTCTTAAACCCGAGGGATGTTTTCTCATCTGATGCCCTATGACCATCTGGTTTGGGAGTCATCGGTCAAAGGCTCACTACTAGAGTAAACTAGAAAGCCTAAGAAAACTAAGGGAAGAAAAATAAATAAATAAATAAATAAATGGCTTGATGGTTAGAGTTGAAATCCTAGAAATCTTCACTGTCACAAAGTGCATCTTATCTAAGTTTTATGAAAGATAAAATATTCAATTTAGTTTTGAATTCTTACCTTAATTGATGACAAGATCTTGCATATAGACTAAGTTTAAGGAAGAATAATTTTTGGTGGACTTATGATCTTAGATTGCTTATATTTTTGCAAAAATATTTCAAAAACTTGTCTCTCTTTCAAAATACATTTTCAAAATACTAAAATTTGTTTTCTTTATTTATGAATTTTGTGGGTGCAATCTGCTAAAAACCCTCAGGAGACAACACTCCTCCTCTTGGGGTAACCTAGAGATTTAACGGCTTGTTGCACACGCTCAGTGCAATCGCGTCACCCGCGAAAGTGGTGTAATAATATTTGTATTATAGTTTTTTTTTCTTGTTTTGCTCGAGACGAGCAAAAACATAAGTGTGGGGGTGTGATTAGTCTACGATTCTACATTATTACATCATATTTTCCAACCGATTTATGAATAAAATATCATTTCTAACTGTGTTTGGTTTATTTTGCAGATAATCAAGAGTCTGAGGGAAAATGAGTAATAAGAGCTTAAGTAAACCCATTTTTGGGTAATTAAATTCAGATTTCTTGGAGGCCAAGCAAGAGAGTTTCTAGAAGATACATTGAATCTAGACGTTGGCGGGTGTCTGACGAAAATCTGGACCCAAATAACTGACTCTGAGCATATCTGGAAGGTCCCCGAAGCGAGGCGAAGTCGCTCGTCTCTGGTTCTGTCGTGGAAACGCAGCAATTGCCGCGTTTTGCGACAATGTTGGTGAGCCACGCGTCGATTTTAGACGCGTGGCCTCGTCTCATCTTCTAGAAGCCCCTTTCGCTTATAAAAGCCCCACAGAGACCCAAAATGGAAGCAGATGGAGAAATAGGCTAGGTTTTCTCTCTTTTAGTATAGGTGTTCTTCGTTTCTTTTCTTTTTTTTTTGTATTTTCATTTCGTTTCTAGATCATATATTAGGGCTGAGAGATTCAGAGAGAGAAAGAGAGAAATTGATGTAATAGATGGTGACAATTTATGTAAAGGTGTCTCCTTTCTTCTCTATTATAATCTTCTCTATCTTCTACATGATACTTAGCTAATTTTTCTTCTCATGGCAATCTAACTACTAGTCACTAACCATCTAACCACTTACTTGATAATCCACATGAATCAAATAGCCTTTATAAAGGCCTTGCTCTTGCAAGAGCCATTAATGGCTCATGATGATGGATTCAACACTCTAACATTTCTAATATCTGACCCACTAACTTGCAATGTCTTCTTTATTTCATGCTTACCTTTAACCAGTTTTGATGATTTAATAGTACCTTGCAACTTGTTGTGTGGTATGTATGTATTATTTGAATGTAGAAGAATAATCTTATGTGCCATGCTTTGTATCGTCTCTTGAAGCCAATGACTAGTGATGGCCAAGGATCCATGTGAGAAAACTATCACTAAGAGGTTAGCATGGTTAGTGGAGCAATTAGCAGTTAGTACCCATGAGTTTTCTTTTATCTTATTTTAAAAATTAATTTCAAAACCCTTTATCATTTTTCATCATTGTTCTCACCAACTTCTTAGTTCACCTTTGTTTCATCTTTTTTTTGTTTTCAAAACCACTTCTCTTTTATTTTCACATCGCTATTTCATCGCCTTCTCCATCTATTACTTCTGAATTTTTTTCTTTTTCTTTTATTATTTTCATTCTTTAACAAAGAAGAACTTGTTGATATAACACGTGAATGGACAATTAATGCTTCTATCGTCTCTCGTCCTTGTGGATTCAACCCGTTGAGCCAATGCTATAACGGAAGCATCGAGGAAAATTAGCACACACGCTTTTATGTTGATTTCATAAAACACACATTTTCGAGTGCTGGTTTCGCCCCGATCACCTGTGAATCATGGCTGTGAATAGGAGTGCAATAATAGAAATAAAGGAGGAACAAAGTTGATACTTGCATCCTTAACATTCAACATCTGAGAGATTGGCTCAGATCCTTTTGTTCAGTGAGCTGAGCTAGTACGAGCAGGCGATTTCCAATTCGTCTTCTTCGTCTTTTGCAGAGCAGCTGTTGTATAAGACTCACCCTCAACTTCTTCGGGCAGAAAGTCTTCTTCACAAATTCTTCCATGGCATCGCTGAAAGTCGCGACGCTACACATCTACTATGGACT
Source organism: Agave tequilana (assembly GCA_038442645.1). Lineage (NCBI taxonomy): Eukaryota > Viridiplantae > Streptophyta > Magnoliopsida > Asparagales > Asparagaceae > Agave > Agave tequilana. The sequence continues at coordinate 20,213 of JAVJIF010004502.1, forward strand.
TATCTTTGGGAACATCGGGGCACCACAAGCTTATGAGGGTACAGCAGCCAACTTCAGTTGCGACTGTTGTAATCAATATTAAGCAATTTATTTGCCCATTCCATGAGTCTTTCGAGGATAATTCAACACCCTGCGTAATGGGCCCTTTGGACTAGGCCATCAGAAGCTCCCATGATTACCCTCTTTTGCAGTCTCCCAAGGATCAGAGACTGAAAGATGGTGGAGCTCCACCTGTAGTCATTATCAGGGAGATTAACAATCAATTTGCCCCAGCTTCCCCATGGACTAATGGAGCGAGTCCCTAGCTAAAGCTTTTTCATCATGTAAAAGGAGGAGAAACTCTCCAAATTGTACAAGAAAGCGAAAAAAATGGGCATAGAGAGCCCATAGTCTAGAATCATCATGCACCTAGTGTGAACTGAGTTGGGGCAACATTGTAGAATATAAACACATGCCAGATGAAGTCACTTAGCGTTAATTGCACGCCCAATGCCAGAATCTATGGATGGAAGTACACACCACCATTAGGAGGAGAAATCTTACAGTTTGTTCCAGGGTGGCACCACTCCACTTTGATACCAGAAGGTAAGGGACCACGATGTCTCTCCAGATACTCATCAACCTCCTGTCTATACAATATGAATGGTTTAGGGTCAAAGTCCATCGCTATTCTCATCATGCAGGCCTACCTTCTCCTCTTCTTATCAGCAACAACCATGGTTCCTTGACCTGCCATTTCAGAAATTTGATCCAGGCTCGATCGGGCAATAAAGAGTGCAATCGTGAGTTTGGGGATAAAAGGAGAAGAAAAGTTTGGGTGGTTCGAAGACTAGGGAAGGCGCCAAAATCCTTCCCCCTATTATACATTGAAAAGAAACATTATTGCAATGATAGTTTAGGGTTCGAATCGAGGCGTCGCGGTAGTTGTCGATTCAAAATGAATCATCACACGAATTCAAACAAACCCTATCAGCCAAATGACGGCTACCTTTCTTCTGTGTATGCCGATCGACCGTTTGATTTGACAACTAGCCATACAGAGTAAGGACAACATTAAATACACAAGATTCAAAGAGATACACCGATTACTTTTCTTTGACTACAAAACGACAAGCCAGACCCTAGTCAGACGATCAAGTCAGTCACGATTTCCCTCTTTTTTTGATCGCAGGCACCAAAAAGCGAAGGGAGGTCAATTTTCAATATATGTTGAGATCACGCAACGTGTGTTGCTGCCCAGTAGCACCCTAAGCGGTGAAGTCCAGCAAGCCCAACATGTCTGCGAGCCCAACATAGGCCCAAAGAGAGAGCATCAGGTCTTGCCTCAAGCCCGATCACTCTGGCACCATTTATCTAGAACCTCAGCTCAACCGAAGCTGGGTAGTTCTCCGAAAGTTATAGTTATCGATAAAGGCCATCTCCAAAACTACTCCAAACTTTGACCCAAAGACCCTTCGAAGTCTGCTGCTCCTACTCATAGCTGGATGAGATAATCCTCGCGATTCGCGGATCCAGCTACGTGATCGGCAAAAAGCAAGCACAAGAATAAGTAAAAAGAGTGTGGGTCGATATTACTACTTTTGTGATTCTTCCATAGTAACGAAGTTGCTATACGGGTCGTATCCACAAGGAGGGAGAGCGATGGAAGCTTGATGCTGCTTCTAAGTTCAAGAAAAGAGAAAGTTCTTTGTTTTAAATAAAGAATTGGAAAATGAAAACAAGTTGATTTCAAGAATTGTTTGGAAATGATTGGTGGTTTGTAAAGTTAGATTTTTCTTAATGGTAAAACGCATGGCTAACTTTCTACTAAGTGCTCCCACTAATCCCTAACTTCTTGAAGATGTAGCCTCACGATGGATCATAGGCAAGTAAAATCTTTATGCATAGAAACTATTCACGTTGGGAACGAATGAAGGTCCTTCCTTTAACTTAGCTTTACACGGCAAAAACTTGGACTTTCCCTTATCAAGATCCAATAGAAGGCGAGAATAAGGGAAGATACAAGTGCACTAATAGTATTGGCAAAGTTAAAAGAAAAACCACTAACTTACATCAACAAGTAAAGCACACAACCCATAGATCATTGATCGGGGCGAAACCAGCACTCAAAAAATGTGTATATTATGAAATCAATGAAAAGCTTGTATGTGCTAATGTACCCTCGATACTTCCGTTATAGCATTAGCTCAACGGGTCGAATCCACAGGGACGGGAGGCGATAGAAGCATTAACAGTCTCTATTCACGTATTATGTTAATAGTTCTTCTTTGTTAAAGAATTAGAAAAAGAAAGGAAAAGAAAAGAAAAGGAAATCAAGCATGTGGTAGGTGGAGAAGGCGATGAAAACGGCGAAGAAATAAAAGAGAAGTGTGGTTTGGAAAACAAAATAGAAAAGAAGATGAAACAATGTTGAACTACGAGGATAGTGAAAACATCGATAAGAAAATGATAAAAAGGTTTTGAAAATGATTCTTAAAACAAAGTAAAAAGAATGAGGAATGTTATAAAAGAAATCTCATGCTTTCTAACTACTAATTGCTCCACTAACATGCTAACCTCTTAGTGATAGTTGCCTCACATGGATCCTTGGCCATCACTAGTCCTTGGCTTCAAGAGACGATACAAAGCATGGCAAATAAGATGGTTCATCACATTCAAACTTGCATCAAGAGCAAGCTACTACAAACATTATATCATCAAACCATTAGAAGGAAGCATGAAATAAGAGAGAGTTAGCTTGGTTAGCAAGTTAGATATTAGAACCCATCATCATGAGCCATCAATGGCTCTTGCAAGAGCAAGGCCTTGTAGAGGCTACTAGATTCATGTGGATTATCAAGTAAGTGGTTAGATGGTTAGTGGTTAGTAGTTAGTCACCATGAGAAGAAAATCTAACTAAGCATCATGTAGAAGATGAAGAAGATTACAATAGAGAAGAAAGGAGGCACCTTTACATAGATTGTCACCATCTATTACATCAATCCCTCTTTATCTCTCTCTGAATCTCTCAGCCATACTACAAGATCTAAAAATGAAATGAAAATATAAAATAAAAGAAATGAAGAACACCTACACTAACCTAAAATCAAAACTCCTCTTAAAATGAAACTGCCCGCGTTTTGGCCAAATGCAGGGCTATTTATAGGCATAAGATGATTCCAGAAGACGAGACGTGGCCACGCGTCGAAAATCGACGCGTGGCTCCACTCAATTGCCGCGGAAATACGGCAATTATCGCGGATCCGCGGCAATACCAGGGACTTATGTCCCTGGTTTTTTGCAGTGGATCCCCGTCGCTTCGAGAATAATCCTGGTATATCCCAATTCTGGTAATTTCTCCCGGATATTCGTCTGACATGGCAAGAGTCTAGGTTCGACGTATCTTCTAGATGATCCCTTACTTGGTCTCCAAGTAATATGGATTTAATTACCCTAAATTGGGTTTAATTAAGCTCTTATTACACCTTTGCCCTTAAACTCTTGATTTACCTGCAATAGAGACCAAAACGCGGTTTAGACCGACAATTTATTCATAAATCGGTGGGAAAATGCGATATAATAATGCATAATCGTAGACTAATCACACCCCCACACTTATCTTTTGCTCGTCCCGAGCAAAACAAGAAAAGAAAAACTATACTATAAATGTTATTACACCACTTTTGCAGGTGACGCGATTGCACTGAGCGTGTGCAACAAGCCGTTAAACCTCTAGGTTACCCTAGAGGAGGAGTGTTGTCTCCTGAGGGTTTTCAGCGGATTGCACCGACAAAATCCATAAGAAAGAAGACAAATGTTAGTATTTTGAAAACACATTTTGAAAGAGAGACAAGTTTATGAAATATTTTTTGCAAAAATATAAGCGATCTAAGGTCATAAGTCCACCAAAAATCATTCTTCCTTAAACTTAGTCTCTATGCAAGATCTTGTCTTCAATTAAGGTAAGAATTCAAAATTGGATTGAATATTTTATCTTTCATAAAACCTAGATAATATGCTCTTTGTGATAGTGAAGATTTTTGGGATTTCAACTCTAACCATCAAGCCATTTATTTATTTATATTTTTTTTATTTATTTCTTTTTTCTTCCCTTAGTTTTCTTAGGCTTTCTAGTTCACCCATGTAGTGAGCCTATAACCGATGACTCCCAGACCAGACAGTTTTAGGGCACCAGATGAGAAAATATCCCTCGGGTTTAAGGACTCGAGTAAACAAGGCCACAAAACTAAAGGAAATTATTTATTCTTTTGACCACCGTTAGGCGTGAATAATCATGTTTGTTGAGGCATAATTATCTAGCTTAATAAGTGATGTTTTATTTATACCATATATATATATATTTTTATTTTTAGTTATTTTGCTTTATGCAATTTTAGGTCTTTGTTTTCATCCCAAAATTTGTGTAAGTGTAAAGTGCATACTATCTAAGGCAAAAAATTCAAGATAAAATTATCTCTCCAATTTATCTTACTTAGCCTATAATTTTAAACAAGATCCATTATTTCGACTAGGTTTAAGATGTCATAATTAAGGCTTCCTTAATTTCTAAGATCATCTTAATTTTCTTAAAAATAGATCAAAATTTTGTCTCTTATTTCAAAGTTTTTAAAGAAAGAAAAAATTCCTATACAAAAGGGAAGTTTCTAAAAGTATCCTAAAAGAAGGGTAAAAGAAAGAAAATCTAAAAAATCTATGTTAGTAAACCCTCCCCCACACTAATCTCATGCATTGTCCTCAATGCATCGTGATGTATGTATGCATGAAACAAATAGAGAGGGAAGGAAAAATCACCTCAAGGTGGTGGCTCGGTGGCGGTCTGATTGGTCCACGAAATGTGGCCCAATCCAACTTGCATGGAGTCCGGAGGAACCCACCAGAGACCTCTAGAATACAACCCATTAGAATGATGTATATATTTATGATTTTTATTAAGAATTTTACCCTATCTAATTTCTAAATTTTCAAAATAATTTCAGAGTCAAATTTATCAAGACCCTTGTCCCAGAATGGTATGATTGATTTGGACTCAGAAAATACAGGAACTAATACCGACTCAGGAAAAAGACTTAAGTCAAGTAAAGGTTCGGGAGTCGAGATTGGTTCAGAAAGTGGGTCCAAATCAAGAAGATGAAGCTCAAGTCCACTTTCATTTCCCCATGACGGAATGTAACTTTCTAAGGTTAGTGATTTCAGTTCCAGAATGACAGGTATGGGAATCAAAACTGACTCTAAAATGTTGCTCAAATTGGGTAACATAACAGGAGTCAATATTGATTCAGGAATTTGAATTGGATCACAATTTTGAGGATCAAAGTCACATTCCTCATTGAGTTCAATTCCATAAAAATGAGAACTTGCCAATTTATCAATGGTACTTTCAAAGTATGAAATTGGTCAAGTTAAATTTGATGATCATAAAAGATTGGTGATTCAATTTCACAATGAACTGGCACTGGATCTAATACTGACTCGAAAAAGGCCTGAATTCAGGTAAAAACACCTCAGTCAATATTGAATCAGGAAGTGAAATTGAATTATCAAGTGGGAGTCAGGATCATATTCATGCTCAAGTTCAATTTCAGGAAAAGGATAACTGTCAAAATGTCAATGGGATCTTTAACATTTGAAGTTTGGACAAGTTCAGATGGGTGTGCTGAAATTGAATCTTGATTTCCAAAACAATATGATTCTTTGACTTTAACAGAATGTTTAGTGACATCAAAAATGGTCAAAGGATGAGAACGGAGAGTTTTGACCATCATATCTATGTCATGATTATGAGCAATTTGAGCTTGAGTCATGATTTCAAGCATCTTTTCATAGTTAATTGGTTCATCGTTTTGTTGCGACTGGGCCTGAAAAGATGATGATTTGTTTTGGAAATTGTGGTGAAATCGTGAGTCCATCAGATTTGATTGTTGTTCGGACTCACGCAAGAATTCCTTACTCGTTCCCCAGGCAGATGGTTACTCATTATAAGGAGGTGGAACTGAGTAAGACTCTTGAAAATACTGTGAAATTGGAGAGGCCCTCCTTTTCTGAAGTAGTCGCTCGACCTCTTGTAAATTGGCTTCTATACTCTTTCTTAACTCAGATTTTTCTTCAATGGGAGGTCCAGAAAAAGGAGTATAGGAAGCGAAATCGGGGAGGAATATTGTGTAAATTGTGGACAAGGTGGACATGGGGACAAGGAGGTTGAAAATTAAACTCGGGGGAGAATCCCCATTGACTCTGCGACGAGTTGAAATTATTTTGAAAATTATAGTCATAAAATATGGGTATGGGTTGTATTGATTCGGATAAGTCCAACCCGGTGTATTTGGTTGGTGCATATTGTAAAAAGCCGGGTTGAAATTATCCGAATCGAATGGGGTCGGTGTGAAGTATGGATTTATATTCAGATTGAAAGAATTGTTATTGTTGAATTCCATTTCACAAACAATCACAAACAAAAGGAAAAATCAAACAACAAACAAAAAGAAAGAAAAATCAAAACCAAGCCTATAGTAGAGTTAACCTAGACCTAGACGACTCCTAACTGGTCGATTACCCGGGGGAGGTTGTTACTTGAATCCGACCACAAGCTAATCGGCCAGGTAGGGGCAAAATACGGTGAGAGGTATCCGTGCGTACGCAACGGGCCTTAATTACGCCAAACCATGCTATCTTCAAGGCGTAACCTCTTAATCCCCAACCTTAGACACCGATTTCACAATAGTAAGATTCAAAATAAGTTTCACCCTCGGTCAATCTCTTAATGAGTCCGAGATGTCCCCAGGGGCCAACGTCTATCAAATTTTATTAGGGCTTGGGTTGTGTGAGTGGGGAGGTGATTTTTGGGCTAAGGAAGGGTGATGAAATCCCCACCTTATCTTGTATGGGTTATGCCCTTAAGTTCAATTCATGCAAGTGTGCAATATAGATAAGAATATAACACAAAGCGAGTAAATCACCCACGTGTTTGTCCTATACTATATGCAATGCCATATGTACACCTCAATCCAGATCACAACAATAGAACAAAATACAGTATATTGGAATTGAATTGACACGTGCCTAAATGCAAATGTCTAAACCGTTTTAAACGCGTCCAAATACCGTATTTTAGTTCTTTAATTTATTATGGTGTGTAGGCAATCAAAGCAGGAAAGTAATAGTACAGATCCACTAGCTATTACATTTCACACATCCCAGCACAACAAGATACACAATGATTACAAAATGGCCGCGTTTTCGTGGCAAAAGTCGCATTTGCTCGCGGTTCTTTAGAAGCTGGGGCCCTGCTTTCAAGAGCAGGGAGATACAAAGCTAGTTTATGTTCTGCAATGTTAAGATCCTGTAAAGAATGTCCTGCACACCAAAACAGAGAAGACAATGTTAACAAAAACATGAAATCAAAACCATTCCCGTTCCCTGGCAACGGCGCCAAAACTTGATCGGGGCGAAACCAGCATTCAAAAAATATGTATGTTATGAAATCAATGAAAAACTTGTATGTGCTAATGTACCCTCGATACTTCCGTTATAGCATTGGCTCAACAGGTCGAATCCACAGGGACAGGAGGCGATAAAAGCATTAACAGTCTCTATTCACGTGTTATGTTAACAGTTCTTCTTTGTTAAAGAAATAGAAAAAGAAAGGAAAAGAAAAGAAAAGAAAATCAAGCATGTGGTAGGTGGAGAAGGCGATGAAAACGGCAAAGAAACAAAAGAGAAGTGTGGTTTGGAAAACAAAATAGAAAAGAAGATGAAACAATGTTGAACTACGAGGATAGTGAAAACATCGATAAGAAAATTATAAAAAGGTTTTGAAAATGATTCTTAAAACAAAGTAAAAGAATGAGGAATGCTATAAAAGAAATCTCATGGTTTCTAACTACTAATTGCTCCACTGACATGCTAACCTCTTAGTGATAGTTGCCTCATATGGATCCTTGGCCATCACTAGTCCTTGGCTTCAAGAGACGATACAAAGTATGGCAAATAAGATGGTTCATCACATTCAAACTTGCATCAAGAGCAAGTTAATACAAACATTAGATCATCAAACCATTAGAAGGAAGCATGAAATAAGAGAGAGTTAGCTTGGTTAGCAAGTTAGCAAGTTAGATGTTAGAACCCATCATTATGAGCCATCAATGGCTCTTGTAAGAGCAAGGCCTTGTAGAGGCTACTAGATTCATGTGGATTATCAAGTAAGTGGTTAGATGGTCAGTGGTTAGTAGTTAGTCACCATGAGAAGAAAATCTAGCTAAGCATCATGTAGAAGATGAAGAAGATTACAATAGAGAAGAAAGGAGGCACCTTTACATACATTGTCACCATCTATTACATCAATCCCTCTCTATCTCTCTCTGAATCTCTCAGCCCTACTATAAGATCTAAAAACGAAATGAAAATATAAAATAAAAGAAATGAAGAACACCTACACTAACCTAAAATCAAAAACTCCTCCTAAAAATGAAAACTGCCCGCGTTTTGGCCAAATGCAGGGCTATTTATAGGCATAGGATGCCGCGTAAACGCGGCAATTGCCGCGGATCTGCGGTAATACCAGGGACTTATGTTCCTGGTTTTTGGCAATGGATCCCCGTCGCTTCGAGAATAATCCTGGTATATCCCAATTCTGGTAATTTCCCCCGAATATTCGTCTGACATGCGCAAGAGTCTAGGTTCGACGTATCTTCTAAATGATCTCTTGCTTCGTCTCCAAGTAATGCGGATTTAATTACCCTAAATTGGGTTTAATTAAGCTCTTATTACACCTTTGCCTTTAAACTCTTGATTTACCTGCAATAGAGACCAAAACACGGTTTAGACCGACAATTTATTCATAAATCAGTGGGAAAATGTGATATAATAATGCATAATCATAGACTAATCAATCATCAAAAACTCATTAAGCATGAAATATAAGAAAGTTAATGCTTGTAGGTAAGTTAGAGTTAGAACCCTCGTCTTATGATGTCATAGCTCTCATTTGCATAAGGCTTATTTGACATTATTGACTCATTTGGGTTATCAATCAAGTTGTTAGAGATTAGTGGGTTAGTAGTTAGTTTGTCATGCAATGGAAGAGTTAGTTAGACATGTTTAAGAAAAGAAACAACAAAAGAGAAGATGTAAAGAGGGAGTTACACTTAAGAAAGAATGTAAAATCAAATGAAAAACACAAGTAAATGGAAAGAAGAAAGAGAAATAGTTACTTGTATTAGCTTATCACCTTCAAATACAACTTGTACACATACTCTCTCTCGTTAACTCTAATGGCTAAAGCTAAAACTAGAAGAAGAAAGAAACAATAACTACAATTCCTAATAATAAAGTAACAAATACAACTCTAATCTCTGGATATCTTCAAATGAAGATCCCTGGGGGTATTTATAGGCACCAGGGAAATGCATCAGGGGGGTGACCCCTGGTCCAAAGCCCGGGCGCGCGCGCGCCCACATGGCCGCAAAAAAGCGGCCCAAGCCGCGTTTTCACGGCCATGCCAGGGCGGCGCGCTCCTGGCTTCGGTCAGTGCGTCGTCCTGTCTGTCTCCTGTCAGGTGGATCTTCTGGTTTCTAGATTTGATGCGCTGGACTGCCAAAAATCTTCACTCTAAAATCAATAGTTACTTGGTAGGCATTTAATCACCCATTAAATGGTAGTTTAGGGTCTTTTTCTTCATTTGCACACAATGGACCTAGAATTAAGCAAGCAAAGCTTTATTAGCATAATTTTACATCTAATAAATATGAGAATGTGATAGAAATTATGCAAAATTAGAGACTAATCACACCCAACACTTATCTTTTGCTCATCCCGAGCAAAACAAAAATAAGAAAATTATTGCACCACTTTCGCAGGTGACGTGATTGTACTGAGCATGTGCAACAAGCCTTTAAACCTCTAGGTTTCCTCTAGAGGAGGAGTGTTGCCTCCTGAGAGTTTTCAGCGGATTGCACCCACAAAATCCAGTAAGTGAAAAAAATACTTAGCTGTTAGCAAACCTCTCTAAAGAAAAAGAATTTTCAATCATCTAAGTAAAAATGGCCAAATGGTGCAAGATTTAGGTTCAACCCTCATAAGTCCTCCTATACTTTAGCCTTTATAAAGAAGAAATTATGATTTTTCTTTAAATTTAGAAAGGATCTTATACTTCTAACTCATTCTGTTATTTTACTTTAGATAGATATGCATAATGTGTTAGTGTGATGTGCTTGGGATTTTTCAACTCAACTTTGAATATTATTTAATTTTATTAATATTTATTTATTATTCTTAGTTTCATTAAGCTTTCTACTTTACTCATGTAACACATATCAAACCGATGACTCCCAAACCAGATGATTTTAGGGCACCAGGTCGAAAAACACCCCTCGGGTCAAATATTCAAGTAGAGTAGGCCACGAAAGCAAGATTTACTTATATATTATATATTGATTATTTTTTTTAGCGTGAGTAATCATGCTTCCTGAGGCACAATTATCCAGCTTTTTTTTTCTAGAGTTGTGTCTCTAAATCCCAAGCATGTGTGTGTGATTTATGCATATTCTACTAAGGCTAAATAAAAGGTATAAGTTATTTTCCTTATCCCTCTTAACTTTTTAGCCAAACCAATCTTTCTTATTTATTTAGGCAAAAATAAAGATTTATTAATAAGGTTCCCTTAATTCCTACAATCTTTTGGTATTTTTATAAAGAGTATGAAATTTCTTTTCAATCTGGAGATTTTTTTTTTGGAAAGAAGAAAAAGAATAAAAGGAAAAAAAGTGTTAGCACCCCCCCACACCTGTCTAATGCATTGTCCTCAATGAATGTATATGTAAATGCGAAGGCAATAAATAGGGTGAGGAAATGATGTCACCATCTTCGTGGACTCGGGCCGGCCAAGTGCGAATAGGCTAAAGAAATGTCAAAAAATGTAGAAGGGGTAAGCAGATAAATTTTTTTTTTTTAGTTGTTGTGGTTAGGTGTATGACGGGGCAAAAAGAGTCAGCACACTATCATCCGGAGTCATAGGCTCAGTGGTCAAGAAGGGCTTCAATCGTTTCCCGTTCACTTTGAATTTCGTGTTGTTCTTAGGGTCGACAATAATCACAGCACCGTGTGGGAAAACGGTGCGCATAATGAACGGTCCAGACCAATGAGTCTTCCTGCTAAAATATGAAGCCTAGAGTTATACAGCAGAACCTTGTCTCCTGGGGCAAAGTTTTTCTGGTTTATGATCTGATCATGAAAAAGTTTAGTCCTGCTTTTGGTAATCTGAGCATTCTCATATGCTTCAGTCCGTATCTCCTCTAATTCTGAGATCTGAAGTTTTCTTAGCTCACCGGCCTTACTCAAATTAAAATTGAGCTGCTTAATGGCCCAGAGGGCACGGTGTTCTAATTCTACTGGCAGATGTTGACACTTAAAAAAGACAAGATTCTTACTGGCCTGAACAATGTCTAAACTTGTTGACATTTACAAAAGACGAGTGACAGACAAGCTGACAACCAGTTTTCACCCATCTCCGAGGGACAAGGAAGCAACTTGGACTTCACTGATCCAGCAAGCAGACAGTGAACCCGGATTGCCTCTAAACAGACCTCAGCAGGTCTAAAATGCTAGCACTTAGCATCACATGAGCCCAAAGGGATAGCCTCGCCTGAGAGGCTAAGATCATCCAACTTCGCCTTGAAGCCATTCAAAGCTCCGCCAGGAAGCTAACTTATAGCTTCGCCTGAAGCCACACGCAACTGCGCAGAAAGGGTATGCGGTAGCTTCGCCACAGACGACATCTAGCTCCGCCGAAGAGCTTTCTTCTGACTTCGCCAGATACTACCTCCAGCTCCGCTGTGAGTTCAAAGCGGGCATCGCCGCTGCTGGTCTGCTATGGTCAACCTTTGACCAATCAAATCTCCAGATGAGATCGGATCTAATCGGGATCAAATCTAATCAGGATTGAGATCAAATCCAATCAAGATCAAATCTGAGATAAAATTTGGCAGTTGATTGCCACAATCTGTTGACTCTTCTAAAACGAGTAAGAAGATCAGGGGAAATCCTCCAATGATATGGAAAGGATCAAAACAGATCAAGAGGATCAACCGACCTGCCATTTCTAGCTTCGCAGGAGCTGATCCTAGCCTCGCAGCAAAGCTACTTTCCAGATTTAAATAGATTTGATTAAATCTGTTTCCATATTTTTAAGGGACAATTATACCCCTGCTCTCCCTATAAATAGAGGACCACTGATTGGTAGTGAAAAGTGCATTTTTATCATCATATTTACCATCACATTTTTATATTTATTCATTTAATTCTGCACATTTATTAATAATTTGTAATTTATTGTGTGCAGGCCTCGAAATAATAAAAAGAAAGAATTAAAGCTTAAAGAGCCCAAAAGCCCAGATCCAAGCCCATATTTGAAGCCCAAGAGTAAAAGTGCAAATATCAGATTGTCAAAGTGCAAATATACAAGGGCTAAAGTTGCAATTATTAAAGATGAGGGAAGGATAGAATTCTACCCAACCCTAAACTCTTGCAGGATGTGCATAAAAGCCAAAGATAAGAAGGGAATTCGTAGATAAAAGATTTGAGATACTTGAGATCAAGGTAACTTGATTACTAAGTTATCTCGAAATCCCAAGATGGAGAGCCAGGATCACGCTTCCAGAAGCAAAAGCCCACATGGACGGACCAGGAGAGGCCACGCGCCAAAGCGCGTGGCCAGAAGAGCCAACTTTGCCGCAAATTTGCGGCAAAACTCTGGTTTTTGCGGCAAAATAGATGAGATCAAATCCCAGATTTCGTGGGCAACTTCATCCGGGACTCCTCGGCCTTCTGCACCTATAAATATCACCTGCAGTGCAACGTACAGAGCGTCCAGCGTCCAGCAAAGGGCCAAAGTTAGGATTTTTAGGGTTTCTCTTCTTTCTTCTAGTTTTGTAATTAGGGTTTCTTTTTATTTTCAAGAGAGGGAGATGGCTATGTTGAGGGTGACACTGATGTATGCTTCTCTTCTCCATTGTTTCAAGTAATGAAGGTAATTTTTATTTTTATTTATGTCATAAATAAAATAAAAATTACCTTCATTACTTGAAACAATGGAGAAGAGAAGCATACATCAGTGTCACCCTCAACATAGCCATCTCCCTCTCTTGAATATAAAAAGAAACCCTAATTACAAAACTAGAAGAAAGAAGAGAAACCCTAAAAATCCTAACTTTGGCCCTTTGCTGGACGCTGGACGCTCTGTACGTTGCACTGCAGGTGATATTTATAGGTGCAGAAGGCCGAGGAGTCCCGGATGAAGTTGCCCACGAAATCTGGGATTTGATCTCATCTATTTTGCCGCAAAAACTAGAGTTTTGCCGCAATTTGCGGCAAAGTTGGCTCTTCTGGCCACGCGCTTTGGCGCGTGGCCTCTCCTGGTCCGTCCATGTAGGCTTTTGCTTCTGGAAGCGTGATCCTGGCTCTCCATCTTGGGATTTCGAGATAACTTAGTAATCAAGTTACCTTGATCTCAAGTATCTCAAATCTTTTATCTACGAATTCCCTTCTTATCTTTGGTTTTTATGCACATCCTGCAAGAGTTTAGGGTTGGGTAGAATTCTATCCTTCCCTCATCTTTAATAATTGCAACTTTAGCCCTTGTATATTTGCACTTTGACAATCTGATATTTGCACTTTTACTCTTGGGCTTCAAATATGGGCTTGGATCTGGGCTTTTGGGCTCTTTAAGCTTTAATTCTTTCTTTTTATTATTTCGAGGCCTGCACACAATAAATTACAAATTATTAATAAATGTGCAGAATTAAATAAATAAATATGAAAATGTGATGGTAAATATGATGATAAAAAGCACTTTTCACTACCAATCACACCCCCACACTTATCTTTTTGCTCGTCCTCGAGTAAAAACAAAGAAAAAGAAATGAAAAGTTAATCTAACCTAACTCACTTTTGTAGGAATCACGGTTGCACTTAGCACGTGCAACAAGCCGTTAAACCTCTAGGTTACCCTAGAGGACGAGTGTTGTCTCGTGAGGGTTTTCAGCGGATTGCACCCACAAAATCCACAAAAAGGAAAATATTTGAATTATTATTTGAAGAGACTAAGTAGTCTATAAGTTTTAGGATCCTCATTTTTATTCATTCTTTAAACTTAGTCTTAATAAAGTTAATTGTTTTCCATTTTAGGTAAGAATTAAAATTGAATTTCTAATATAGTCTTTTTCGTTACCAAAATCATATGCATCCTTATGTTTTACTAGGAATTCCTTAACTTGGACTCTCATGCCTCTTTATTTTTTTTTTTTTCTTTTTTTTATTTATTATTATTATTTTTTTAAATATATATAACGCATCTAATTTTCTTTCGTGTAAGCATCAAGGCTTCTTGAGGCCCTCATACCTAACTAATTGATTATTAGATGTGTTAATACATATATTATATTCTTAGTCTTCTTAGGCTTTCTAATCCACCCATGTAACGAACTTAAAGTCGATGACTCCCAAACCGGTTGGCTTTAGGGCACCAGGTGAGAAAACACCCCGCGGACTCAAATTCGAGTGAACTAGGCCCCAAAACTAAGGACTTTATTTTATTTACTCACCTTTAGGCATGAATACTTATGCTTCTTGAGGCACATGTATCAGCTTAATTGGTGATTTTTTTTTTTTTTATGAGACACAAGGTCTTTGTCTTAGAATCCTAGATATGCATTTGGTATGCACATTTCATTAAGGTAAAAATCAAGACTAATTATTTATTCAAATTCTCCTCCTATACCTAAAAATTTAAACAATTTATTTATTTTGACCAAGTTTTTAGAAATCCTAATCGTGATTTTCCTAATCCTTAAAACTAACTTAGATTTCTTTCAAAAAAATAAGTCAAAATATTTCCTTTTTATAACAAATTTTTTTTTTAATTTTTTTTATTAGCATTTTTTTTTTTTTGTTAGTTTTTACCTATGTTAGTATGTTAGTAAAGCCCACCCCCACACTTATCTCATGCATTGTCCTCAATGTATGAATGAATGCATATATGCATGAAACAGAACAAGGGAAGGCGGAAGTTACCTTAGGGTGGTGGTTCCGGAGGTGGTCTAATTGGTTCACGAAATGCGGCCCAATCAAGATAACAGATAATTTGGTAGAACCCACCAGAAACTTTCCTTACATAACCAACTAAAATATATGTATAATCAATTTTTTGTATTTCCACCCCATCAAATTTCCAAATTTCATAATAAATTTCAGAGTTAATTGTCTCAACCTCCTTGTCCCAAAATGGAGTATGAAAAGATGGAATTATTGACTTGGACATTATAGGTACGGGAACGAATACCGACTCAAGGAAGATGCTCAAATCAAGTAAGGGCTCAGGAGTCGGGCTAGGTTCAAGAATTGGGTCCAAGTCAAGAAATTGAAACTCAAGTCCACAATCTTCTTCCCACAATGGAATGTGACCTAATATGGGTGATATCTCTTTACTTCCAATATTAAGGAATTCTAGCTCATCGCCATACAATTCTTCAAAACTAAGGTCAACATCTTCCGTCAGAATTGTACAATCAGTTTCAGAAGTAAAGAGATTGTGAGAATCTAGGTCAAGTTCAATATGATCATCTAAAATGGGTGATTCAATTTCATAATGAATTGGAATAGGATCCAATGTTGACTCGGGAGAAGTGAAATCAGGTGGAGACACTGGAGTCATTATTGGATCAGGAAATAAAATTGAATCATCAAGTGGGAGATCATGATCATATTCATGCTCAAGTTCTATTTCAGGAAGGAAAAACTTGCCAAATTATCAAGAATTGGAGTTTCGGCAAGTTCAGATGATGGCACTGAAATAGAATCTTGTTGTCCAAAGCAACTTGGTTCGTCGGCTCTAAGAGAGTGGTCAGCGATATCAGAATTTGCCGAACTGTAAGAACGCAAAGATTGAACCATCATATCTAAATCATGCTCGCGAGCTAATCTAGCCTGAGTCATGGCTTCAAGCCTCTTTTGGAATTGGATTTGGAAAGAGGAAGTGAGATCGTGATGAAGTTGTGAATCGGTGACTCACGCATCATCATGTCTAAGATTGATGGTGGTTGTTGCTTGGACTCGTGCATACTCATCATTTCCCCAATAGATGGTTTTCTATTCTGAATGGGTGGATCTGAGTATGAATCTTGGGAAGAATGTGGACTAGATGGATATGGAGGACAATTTGGTTGAGAATTAGACTCGGGGGACTCGAAACCCCATGAACTCTGTGACGAGTTGAAATTATTATGGAAATTATAGTCATAAGATGGGGGGTGTGGGTTATATTCATTCAGATAAGACCATTCCGGCACACTAGATTGGTCAAAGTTAAGATATGCCGGGTTGGTAATATCCGAAAAAGAGTTTGGTGTGTAATATGGATTAAAATTGGAATTATTATTATATGCCATATCACACCAACACAAACAAAACAAACAAATAAACAAACAAAAAGAAAAAAAATTCTATCCTAAGTTAGGGTAGACCTATGACCTAGATGACTCCTAACTGGTTAGACTGTCCACGGGAGGTCGGGTGCAGACTTTGACCACGAGTTAATCAGCCAGGTCAGGGCAAGAGTGGTGGGAGGTTTTCCGTCAAAGACGTTCCTTAATTAAATAACCACCAATCTTCGGGCTTTCGGCCCTCAATCCCTTTCCTAGACACTGATTTGGCAAGAGTCAACTTCCAGCACTGTTCCCCTTTAGGATAATCTCCTATTGAGTCCAAGATGTCCCTAGGGCCAACGTCTACTAATTTTTAAGTTAGGCTTGGGTTAGTGAGTGCTTGGGATATGATTTTTGGGCTAAGGAAGGGTGATGAAATCCCCACCTTATCTTGTTAATGGGTTATGCCCTTAAGATGAATTAGTGCAAGTGTACAAGATAAATAGATAAGATTCACTCAAAGCAGAAAATCAACCAAGAGATGAGTCCTATTCTACATGCAATGCGTACGTACCTTGCTCCAGCACTCTTCAACAGTAAATAAAAATAATTGAAAAGACACGTGCCTAATATGCAAACGTCTAATCAAATTTTATTTTTAACAACCAATAATTTACTGTTGAATTATTAGCAATTTACAGGTATATCACAGAACAAATCAGAACAGAGCAGAAAGCAGAATTTTTAACTTGAAGCACCCTGCAAAAAAAAATGGATCAGTAATTCACCACTGTTGCCGCGTTTCCGCGGCTCTGGCCGCTGTTCCGCGGCAAAACAGTGGGTTCTGGTGCTCTGCCTTCGAGGGCAGAGGCACAGAATAGCAATATGTCCACTGCTGCTGCTATGTTTCTGTTTCCTGTTCTCCAAACCTGCAAACAGAAAAGAATAAAGAATTAGTTAAAAATTAAAATTTTGTTTTAGAGATAAACTTACCGTCCCTCCCCGGCAACGGCGCCAATTTGTTTGATCGAGTTTCCTGCACACAAAATATGAATATTAGATCTGAGAATTAAAGGTGTGCGAGGTGCTCAATACTAATCCGCGGTAGCAAGGCTATGCGGGTCGTGATCCTCAGGGAGGGACTGCGATGGAAGCTTAAGCAAGTTTCTCTAAAGTTTTTATTTTTATTAGTTAAATTAGAAAGGAAGTGGTATTTACAATGAATCGGAAAAGAAAGAATTGGGAGATAGTGATTTAATCTACAAAAATAAAAGAAAAGAAAAGAAAAGAAAACTAACCTTGGTTGGAGAAAATATGTGAAAACCTAACACTTTCTACCTTATTTCGGAGGCGTTGAACGCATAAATCATGGGATCGATCTCAGTCCGCTGTTCGCATTAGATCATCAAGCCTTGGGCAAGTATGAATTGATACGCCTCGAGGAGGAGAACATCTCCATGGAATATCGTTGGCACCACCAAGATTTGTTATACTTGTGGTTCGGTAATCGCTTGCATGCTCATCAAAGATCAACAGAAAGAAAGTAGAAAAGAAAAAGAGAACAAAAAGAAAAGTAAAGCAATGACATAAATAAAAATAAAAATTACCTTCATTACTTGAAACAATGGAGAAGAGAAGCATACATCAGTGTCACCCTCAACATAGCCATCTCCCTCTCTTGAAAATAAAAAGAAACCCTAATTACAAAACTAGAAGAAAGAAGAGAACCCTAAAAATCCTAACTTTGGCCCTTTGCTGGACGCTGGACGCTCTGTACGTTGCACTGCAGGTGATTTTATAGGTGCAGAAGGCCGAGGAGTCCCGGATGAAGTTGCCCACGAAATCTGGGATTTGATCTCATCTATTTTGCCGCAAAAACCAGAGTTTTGCCGCAAATTTGCGGCAAAGTTGGCTCTTCTGGCCACGCGCTTTGGCGCGTGGCCTCTCCTGGTCCGTCCATGTGGGCTTTTGCTTCTGGAAGCGTGATCCTGGCTCTCCATCTTGGGATTTCGAGATAACTTGTAATCAAGTTACCTTGATCTCAAGTATCTCAAATCTTTTATCTACGAATTCCCTTCTTATCTTTGGCTTTTATGCACATCCTGCAAGAGTTTAGGGTTGGGTAGAATTCTATCCTTCCCTCATCTTTAATAATTGCAACTTTAGCCCTTGTATATTTGTACTTTGACAATCTGATATTTGCACTTTTACTCTTGGGCTTCAAATATGGGCTTGGATCTGGGCTTTTGGGCTCTTTAAGCTTTAATTCTTTCTTTTTATTATTTCGAGGCCTGCACACAATAAATTACAAATTATTAATAAATGTGCAGAATTAAATGAATAAATATGAAAATGTGATGGTAAATATGATGATAAAAATGCACTTTTCACTACCAATCAACCACCTCCAGAGGTAGAAAGGAGAGGCGATACGCAAGAAAGAAGACTCCACAAGCAGAGACTTCTTCACAAAGCACCGTGCGTTCTTGAATGCAGAGACTTTATAGAGAATTGCTTCTCTAATCAGGGTGCTGATACCCTAATACCTTCTTCTCAAGGAAATCTCCGGAACCAGGCGAGAAGGAATTCCTTATTGAAGGTGGTTTTGAGAAGTAGCAAGAGGGTTCTACCAACCTTCTGTTCTCTGATTCCCCGAACCAGCGAGAGAAGGGAATCTCATCGCTCGCATCGTCAAAGGGACAAAGTGGTCGCGCGCTGACCAGATTCCTATCGGCACACTTCTCTAGAATCTCTAAGGAGATCTACTTGTAATCTTTTTAAGAATACTTGTAATTTAGCTCCTCAACTCTTTTTATTGTAAGTTTTCCCCTTGCAAATTATATGGAAAACAAGATGGCGACTCCGCTGGGGAACAAATTCTCCACTGCCGAGAATCAAGTGTCGCAATGCGACGAACAGACCTTCGGGTCTAACTCTGAATTCAGAAAAGCCGGTGCAGCCAGAGCCTCTCTGGCTAAATCTTCAAGGAAAGTCTCTGCGGAGACAGAAAAGGTTCTCTGCGAACCTACTGCGGTTCTCTGGTACAACAAGGAAGCACGCTCGCAGTCCAAGTCCTTCACTTTCGAGAACCTGGTCGTTCAATTCGACCAAAGAAGATTTGAAGAAGTCCTCTCTGGGGGTGGTCTAATGCTTCGAGCACGGAAGCATAAAAAGGTCTCCATGACCAAGGTTTCGAAGCGGGAACTAGAAGCAGAATTTTGCCAACACCCTTCAGCCTCGCGTGTGGCTAATCAGGTTCCTTGCGAACCTAAGTATCCTCTGCCAAAGCGGATGTGGAGGTCTAAACAGAAGTCTCTAGCCGAAGCCTCAGGTGTAGCTACGCCAAAATTGCGCCTCTCTCGCGAAGAAAAAGGCAAGATGCCTGTCTGCTCCAACAATGCTGCCAGCCGCGAAGTCATGACGGCAATCATACCGTCGCCCAATTCAAGAGCAGCAATGCCTCGCGCCGGCCTCGTTCTCATGAGCGAAGCTACTGTACCACAGCGAACGCGTAGGGTTTATAACCGCGAAGCTAGAGCCAAAGTACCATCTAAGGCTAATTGCCTTCGCAGCAGCATAGCCGGTAAAGCACCACAGCGTGCTCCGCCCTCCGGTTCGTCAAGCGCTAAGCTCACACCTGATGGCGAAGCTAGAACCGAAGCACTATTCAGTGCTAATCCCTTCTGCAGGGATAAAAGGAGCATGACATCGTCCTATGTGCGATCCAAAAGAGCCTCTGTGCTGGATTGTTTAGGCCCAAGTGGGTCTGATCTACAGGAATTATTGACAAATAAACAAACCTCTTCCTCCTGTTGTCAACAAGTGGGATGTCAGTTGGTGACAGTCCACTCGGTCCATTGCCGGCTGGGACCAATCCCCGCCACTCCTCCAGGACGATGATCAGTTTTTGATCGACTATCGGTACGGGCCCCGGTGAAACATCATAAAAGGAGCATCTCGCGAGATCTACCCTCTGCATCCGTCAACATAACGGAAGAGGACGAGAGTTACGCAGGGGAAGACAAACATCTGACGACACCCCCTACAGCTCCCCAGATCCAGATTACAGCCCAGGCTTAGGCGAAGTCTTGGTGCATGGAGAAGGTGTTTTCTGAAACACCAGATCTAGGGTAGCAATACCCTACCGTTATGAACAGCCTTCCTCCTCAACGGCCCTAGCCTCGCCGGAACCCAGGAGAGCACTCCAACCATCGGATGAAGAAGATGAAGACAGTGGATACGCCTCTTCAGCGACAGTTAGCTCAGTGCGAACAGACAAAGCATCAGTCAACATGGCTGATAATGTTAACGACGACCTCCGTTGGCGTTTGGAAGCTCAAGAGCAAACTTCCAAGACCCAGAAAGAAGATCTGGACAACATTCAATAGATGCTCGCTCAACTCCTCAGTAACCGGAATAACAATGATGCCGGGAGCAATCACGACGAGGAAGAACATCTTAGCAATGACCAGCCGAAGAAGGAAAGGTCCAAGGAAGGTTCTTCTTTAGACGCTGAAGTCCTTAAAGGTCTCCAAGCTCAATTGCGTCCCTAACTCAGAGGGATGAATTAAAGAAAGTATGGGCAGTTCGTCCTTACCCATTGGAGTGGGATTCAGTGCCATACCCACAAAGTTCAAACCACCAACGTTGCATACGTATGATGGTAAAAGTTCACCAAATCAGCACATCTACTATTTCTGGTCTCAGACCGGTAATGTTATAGGTAATGACGCCATCATGGCTAGACTGTTCATTGGCACCTTAAAGGGGGTGGCATTTGACTGGTTCCGAAGTCTCCCTCCGAGCTCTGTCAATTCCTGGATCGACCTGGAAACCCGATTCCTTTCTCGTTTCTATGAGGACGATACTGAGGTAACCATGGACAAGCTCCTCTCCACCGTGCAGAAGAAGGGCGAATCTGTCCGTGACTACATTAAGCGGTTCAGAAATCTGTCTTTGATGTGCCCAGCAGGGATGCCATTACCCATGCTCTTAAAAGACATGCAGGCACAACTTCTTAGACCAGGTAGAAGTTCGCATGGGGGCTGTCAAAGCCCATACCTGGAAGGAATTGGTCGAACAAGCTGAGATAGCCGAAAAGTCGGCTAAAAAGTTCGAACCATCTACCCCAAAGGCAAATGGGGTATGAACAATAAAGGACGTAGCGACATGGCGCAGTCTTCTCAAGCCAAAGGGAAGGAGACTATGTCCGTTGAATTGTCCGGGGATGTGCAGTCAAAAGCCAAGAAGAGCAGCTTCAATAATCAGGAGTCTAAGTTTCCTCCAAAACAGTACTCCTTCAGAGACGATTAAGTGGTCACGATATTCCATTTGCTTCACAAAGGGAATAAAATGAAGCTGTCAGATGCTCGGCGTCCCAATGAGATAGGGCGCACGAACGACCCCAAATACTGTCTCTATCACAGGATGATTCACCATCCTACCGATATGTGCTGTGTCCTCAAAGATAGAATTCAAGCCTTGGTCGACGCCGGAGTCCTGACACTGAAGTCAGAGCAGAAGAAAGTCACTGCCAATATGGTGACCCTCGAGTTCGGCAAAACTCTAAAGGTCACAGTTCCTGACGGGACTTATTGAGTCCTTGCGCCACGGTTGGAAGTCAAGCATCCTCCAGCTAAAACTCAAGATAATAAGGGTCTTGTTCTCTTAACATTGGAGACGGGGGAAGTCATGTGGATACACCCAGACCTCGTCCAAGACGAACAGTGGGATTCAAAGAGGCCCAAGTCAAAGGGTAAATCTTGCAATGTCATCTCCATCCTGCCAGACGACGGCAATCTTACGTCAGCTTCCCTCAGTGATTCAGAAGGAGAAAGGCATGCTTGCACAACGCAGGCCGATGTACCTCAGCCGACGGGTACTCGATCCGAAAAATCGTACTTAAAACAGTATGAGAAAGCTACTGGCGAGACACAACAGCAAACGACGTCAGTACAAGTACCAGCATCCGCTTCGATTCCAACAAGGGAAAAGAGAAGCCTAAAGAGGTCCGATTCGACCAAGTCCTGAAGAAGCCTTCAGGACCAGGGCTTGACATGCCCTTTCGTTTTGACATATTGGCTCAGCTGGCTAATATCCCAGCTCGTATTACAATACACGAGCTCCTTCGTCTCTTAAAAGAGACAAGAGAAGCACTTAGGGATGCCCTAACTAATTCAGAATCATTCCTGACATATATGCCAGAAACCCCTAACGATGACGCTCAGTATTCTTGCCCAGAGTGTCATCACGTACAATCAAAGGTCCCCACTATTACCTTCACAGCGGAAGATATGCTTCTCAAAGATAACAAGCACGATCGACCTCTGTACTATACCGGATATATCGGTTCAACGTGCATTGAAAGAGTACAAGTCGACCCGGGGTCCGCACTCAGCATCATCCCCAAAAGATTACTTTACTTCCTCGGTATACCGCTGTATAGGTTGTCCGCAACCACCACTACAATATACGGTTTCAATGCCGGGAGTAGTCATCCACTTGGAAAGATTCGACTCCGTTACCGAATCGGGAGCCTGAAGTCAGAAGTGACATGCTATGTTATTGACGCCGACACGTCATATAACCTGCTGCTAGGACGACCGTGGATCCACGCAACTGGATCGTTCCCTCTACTCTGCACCAATGCTTCAAATATGTTGAGGATGACGCGACAGTACGAACTGTCTTCGCTGAGAAGCAACCATTCAAAGGGGGGAGAATTACTTCACTGACGCTCTCCTGTATCAAGAGACTGGTGAAGCATCCAAAGAACCATTGCCAGATGATGATGAAAGTGGCAATGAGGCGGATTCGGAATCCAAAGCAGGCATGCCAGCCATTCTGATTGGTGAACCAATTATAGCATGCCTTAATAATCCCAAATGTAATACTCCTTCTGAAGATGAAGGTGAATGGGTAATTAATGATAATATTTCTTTCGATTATCCTGCGAGTGTTGGGCTGTTTGAATCTATTATGGATAGCTCTCTGCACATGCCTTTACATAAGCCAAGTGCGTCCAGTACGCCCATGGAATCCGCAGAAGGAGCCGTTTTCGTGATCCCGCCAGCCAAAGAAGGTCAGTTACCGATAATTTTCGGTAGAACCCAACCACAGGGACCCATGGCTGCAGATTCAAGTTCAGACCCAAACACTCCACAATTCTTTCATTACACACAACCTGCGCGCCATATTATGAAGAAAATGGGATACGACCTAAAACATGGAGAAGGCCTGAATTTTGGAAAAGAAAGGCGCGGTTTGATGCGAAACTTTGTGCCTAAAGGGAGGCCTGCAAATTACTATGATAGTACACGCAGGGGGTTGGAATATGTTACACCCACATCGTCAGCAACGGTTCAATTCACAGTCTATGAACCAATTCCATCACATTTAGCCTCATCCTCCGAGTGGGACTCAGATGTTAGTGTGGGAATGATGTTCGAAAACCTCACCGTTAATATGACTTCGAGCAGTCAATTGGAGCCTGCAGAAGTTACTAATGAGGAACCATGGGCCCAGCAATTAGATCTCCAATGGGAAAAAAGATTCGAACTGCGCGAACCACCTACCGAAGACAAGGTGATGCAGGTCAACTTGGGTAGTCAAGATCACCCTAAGCCCATCTTCATAAGTGAAAGCTTATCACTTACAGAAAAGGAAGAATTGATAATACTCGTAAAGGAGTATATAGACGTCTTCGCATGGAGCTACGAAGACATGCCCGGACTCGATCCACAAGTCGCCATGCACCGTCTGAACATCAAGCCCGACGCCAAGCCAGTCAAGCAACAACAACGTCGGTTTCGCCCAAACATTATGGAAGCTATTGAAGCCGAAGTCCATAAACTCATTGCATGTGGCTTCATTCGGGAGGAACAACATCCAGATTGGGTCGCTAATATCGTCCCCGTCCTCAAAAGAACGGGAAGATACGGATCTGTATCGACTATCGTGACCTCAATACGGCTTGTCCTAAAGATGAATTCCCACTGCCCATCACCGATGTCATGATTGACAACACATGTGGATTCGAAAGAATCTCTTTCATGGACGGCTTTTCAGGGTACAATCACATTAAAATGTATCCCGATGACGAAAAGCATACTTCGTTCCGAACACCTTTAGAGGTATATTGGTACACCGTGATGCCTTTCGGACTGAAGAACGCCGGAGCAACCTATCAACGGGCAATGAGTACAATCTTCCGCGATCATCTCTGAAAAACGGTTAGAGTGCTATGTTGACGACATTGTTGTCAAAAGCCGCACAAGGACGACCATCTTCATGATTTGAGAACGATGTTCGACATAATGCGGGCTCATCAACTGAAAATGAATCCGACAAAATCCTTCTTGGGAGTGTCAAGTGGCAAGTTCCTTGGGTTTATTGTTACATCAAAAGGGATTCATCTTGACCCAGACAAAGTCAAAGCCATTCAAAGCATGCATCCACCGAGGAATCTCAAAGAGCTTAGAGGTCTGCAAGGAAGATTGGCGTATATCAGAAGGTTTATCGCAAACCTTTAAGGCCGTTGTCAGCCGTTCACCCGACTCATGAAAAAGGGTGCTTCCTTTGTATGGGATCAAGCTTGTCAAGAAGCTTATGAAGACATCAAGAGATACCTCACGAAGCCTCCAGTCTTAGTAGCCCTACATCAGGGAAGCCATTCTTGCTTTATGCGAAAGCTCTGGACCATCCTCTTGGTGCCCTCCTCGCTCAAAAGGACGACAATGGTCACGAGCAGGCCATTTATTATCTGAGCAGGACTCTCATAGGGGCGGAATCTCGTTATAATCCTATCGAGAAGGAGTGCTTAGCTCTTGTCTTTGCTGTTCAGAAGACACGATATTATTTGGTCGGCCAAACCATACATGTCATCTCCAGAGTAAATCCTTTGCGTCTTCTCATGACGAAGCCAGGATCATTGAATTCGAGATTAGTTAAATGGGCGCTCCTTTTGTCCCAATAGGACATGATCTTTACCCCACAAAAGGCGGTTAAAGGCCAGGCCCTTGCAGAGTTCTTGGCCGCTCATCCAGTTCCGGAACACTCAAAACTTCACGAAGATATTCCAGATGAAGTCTTCGAGTCTAACGCAACCTCAGAAGAGGAAGTGTGGCAGATGTTCTTCGATGGATCATCACGAATAGGCCCTAAAGGCAAGATCATTGCCGGAGTGGGGGTTGTGTTCATCTCCCCACAGAATCATGTCCTTCCCAGAGCATTCTCCCTGACGGAGTCATGCTCCAACAATGTAGCAGAATATAATGCTCTGCTCATTGGTCTTCAGCTCGCCCATGGAATGGGGGTACGCTACCTTGAAGCTTATGGCGATTCGAAACTGATTATCAATCAGGTTAAAGGCGAATATGAAGTTCGCCACGAGGATTTGGTGCCTTATTATCATACAGCCATCGAATTGGCCAATCTATTTGAAGGCTTCTACATCGGGCACGTATCTCGATCTTAAAATACCAAGGCGGACGCTCTTGCTGCATTAGCAACAACATTAGCCTTACCGGTCGACACCGAGTATCACCTCACAGTGGCAACTCGACATCTTGTATGCTCTAAGCATATGTTAAGAACCCGAGAAGTCTATAATGTCTCCACGGATCTTGAGCCGAGAGATTTGCGATTTCCTCTCATCGACTATGCTTTACATGGTCTGCTGCCAGACGATCCTAAAGAAGCGGCATCTATCAGACGAAGGTCTCTCCGTTTCTACTACGATCCAACCCTGAAGACACTTTACCGTCATTCATATGACGGTGTCCTCCTCCGTTGCCTTTCTAATTCAGAGGCACAGGAAATGCTTAAAGAAGCACACAACGGCATTTGCGGAGCTCATCAGCCAGGTCCAAAACTCAAAGATAGGTTGCATAGGCTTGGATACTATTGGCCGACCATGATAGCGATGCCATCCAATATGCACGAAGGTGTAAGCATGCCAGATTCATGCGGACTTCATACACCAGCCCTCGGAGTTGCTCCACCCGACTGTTGCTTCATGGCCATTTGAAGCATGGGGAATAGACGTCGTAGGGCCGATTAGCCCCTCTTCGACAAGAGGTCATCGGTTTATCCTGACAATAACCGATTACTTTTCAAAGTGGGCAGAAGCCATACCACTGGTTGAAGTCAAAACCTCTAATGTGGTTAATTTCATCAAACACCATGTCATTCATCGATTTGGTGTCCCTAGGCGTATCATCCATGACAATGGCCCCCAATTCATAAGTCAGGTATTCTATCGATTCTGCGATAAATACCGAATTCAGAATGTGGCATCGACTGCCTATAACCCCGCCGCTAACGGCTTGGCGGAAGCATTCAACAAAACGATCATCAAGCTACTCAAGAAGTTCGTCTCCTCGAATAAGCGAGATTGGGACGAAAAGCTTGGTGAATGTCTTTGGGCATACCGAACCACGGTTCGGACACCGACAGGCAATACGCCTTGTTCCCTGGTGTACGGGTGTGAAGCAGTCATACCTTTGAAAATTCAGATGCCGTCATTACGAGTTGCTCTGACCACTAAGATCACATCAGAGGACAATGATCGATTGCGTCTTCACGAGCTCGAAGCCCTAGATGAGAAGCAGCTACAAGCTCAGCAGCATATCGAGTTGTATCAAGCTCAAATCTCAAAAGCCTTCAATAAGAAGGTCAAACAAAGAGTCTTCCAGAAAGGAGACTTGGTTTTAGCCGTCAGACGACCAATGATTATGACGCACAAGACCAAAGGCAAATTTCAGCCTAAATGGGAAGGACCGTTTGTAATAAAAATAGTCTATTCAAACGGAGCATACCGCCTCATGACTTCAGATGGCGACTTACTCATGATGTCGATCAATGGCAAATTTTAAAGAAGTACTATCCTTGATTAAGGACCCTTCTTACGATCAAGTTAACACTTCACCTCTGATCAAGACCTTTATGTCCAAGGTACATGCAAAGAGAGTCTCTCTCTTCCTCCAAGCGAGATCATACAACCATAAACCAGTAGGAACCTGGCCGTACACTGGTTCTCTCAAAGGAAAATCAAGGTTACACATACGCTAACCAGATGATCCAATATCCTTAACGACTAAGGAGAGAGAAAATGTTGGCCTTTAAGCCCAACATAAGTCCTCGACAACTCATCATACTGAGGGGAATAGCATGGCTAGCCCAATTCAAACGGTAGTTGGTAAAGGCATATCAAACCCGTTGACAGCTGAGGATTTGCTAAAAATCCTAAGGGACCTGTTCCCATTTGATTCCCTCTCCAAAATCACTTACCAATTCTCATCCACAGAATGGTAAGACCATATATGCATTTCGCTGTTACGTTATGAAAAAACACCTAGAGGGGGGTGAATAGGTGTTAGTGCTAATCTAAAACTTAATGCAAAACTAAGTGCGCTAAATGACGGAAGCTAATGCAAATTATGCACAAACTAATACAATACAACAAGTGTAGCCGAATTCCCCTTGCGAGGCTCTGGACTAACTCCCCTTGATTCCCCTTGAAATGGGTTGAGGTGCTATGTGAAGCTCTTGTTGGATGAGTATAAGTTAGGCACACACACAAGCAATCCAAGCAATATGAAATACACACAAACAAGCCAAGCATATAAGAATGAATTGCAATATAAAAGATGCAAGGCAACACAAGCAATGTATGATATGAATGAATCAATGCTCAACACAAGCAAGTATGATATGATGATGAGTATGATGCTTAGCACAATTATAAGAGAGAGTTAGAGAGACAATGGATCAAAACGCAAACACCAAGATTTGTTTCGAGGTTCGAGCACCTAGCTCTACATCCCCGCCTACACCACCGTGTAGGATTTCCACTATCTCAACTCCCACCGAGGGAACCTCTACCAAAGAGGATTTCTTACAACTCTAGGAGTACCAACTCCTCTCTCAAACAATAACCTCCACCGTGGCCCAACAACCAACAACAACACCTCTACCGAAGAGGCTCACAACCAATCTCAATCACCTCACACTTGAGGGATACAAAACCAATCACCCGATCACCTCTACCTAAGAGGGATACAACAAGAATAAGGGTGTACAACTTAGAGGTTACAAACAACAACCTCAAAAATCTCTCTCTTTCTTTCTTTTTCCACAAAACAAAGATCCTAATAGTTTAGGATAGAAGATATAGCTCAAGTGTGGAATCAAAGTGTTTTTGGAAACAAGCAACAAAGAAAAACTACTTGGGAAATCTCTTGTATATGATAGAAAATGAAATACCAAATCAAAATCCCAAAACCTAGTTTTCTTTGATTTTCAAAACCCAAAACAAATAAAGATGAGAAGTTTTAAAGCCCCAAAAACTCTTTTTAAAACTCTTTTAAACACTTCAGAAAACTGGAAATTTTTCTCTTGGAAAACTTGGCCAAAATCCCCAAAGAGATGGGGTTTATATAGCCCCTATACAAAACTAGCCGTTAGGCTGAGCTGGCAGTCTGACAGACTGCCGGTCGACCGGTCCGGTCGACCGCCAACGGTCAGAAATATGACCGTTGGGCAACAGCGGTCGACCGGCCCGGTCGATCGAAACAAAACAGAGAGCAAAGCTCTCTTCTGCGGTCGACCGGTCCGGTCGACCCAGAAAACCAGAGAGCAGATATACTGCTCCGGTCGACCGGCACGGTCGACCGTCCACTGTGCCAGAAACGTGCACAGGTTTGTGCACGTCGGTCGACCGGCCCGGTCGACCGACTTCTGACCTAGTCGACTGGTCAGAGACCAAGTCGACTTGGTTGAAGCCTGGAACAGAAAATCTGATAAAAACTTGTTTTAAAAATATTTTATCTTTTACAAAACTTCCATAAAACTTGTTTTACATATTGCATTGATATTAATCATGTGATAAAACATTTCTACTCAAATATCAAGCATATGAAATTTACTTTTGTTTCCTTTCAAAAAATCAAGAATCAACACTTGTATTTTTCTCAAAACTTGGTTTTCAAGAACATGAATAGGGATATCAAAATAAGTTTGTTTACCAAGTTAAAGCATGTATGTATAAATAGAAAACATCTACTATACATATAACATATGTAAACTTGTTTTGATCAACTATTCATAAAAACCAAATATCAAATCATAAAACGTGTGTGTTTTGTGCACTTGAGCATATCAACTAAACTAAGCTTTACAAATATGGATCTAAAACACGAACTCTAAACTAGATACCTAAGTCTTCTTGACGATCTTCCATCTTCAAGTAGACTCGGTTCAAACTCCGTCCATGGGCTAGGCAAAGTGTGAACTTGAAGCTTTGCCCTGGAATCACCATGAGTAGCTTCTAAACTCCTTGTTGAAGCTAATCACCAACTAATATCCTGTTAATGATCTGAAACTTAGAAACACAAGAATATTAGTAAACATAACTACATGAGTGTTGATCATCATCAAAACTAGAGTGGAAGGCCATTGGGCCAACAATCTCCCCTTTTTGATGATGACAAAACTCATGGAGTTATATATGCATGGATTAAAGATAAGCTTCAAGAAGCTCCCCCTTAACTCATGCATAAGGATAAACAATAAATATATGCAATGAATATTAAACATGAAACATGTATATGCATAAACAATAAATGGTTCTAGATATCAAATGGAATATTCAAAACAAAATAAGCTCTAGATACCAGTTACAAAGGAAACTCTATAAATCAATTAAACTTAATATTCTTGAGATTCTTGAGATTAAAACATAATATATGCATAAACATAAGCATGCATATAAAACTTCATAAATCTTTCTCTCCCCTTTTTGTCAATCATCAACAAAGGGGTAATCAAAATCATAAATAAAACGAGGGGTAAAAATCTTTCCTCCCCTTTATGTCAACAAAACAATAAAAGACAATGTTATCCCCCTTTTTGTCTAAAACAAAAACAAAGTCAATAAGGGGTGACTTTAAAAACATGATATCAATTGAAAATATATCAATGAAGCATCTTGATACCAAAAGAAAATAAACAAGGATAATAAGTGTTATATGCTATATACATTCATGAAGAGGAAGACGCTAAGTTAGCTTCCCTACACATATGCATTACATGAAGGAGGGAGTTAAGCCCTAATTCACATAACACACATTATGTAATGAATAAGAGGAGATGTGAAGCTCCCCCTACACACGTGTACCACATAAGAAGAGATGTGAAGCTCTTCAATACACAATACACTCAACATGAATCTATATGAAGAGATGTTAAGCTCTCCTTGCATATAAGCAATACAAATCAAAACTTTGAATATTTTCTTTAAACAAAATTTTGGAAATACCAATTGTAATTAAACATAAGTCTTGAATTCTTAAACATGAATCTTGAAACCAAAACAAATTTTGAATTTCTTAAATATGATACCAATTGTAAGAATTGTTCATTTTAAAACATATAAACAAAATTGATGTTGATATCATATGTTTAAAATAACACTTTTAATCATAAAGTGTGGGAGTACAAATACCAATTGAAATACAAAATCAAATTTTCTCCCACTTTATGAAATACAAACTAAAATATGCATAGTCTTGATACCAATTTAAAAGTAATCAATTGAAACAAAAGTGAAACTCAAGGTGTTGGGTCATGCTAGAGCTTGAGTAAAAAAAAAACTAAAATTGTGATTTTTTTTTTTGAACACAAAAAACATATATGTATGAAATTTAGATACCAATAGAAATTGATACCATTGAAATTGAAGCATACATACATAAACAAATATATGAGTATACCAAAAATGTCAAAATTGATACCAATTGAAAGAGTTCAATGATACCAATTGAATCAACAATAATAATCAAGTGTATATCTCATATAATCTACCAACCAATCAAGGTTCAAGTTTTAAATGATTTTCAATATAAGGCATACATGAACATGATCTCCCATCCAACCTCCCTTAGAAGGTAGGGGTTTTCAAAAATAGATTTGAAAATTTAGTTTTGTTTGAAAATCTCTACCATATGAAGAATATCGCAACTAGTTAAATGGAAAAATTTGTTAACTAGTACGAAATCCTTCAAGTAAGGAATAAAACAAATTGTTTTTCACAAACATGGAATCCACATCATATCAACACTCAAGTTCAATTAGGCATAAATAAGACTCATGAAAACAAAACATGAGCAAGCAATAAATGTGAGTGTAAAAATAAAATATGAAGATCATAATCATGAAAATTTGGCAATAAGCTCAATTATTCCTTAAAACACGAAATCATCAAAACTATCTAATTTCAAGGCATATGTATGTCTAATACAAACTAAGGTATACATACATATCCAAAACTCAACGAGTCCACAAAATATATGCATTAAGGCACGTGGCTCAAAAAGGATACTCATGTATAGTCAATAGTTTGGATAAGATGGACATATACATGAAGTTAAATATTGACACAATAAACATGACAATCATGAAAACATGAAAAGCATGAAAAGTATGAAAATTTAGCTTTTCATTAAAACAATTTGATACCAATTCTTTTCAAGGTATATGTATGATTTGTCAACACAAGAAGTATACATACATATCCCTTAAACACACTTTGAGTCCATAATAGATATTTGCATGAAAGGCAAATGACTCAAGGGGTATACATGTATATCTTCAAGTTTGACAAAATACACATATACATGAAATGAAAACTCATAAAAACAAATACCAAAAATGGAATACAAGTTTAAAATGTATGAATCATCAAAACTAGACTATACTAGCACATCTAATGGGAACAAACAAGCATTCAATCCCAAACATATATAGATTTATTTGTAGCCCACTCTATATATAAGTATATAACTAGTCTTAATGAAAACTAACATCTAAACATATATTCAAAACATGAAGCATCAAAACACAATATAAAAATCATCATGATAAAACTAAAATATGATTATTATGTAAATTCACATGTATTAGATTCATGATGTACATTATAGCTTAAACAAAAGTGAGAACACTAAGTATGGATTCATATAAGCATGTGTGTCTCAAATACTATACATGTATGTCAAGGATCTAATAAACATGGAATGAACATACTAATCCATAGACATCAAAAACATGTTATAAACAATGAAATGGAAAGCATGTAAACATAATAAATGGGAGCAAAGGATTGTTACCAAAACCGAAGAAGCAACTTTCCTTGTCTCCAAAACATGGTGGTCTTCTCCACCAAAACTTCCCTTGAAAGTGATGCATCCAATAGATTTCCTTTAAGTCCGGAACGCATCCACTCCAAGGTGCTATCACTCTCACGTCATGTGAGAGCCCACACCTACATCAAAAACTTTAGGGTGGTCTTTGGTACCCATATCTTCTTGGGTCCATGGGGGTTAGTACCTTCTCTAACCCAAACAAATTTCTTTGCTAAATTTGAAACATTTAATCTATCATAACAAAATTTAGTAAGATGGCCCTTACGATCACAATGTGTACAAGTGTACACATGAGCATATGTGTGATGGTGTCCGTGTGGAGCATGTGTATGCCGTGGAGGGTGTGCATGCATAAATGATGGAACTTGTTTCTTTCGAACCAAGGTTTCCAACCGTGTATGGTTCTTAGCACATTGGCTCATAGTGGAGCCCAAACAATCCATTTTCTCCTTCAACATATTTATATCATTTTTAATCATAGAAGAAGTGGAGCATGCAAGGGGTGATCTAGGTGAAACTACCCTAGCATGGCAAACATGTTCATCAATCTTATTTTTCAAAACAATATTCTTATCTAAACAAACATTCAACTCATTTGAAATAGAAATAATTTTATTTTTCAAAGCAATATTCTCTTTAAAACAAAATCAATTTTTGAAGACAAGTTCTCATTTTCTTCAAAAGAACATGGCAATTATTTTTAGATTTTAAAAAATCATTTTCTTTAAGTGCAAGATCAAGTTGAGATTTTAATGAATCCCTCTCATTAGCAATCTCCTCTTTCTCTTACAAAACAACATCAAGTCTAGCAATCAAATTTTTATTATCATTATTAATGCCTAGACTTTTCTTTTTCAACAAATTATATTTTTCTATTAGTTTTTCACAAACAATGGAAAGTTCTTCATTCAAAGCATGGGCATCAATATGATCATTTGAAGAACTAGCATCATCATCACTATCTAATGGAGTTTCCGAGTATACCTCAAGGGAGTCATTCCTTGGACCATGAAGCATTGTGAATTGGATTCTCCACTAGACTCCTCTTCTTGAATTTGAACTTGAAGCTCCGAGGTGGTGGTGGTTGTCAATTTGTTCCATACTGCAAAGGCGGAATCAAAGTTAGAAACACATAAGAGATAATCTTTAGGAAGAGTGCTTCTAATAGCCTCTAGGGCTTGTGCATTGGCCCCTAAATGATTGCAATCACCAAGATAACATCTCTTGGTGGCCGCAAGGAAAACATGCAAACCTAGGGTCTTTAGGTACATGGACATCCTATACTTCCAAACATCAATGTTGGAAGGGTCAAAGTTAGGAGGGGTCATGAAGTCCAAGGTAAACTATATATGAATGTGCAAACAAACAAATGCAAATGAGATTAGCAAGCAAATGGATCACTCCTAGGATGTTAAGCCTAAGTATCAGGAGCACTAGCTCTGATACCAATTGAAAAAACACCTAGAGGGGGGTGAATAGGTGTTAGTGCTAATCTAAAACTTAATGCAAAACTAAGTGCGCTAAATGACGGAAGCTAATGCAAATTATGCACAAACTAATACAATACAACAAGTGTAGCCAAATTCCCCTTGCGAGGCTCTGGACTAACTCCCCTTGATTCCCCTTGAAATGGTTGAGGTGCTATGTGAAGCTCTTGTTGGATGAGTATAAGTTAGGCACACACACACAAGAAATCCAAGCAATATGAAATACACACAATCAAGCCAAGCATATAAGAATGAATTTGTAACGCCCCGATCCCGGCGATACGGGGACGTCACTGCAACGTATATACGTAAGTCCGAAGTACCTTCCCGTATATACGCTAAGCATCAGTACAGACAAGAATCAGAGTACGGAAGCAAATGGTGCATTATACATTCAACACATATAAACAATTACAGAATTATCATCAGAGTGATCTAATATTACATGAATATCATATCACTAATATGCGCAAATGCGGAATACAAGCAGATGTACAATATATATGAACAGTATAAAAGGAAGCTCACATACACGTATACAAGGAAAGTACAAGCATAAATAGAAAAAGGGCACTCACGAGTTTGCTAAGGAAAAACTCGAGAGGCACAAAGGGGGTCTGGAAGGATGGAACTCTGAAAGGTCGGCTGGAGATCCATGCTACCGCTGCGTTACTCTGAACACACGCTCCTAGCTCCAAGATCTGGACGTGAGAATCCAGGGGAGTCAAATAATACTCCCCAGGCGAGTGTAGAAGCAAAACCAAGTGGTGAAGCAGGGTAAGCACAATAATGCATATATCAAGTAGGAAATACTCAGGAGGCAGATAGGATAGAGCAGGTAAGAATAGACATGACATGAGAATCATAAAACAGGAATTCCGAATGAAACCAATCCGAGCTACCAGGTAGTTATAACATAATACTCATAAAACATGAAATCCGATATAAAGTCCGGAAAAGCAAATACGGTAAGGCACATCACGGATTCATAGCTATTTAAGATGTAGGCTTTGGTATGCGTCCCATTCCACATACCTCTACTTACAACTTAAAGAGCCGGTTATTATGACACTTTATTATTACTCGTCTTACCCATATATCTAGGTATGTGGCTCGGTGTACAGCCAACTCACATACATCCATATATAAGCAAGTCGAGGTTGTTATTGGAAATCAGCGGTTGTATCGACGAACTATGTTTACAGTGGGTCCCGTACATACCCGGGACCACGGCCAATGATTGTTCCGTTGCATGGAAACGGAAGCCAGCCGCAAGGCTCAACATGAGGGACTTATGTATGCCCTGTAATAACATGAATAAGGGAGCCAGCTCTCCCCTCGGTCCCCTGGAGTACCACAGGTCAGACCGGATATAGTGCACAATACCTAATGCCACTGTAAACACGAACACATATCGATATCCGCATGTTTCCCCCGACCCAATATAAGTTGGTACTTTTTAGGGTTTAATAGTTTAATTATCACTTTACGGGAAAAACAGGAAATAGACATGATCAGGAATAAGGAGTACATAAGTACTATATAGTCAGGTCACTGCATGTAAAGCAGGAATACAATATACAGGTCACTGATCATGACACAGGATCATAAGTCAAGGTCCCCGTAAAGATGATAATCACAAGTCAAATCATCATGCTGGGTGTCAAGTGATAGCATGACAGAGTGGTGATATTTAGTAAACAACCAAACATAACAAGAGATGGATAATAATCAGGTGGCAAGTTATGTCAAGAGATTGATAATAGTCTGGGTAAGTCAGGTCATACCAAGAGGGTCTAGCCAAGTAGTAGTATGTCAGGTGGTCAGGTGGTATACACTAGATGTCAGGTGATATACATGTGTTAAAAGGTAGCATGTAACTAGCAAGTCTAAAGTAGTAGTAGGGCAAGTGTAACATAAAAGTAATCCAAAGTCCAACGACCACGAAGGGTCGGCCACGCATGGTATAAGCAATAAAAGACATAGCACATGAAATAAAATACATGAAAGCTAAAGCGAGAACATGCGCATAATCAATGAAATAAGAAGTAAGAGGGTAGCGAGTGAGAACACTCGCCTGAGTCACCAATATACCGAAATATCCGAAATCCACTGAAGTTCGGGATGCGCCATAACCTGATATAAATATGTAGAGGGAAGAGGAGAGAGAAAGAATTAGAGAGAGAAAGAGAGGTTTAGAGAGAGAAAGTCTAGAGAGAGAAAATGGGATTTTAGAGAGAGAAAGTGTAGAGAGAGAAAGTCTAGAGAGAGAAAATGGGATTTTTAGAGAGAGAAAGTGTAGAGAGAGAAAGTCTAGAGAGGGAAAGGGATTTCTAGAGAGAGAAAATGTAGAGAGAGAAAGGGATATCCTAGAGAGAGAAAATGGGGATTTTTAGAGAGAGGAAACCTAGAGAGAGAAAGTGGGAATTTTTAGAGAGAGAATCTAGAGGGAGATTTCTAGAGAGAGTCTAGAGAGAGAAAGCCTAGAGAGAGAATTAGGGTTCTCTTTAGAGAGAGAAAGAGATGATGAGAGAGAGAGAGAATCAGGAGAGAGAGTGCTAGAGTGAGAAAGAGAGGAGAGAGAAAGAGAGAGGAGAGAGAAACAGTGAGAGAGAGAGAGAGGTTACAGTGAGAGAGAATGAGAGAGAGAGGGAGATGAGAGAGAGAGAGAGAGAGCTAGAGTGAGAAAGAGAGGAGAGAGAAACAGTGAGAGAGAGAGAGACTTCCAGGAGAGAGAGAGAGGGAGAGAAACAGAGAAGGGGGCTGTTGCCCCCTTGCTCCCGCACACAGCGCCCCCCCCTTGGGGGCGCTCGGCCCTGGCCGCCGGCCAGGCGGCGGCGCCGGGCGGCGCTGGCCGCCGGCGGAGGAAGAGGGGGCGGCTGCCCCCTCAACAGAGAAGGGAGGGGGGCTGTTGCCCCCCTCCAGCAGAGCAGAGAGGAGAGAGAGGGGGCTGTCGCCCCCTCCTCAGCCCCGCACAGGGGCCCAGGCGGGCCCCTCGGCCGCCCACGGCCGCCGGCAGGGCGCCGGCGGCGCCCGGACTGGGGTGGCGCCGGCCACCCCAACGAGAAAAAGGAGGGGGCTGCTGCCCCCTCCACAACCGCGCACAGGGGTCTCAGGCCCCCTGGTCGCGCCCAAGGCCGCCGGCCTTGCGCCGGCGGCGGTCTGCCCTCGCCGGGGCAGCGCCGGAGGAGGGAGGCGAGGCCGGCGAAGGTGGAGATGGCCGGATCTCGCGGGAAGAGGAGAGAGAGATGGGGGAAATTGAGGAGTGGAGAAGATGGAGGAGGAGATAGAGAGAGAGGATTGAGGGAGAGATTAGAGTTGAAGGGAGAGAGAGAGAGAATTTGGGGAAGAAGGAGGAAGAGGAGGAGGTGCGGCTGTCGTTGGCGCCAGGGAGAAGAAGGAGAAAAAAAAGAAAAGAAAAAAGAAAAGAAAAAGAAAAAAGGGAAAAGATAAAGGGAAGGAAGAAAGAAAAATAAAGAAAAGAAAAAGAAAAGAAAAAGAAAAGGAGAAAGGATTGATGGGAGATGGTGAGGTGGAGATATTTGTTGATGAGGTGGAGAAAATGGAAGTGTGTGGAAGTTGGTGGAAAAAGGAAGGAAAAGAAAGAAAGAAAGATTAAAAAAATAATAATATAATAATAAGGTTGAAAAATCGACTGTCTCCGAAAAATCCCCAAAAATACTCGGAGGTGGAAAACGTCATCCTGATGAATAATATGAAATCGGTTTTCAGAAATAAAATCTCATTTTCAAATTAAAAATCCGGAAGTCAACCGCCGATACCGGTCTACACCGGGTCGGCCGGATTTTGATAAATTCCGAAAAATCCCAGAAAATGTATTAAAGAAGAAAATATGATTTTAAGACATAAAGTGAAAGCGGAATTCAGAAATTCAATTCCGATTGTAAACTAAAAATCCTGGAATCAGTTAACTACCGACTCCGAAGGAATTTTCATAAAATCATAAAATCCTCAGAAAAAGAATGTAGGTAGAAAATATGATTCTAAGGAATAATGCCTAAAGGACCATCATGAAATTCCAAACTGTTTGTGAAATAAAAAATACTGGAATCAGTCTTCTACCGACTCCGGCGGAATATCCATAAATTCGTAAAATCCTCAGAAAAAGTATTTAAGTATTAAACATAATTCTAAGAAGAAATGTCTAAAGAACCCTCTAGAAATTCTAAACAGTTTGTAAGATAAAAATTCGGGAATCGGTCAGCGGCACTGGCCGACACCGGTTTTGAAGAAATTCATTTTAATTCCAGAAAAATCTAGAAAATCACAGAAAATCTAATATATTGGAAAATAATATTTGAAACTGAAATCGGTCAAATCTAATCACCGGAAAGACCAAACCGAGTAATACTCTAGGATCGGGCCTTCGGTTCAGACTAGGGCTGACTCCGAGTCCACGAATCCAAATCCAAGACAAAACAATTATATAAAGAATTCATAATACAAAACAATTACAGGAAACAAATCGAAAAATACGATCGGAAAATCTGAATACGCAACTAAGTACGTATTCCGGGAACGGGGTATTACAATCCACCCACCTTACAAAAATTGCGTCCTCGCAATTTCGTTAAGGGCAAATTGAATACAAAGGGGACAAAGGCTGGAA
This sequence comes from Agave tequilana, assembly GCA_038442645.1. Classification (NCBI taxonomy): domain Eukaryota; kingdom Viridiplantae; phylum Streptophyta; class Magnoliopsida; order Asparagales; family Asparagaceae; genus Agave; species Agave tequilana. Next base: position 58,941 of record JAVJIF010004502.1, read on the forward strand.
TTTATACTAATTAAGATATGAAGCACTATAGGTAGGGCTCTCAAGTCAACTGAATAATAATCATACTCTGCATTTCCGGCTGATGATGTCGTGGCTGTGTAATAAATCTTTAGAATAATGCTGAATAATACTGATGATGTCGTGGCTGTGAAATAAATGAATACTGATGATGTCGTGGCTGTGTAATAAAGAAAACCCCGAAAATCCTGAGCATAATAAAGAAGACCGATAATTAAGAATCCCGACTGCTGTCTTCTGAAAGATAGCCAGATCAAGATCGATCTGGAGAATACCAAGCTTCATAGAATTGGCCGAAGAGATCACATAATAGCTTCATTCTGAACCAGCCACTACCTCTCTAGTCTAGTCATATCTTAAAATAGTATAAGGCTTCATAAAACCAAAACATAAAACCAAAACGGGGAAAGGATAGGAGAGACTAGGAATCAAAGGAAAAGATAGTCAAGGAGGGATTTGAAATCAAAGGAAAGATAGTCAAGAAATAGATAACTCTGCACTTGTAGTTGGAATGTATAACCAAGACTCATGTATTCCAGTTGCAAATCTCTTTACCATTGATTTGCCTTCTGGACGTACTGAGGAGGTTTAGAGCCTAAGCTCTGATACCAACCTGTAACGCCCCGATCCCGGCGATACGGGGACGTCACTGCAACGTATATACGTAAGTCCGAAGTACCTTCCGTATATACGCTAAGCATCAGTACAGACAAGAATCAGAGTACGGAAGCAAATGGTGCATTATACATTCCAACACATATAAACAATTACAGAATTATCATCAGAGTGATCTAATATTACATGAATATCATATCACTAATATGCGCAAATGCGGGAATACAAGCAGATGTACAATATATATGAACAGTATAAAAGGAAGCTCACATACACGTATACAAGGAAAGTACAAGCATAAATAGAAAAAGGGCACTCACGAGTTTGCTAAGGAAAAACTCGAGAGGCACAAAGGGGGTCTGGAAGGATGGAACTCTGAAAGGTCGGCTGGAGATCCATGCTACCGCTGCGTTACTCTGAACACACGCTCCTAGCTCCAAGATCTGGACGTGAGAATCCAGGGGAGTCAAATAATACTCCCCAGGCGAGTGTAGAAGCAAAACCAAGTGGTGAAGCAGGGTAAGCACAATAATGCATATATCAAGTAGGAAATACTCAGGAGGCAGATAGGATAGAGCAGGTAAGAATAGACATGACATGAGAATCATAAAACAGGAATTCCGAATGAAACCAATCCGAGCTACCAGGTAGTTATAACATAATACTCATAAAACATGAAATCCGATATAAAGTCCGGAAAAGCAAATACGGTAAGGCACATCACGGATTCATAGCTATTTAAGATGTAGGCTTTGGTATGCGTCCCATTCCACATACCTCTACTTACAACTTAAAGAGCCGGTTATTATGACACTTTATTATTACTCGTCTTACCCATATATCTAGGTATGTGGCTCGGTGTACAGCCAACTCACATACATCCATATATAAGCAAGTCGAGGTTGTTATTGGAAATCAGCGGTTGTATCGACGAACTATGTTTACAGTGGGTCCCGTACATACCCGGGACCACGGCCAATGATTGTTCCGTTGCATGGAAACGGAAGCCAGCCGCAAGGCTCAACATGAGGGACTTATGTATGCCCTGTAATAACATGAATAAGGAGCCAGCTCTCCCCTCGGTCCCCTGGAGTACCACAGGTCAGACCGGATATAGTGCACAATACCTAATGCCACTGTAAACACGAACACATATCGATATCCGCATGTTTCCCCCGACCCAATATAAGTTGGTACTTTTTAGGGTTTAATAGTTTAATTATCACTTTACGGGAAAAACAGGAAATAGACATGATCAGGAATAAGGAGTACATAAGTACTATATAGTCAGGTCACTGCATGTAAAGCAGGAATACAATATACAGGTCACTGATCATGACACAGGATCATAAGTCAAGGTCCCCGTAAAGATGATAATCACAAGTCAAATCATCATGCTGGGTGTCAAGTGATAGCATGACAGAGTGGTGATATTTAGTAAACAACCAAACATAACAAGAGATGGATAATAATCAGGTGGCAAGTTATGTCAAGAGATTGATAATAGTCTGGGTAAGTCAGGTCATACCAAGAGGGTCTAGCCAAGTAGTAGTATGTCAGGTGGTCAGGTGGTATACACTAGATGTCAGGTGATATACATGTGTTAAAAGGTAGCATGTAACTAGCAAGTCTAAAGTAGTAGTAGGGCAAGTGTAACATAAAAGTAATCCAAAGTCCAACGACCACGAAGGGTCGGCCACGCATGGTATAAGCAATAAAAGACATAGCACATGAAATAAAATACATGAAAGCTAAAGCGAGAACATGCGCATAATCAATGAAATAAGAAGTAAGAGGGTAGCGAGTGAGAACACTCGCCTGAGTCACCAATATACCGAAATATCCGAAATCCACTGAAGTTCGGGATGCGCCATAACCTGATATAAATATGTAGAGGGAAGAGGAGAGAGAAAGAATTAGAGAGAGAAAGAGAGGTTTAGAGAGAGAAAGTCTAGAGAGAGAAAATGGGATTTTTAGAGAGAGAAAGTGTAGAGAGAGAAAGTCTAGAGAGAGAAAATGGGATTTTTAGAGAGAGAAAGTGTAGAGAGAGAAAGTCTAGAGAGGAAAGGGATTTCTAGAGAGAGAAAATGTAGAGAGAGAAAGGGATATCCTAGAGAGAGAAAATGGGGATTTTTAGAGAGAGGAAACCTAGAGAGAGAAAGTGGGAATTTTTAGAGAGAGAATCTAGAGGGAGATTTCTAGAGAGAGTCTAGAGAGAGAAAGCCTAGAGAGAGAATTAGGGTTCTCTTTAGAGAGAGAAAGAGATGATGAGAGAGAGAGAGAATCAGGAGAGAGAGAGTGCTAGAGTGAGAAAGAGAGGAGAGAGAAAGAGAGAGGAGAGAGAAACAGTGAGAGAGAGAGGTTACAGTGAGAGAGAATGAGAGAGAGAGGGAGATGAGAGAGAGAGAGAGAGAGCTAGAGTGAGAAAGAGAGGAGAGAGAAAGAGAGAGGAGAGAGAAACAGTGAGAGAGAGAGAGAGACTTCCAGGAGAGAGAGAGAGGGAGAGAAACAGAGAAGGGGGCTGTTGCCCCCTTGCTCCCGCACACAGCGCCCCCCCCTTGGGGGCGCTCGGCCCTGGCCGCCGGCCAGGCGGCGGCGCCGGGCGGCGCTGGCCGCCGGCGGAGGAAGAGGGGGCGGCTGCCCCCTCAACAGAGAAGGGAGGGGGGCTGTTGCCCCCCTCCAGCAGAGCAGAGAGGAGAGAGAGGGGGCTGTCGCCCCCTCCTCAGCCCCGCACAGGGGCCCAGGCGGGCCCCTCGGCCGCCCACGGCCGCCGGCAGGGCGCCGGCGGCGCCCGGACTGGGGTGGCGCCGGCCACCCCAACGAGAAAAAGGAGGGGGCTGCTGCCCCCTCCACAACCGCGCACAGGGGGCCTCAGGCCCCCTGGTCGCGCCCAAGGCCGCCGGCCTTGCGCCGGCGGCGGTCTGCCCTCGCCGGGGCAGCGCCGGAGGAGGGAGGCGAGGCCGGCGAAGGTGGAGATGGCCGGATCTCGCGGGAAGAGGAGAGAGAGATGGGGGAAATTGAGGAGTGGAGAAGATGGAGGAGGAGATAGAGAGAGAGGATTGAGGGAGAGATTAGGAGTTGAAGGGAGAGAGAGAGAGAATTTGGGAAGAAGGAGGAAGAGGAGGAGGTGCGGCTGTCGTTGGCGCCAGGGAGAAGAAGGAGAAAAAGAAAAGAAAAAAGAAAAGAAAAAGAAAAAAGGGAAAAGATAAAGGGAAGGAAGAAAGAAAAATAAAGAAAAAGAAAAAGAAAAGAAAAAGAAAAGGAGAAAGGATTGATGGGAGATGGTGAGGTGGAGATATTTGTGATGAGGTGGAGAAAATGGAAGTGTGTGGAAGTTGGTGGAAAAAGGAAGGAAAAGAAAGAAAGAAAGATTAAAAAAATAATAATATAATAATAAGGTTGAAAAATCGACTGTCTCCGAAAAATCCCAAAAATACTCGGAGGTGGAAAACGTCATCCTGATGAATAATATGAAATCGGTTTTCAGAAATAAAATCTCATTTTCAAATTAAAAATCCGGAAGTCAACCGCCGATACCGGTCTACACCGGGTCGGCCGGATTTTGATAAATTCAGAAAAATCCCAGAAAATGTATTAAAGAAGAAAATATGATTTTAAGACATAAAGTGAAAGCGGAATTCAGAATTCAATTCCGATTGTAAACTAAAAATCCTGGAATCAGTTAACTACCGACTCCGAAGGAATTTTCATAAAATCATAAAATCCTCAGAAAAAGAATGTAGGTAGAAAATATGATTCTAAGGAATAATGCCTAAAGGACCATCATGAAATTCCAAACTGTTTGTGAAATAAAAAATACTGGAATCAGTCTTCTACCGACTCCGGCGGAATATCCATAAATTCGTAAAATCCTCAGAAAAAGTATTTAAGTATTAAACATAATTCTAAGAAGAAATGTCTAAAGAACCCTCTAGAAATTCTAAACAGTTTGTAAGATAAAAATTCGGGAATCGGTCAGCGGCACTGGCCGACACCGGTTTTGAAGAAATTCATTTTAATTCCAGAAAAATCTAGAAAATCACAGAAAATCTAATATATTGGAAAATAATATTTGAAACTGAAATCGGTCAAATCTAATCACCGGAAAGACCAAACCGAGTAATACTCTAGGATCGGGCCTTCGGTTCAGACTAGGGCTGACTCCGAGTCCACGAATCCAAATCCAAGACAAAACAATTATATAAAGAATTCATAATACAAAACAATTACAGGAAACAAATCGAAAAATACGATCGGAAAATCTGAATACGCAACTAAGTACGTATTCCGGGAACGGGGTATTACAGAATTGCAATATGAAAGATGCAAGGCAACACAAGCAATGTATGATATGAATGAATCAATGCTCAACACAAGCAAGTATGATATGATGATGAGTATGATGCTTAGCACAATTATAAGAGAGAGAGTTAGAGAGACAATGGATCAAAACGCAAACACCAAGATTTGTTTCGAGGTTCGAGCACCTAGCTCTACATCCCCGCCTACACCACCGTGTAGGATTTCCACTATCTCAACTCCCACCGAGGGAACCTCTACCAAAGAGGATTTCTTACAACTCTAGGAGTACCAAACTCCTCTCTCAAACAACAACCTCCACCGTGGCCCAACAACCAACAACAACACCTCTACCAAAGAGGCTCACAACCAATCTCAATCACCTCACACTTGAGGGATACAAACCAATCACCCGATCACCTCTACCTAAGAGGGATACAACGAGAATAAGGGTGTACAACTTAGAGGTTACAAACAACAACCTCAAAACTCTCTCTTTCTTTCTTTTTCCACAAAACAAAGATCCTAATAGTTTAGGATAGAAGATATAGCTCAAGTGTGGAATCAAAGTGTTTTTGGAAACAAGCAACAAAGAAAACTACTTGGGAAATCTCCTGTATATGATAGAAAATGAAATACCAAATCAAAATCCCAAAACCTAGTTTTCTTTGATTTTTCAAAAACCCAAAACAAATAAAGATGAGAAGTTTTAAAGCCCCAAAAACTCTTTTTAAAACTCTTTAAACACTTCAGAAAACTGGAAATTTTTCTCTTGGAAAACTTGGCCAAAATCCCCAAAGAGATGGGGTTTATATAGCCCCTATACAAAACTAACCGTTAGGCTGAGCTGGCAGTCTGACAGACTGCCGGTCGACCGGTCCGGTCGACCGCCAACGGTCAGAAATATGACCGTTGGGCAACAGCGGTCGACCGGCCCGGTCGACCGAAACAAAACAGAGAGCAAAGCTCTCTTCTGCGGTCGACCGGTCCGGTCGACCCAGAAACCAGAGAGCAGATATACTGCTCCGGTCGACCGGCACGGTCGACCATCCACTGTGCCAGAAACGTGCACAGGTTTGTGCACGTCGGTCGACCGGCCGGTCGACCGACTTCTGATCTAGTCGACTGGTCAGAGACCAAGTCGACTTGGTTGAAGCCTGGAACAGAAAATCTGATAAAAACTTGTTTTAAAAATATTTTTATCTTTTACAAAACTTCCATAAAACTTGTTTTACATATTGCATTGATATTAATCATGTGATAAAACATTTCTACTCAAATATCAAGCATATGAAATTTACTTTTGTTTCCTTTCAAAAATCAAGAATCAACACTTGTATTTTTCTCAAAACTTGATTTTTCAAGAACATGAATAGGGATATCAAAATAAGTTTGTTTACCAAGTTAAAGCATGTATGTATAAATAGAAAACATCTACTATACATATAACATATGTAAACTTGTTTTGATCAACTATTCATAAAAACCAAATATCAAATCATAAAACGTGTGTGTTTTGTGCACTTGAGCATATCAACTAAACTAAGCTTTACAAATATGGATCTAAAACACGAACTCTAAACTAGATACCTAAGTCTTCTTGACGATCTTCCATCTTCAAGTAGACTCGGTTCAAACTCCGTCCATGGGCTAGGCAAAGTGTGAACTTGAAACTTTGGCCCTGGAATCACCATGAGTAGCTTCTAAACTCCTTGTTGAAGCTAATCACCAACTAATATCCTGTTAATGATCTGAAACTTAGAAACACAAGAATATTAGTAAACATAACTACATGAGTGTTGATCATCATCAAAACTAAAGTGGAAGGCCATTGGGCCAACAGTTAACATTAAACCTATGACAGTGATTCCCTCGTTTCTCCCCGTGAAAGCGAGCTCTCCAAAATCACTTGCCAATTCTCATCCACAGAATGGTAAGACCACATATGCATTTCGCTGTTATGTTAACATTAAACCTATGACAGTGATTCCCTCGTTTCTCCCCGTGAAAGCAAGCTCTCCAAAATCACTTACCAATTCTCATCCATAGAATGGTAAGACTACATATGCATTTCGCTGTTACGTTAACATTAAACCTATGACAGTGATTCCCTCGTTTCTTCCCATGAAAACGAGACCTTGCCCAAACTCCATTACCAACCTTGAGCTTGGTGGCGTCTCAATCGGTTATGTCATTGCGACCTCTGAACCAGCAGACAGCCAAGTCTCAATTTTGAGCTTGTTAACATTTACAAAAGACAAGTCTCAACCCTGAGCCTGTTGACATTTACAAAAGACAGGTCTCGATACTTATTGACATTTACAAAAGATAAGTATCACCAACCTTGAGCTTGGTGGCTTCTCAACCAGTTATGTCATTGCGACCTCTGAACTGGCAGATAGCCAAGTCTCAATTTTGAGCTTGTTGACATTTACAAAAGACAAGTATCACCAACCTTGAGCTTGGTGGCGTCTCAATCGGTTATGTCATTGCGACCTCTGAACCAGCAGACAGCCAAGTCTCAATTTTGAGCTTGTTGACATTTACAAAAGACAAGTATCACCAACCTTGAGCTTGGTGGCGTCTCAATCGGTTATGTCATTGCGACCTCTGAACCAGCAGACAGTCAAGTCTCAATTTTGAGCTTGTTGACATTTACAAAAGACAAGTCTCAACCCTGAGCCTGTTGACATTTACAAAAGACAGGTCTCGATACTTATTGACATTTACAAAAGATAAGTATCACCAACCTTGAGCTTGGTGGTTTCTCAACCAGTTATGTCATTGCGACCTCTGAACTGGCAGATAGACAAGTCTCAACCCTGAGCCTGTTGACATTTACAAAAGACAGGTCTCGATACTTATTGACATTTACAAAAGATAAGTATCACCAACTTCGAGCTTGGTGGCGTCTCAATCGGTTATGTCATTGCGACCTCTGAACAGCAGACAGCCAAGTCTCAACCTTGAGCTTGTTGACATTTACAAAAGACAAGTCTCAATTTCGAGCCTATTGACATTTACAAAAGACAGGTCTCACCCGTACTTGTTGACATCTACAAAAGACAAGTATTACCCTTTTAGCCCCACAAAGGCTAATCTTGAGCTTGGTGGCTTCTCAACCGGTTACGTCAGTGCGACCTCTGAACCGGCAGATAGCCAAGTCTCATTATTCAATCCAGCAAGGACTATCCTCTCAAATGGCTGCAATACAACTTGGAAACGACAATCCAGCAGATAGAACAAGTCGGAGATTCGACAGGGAGTCAAAACAAAATTACTTTTATTGATTCCAAAAAGGAAGGGATACATGGAGGCTCATATATTACAAGCTATAGGGGTGCGTCATAAGATTTGATCTGTCCCTCAAGAAAGGCCAGCCTTGCCTCCCTATCATCGGCAGCCCTCACAAAAGCCTGCGACCTTAGCTCAGCCTCATTAAAACTCGTCGTCTGTGCCAAGCGAGATTCAACTTCAGCCAAGGTTGCCCTTTGAGCCAACTCTTGCCGCGAAAGCTCATCACTCTGAGCCTTAAGCTGCTCAAGCCGCGCAGTTTTCTCAAGACGCACTGGTTCAGCCTTGGTTAAGAGAAGATTTGCCTTCCTGATCATCTCTTTGGCCTTTTCAATTTTGTCTTCAGCGTCAAGAAGAGCACTGTTAGAAGTATCTATGGCATCCCTGAGCTCTATCTTCCTTGTCTCCAAGGATTTCAAGTCCGAAAAAATAGCCTTAGCAGCTTCCTGAGCAGCAAGATGGGCTTCATGCATTTGAGCGATAAGGTGCACTAGCTGCTCGTCAACCGAAGACTCCAGGTCTGAACGGCTGAGACGGCGCCATTCCTCTACATCCCTCTCAAATTGGTCTACCAGAAGTTCTAATGCAACGGCCTGGTTATCCCCTCCGAAGTCTCAGATATTCTCAATACTGCGGGAGAGGACCACCTTTAAAGTAGAAAATGGCATAGTCGAGCCTTTCAAGACTAGATCAATGGATCGCTTCAAGCCTTTATAAAAGCTATCGACTATATCAGCTACAAATTCATTTTCAGCCTCGGCCCCTCCTGGCAGACGGGAAGCCTCAGAAGATCCCACCGGCCGTGTTGATATTACCGTGGAAGCAACAGTGGGAACACTGGCTGCAGCAACATGAGAGGTCATCAGTAATCTCGGAGGAGTCTTCATTGAAACTAGTACACTAGCCACAACCGAGGTAGGACTAGTGACCATTTCCTGGACAGTAGGCTCAACCACCAGTATTGGGGAAGTAGGACTTGTAATCACCCTCAGCTCTGCACCTGGCAAAACTGATGGCACCTCGCTCGTTGATATAATTAGGGGTGAAGTTACCTCCATGACTGTCGTCCCTTCAACCTCTGTTCCTCTGGCTGGCTCAGGCCGATAAGGGGGCAGGTCACCATACAAAGCATCCAACACAGCAGCATCTGCCGCGGTCGAAGTGCTCATGTCACCCCTGGACCCCTCGGGAAGATCGGTTGGCTTCCTTGAAGTTAACGCACCCAGAGGCGAAACACCTGCAACAAAGTTGTGTTTAGGCAGGACACAACAAATAGTAAAAGTCAAAAAACCAAATCAATACCAAAAGATGATGTCGCCTCAATCGTCTTGGCGGCTACATCAGTCTCTATAGGCTCCATCGGAAAATCTTTGGCTGAATCAACACGGACAGCTGGCTCATCCTCGCTCGTCGAACCTTCCGTGGTCCACCCAAAGGAGCTAGAAGTTTCGGAACCTCCTTTCGAAGTCCCGGCGCCCGAAGGACCTCCAGTCGCACCATCTCCGGACTCTTCTGAGACGGCAAAATAGCCAGCCTCATCACCCTCTTTATAGGTGAATAGGGGATCATAATGTTCCCCATGTTCTTCGACGGCCGCAGCTCTCGAGCTTGTCACCGCCTCAGTTCCTGCATCACAAAACAAATGATGAGCTGTCTAAAACACATATAAGGTATATTACAAGGACAGAGTTGATTTTACCCAAGTCCGGAGCAATTTCGCCAGTCGCCGGTTCAGCAACTGACGGTTCAACTACTAATGGGACAAGAGGAGGAAGCGCCATAGATGGTTCGCCCTCTACAACGACCATGGGAGCTTGGCGATGGGGCTTCTTCACCAACTGCTTCCTATGAGACCCACCTGTCCGTTTGCGCTTAAGAGGAACGTCGGCATCCTCCTCCTCCGCCTTTTCTACATGTCTTGGGGAACTGTCCCCATCACGCCGGAACCAGCTGCAAGAGTCTCGGCACCTGCCTCCGCTTCAAAGCGAGGACTTTTCGCATCCGAGGCTTCGCTATCATCAACAATAACGAATTCTTCTATGCCCGGGACGCGAACCCTCTTACCTTCCCTTTTCTCAGAGACCTTCCGCTTTAGCCGCTGAGAAATTAACTTCACACCAGAATTATTAGCATTGAATCCAAGGCGTGTGGAGTTGGAAGTCGCATACCACTGGCAGAAGCTCAGGGTCATTAGAAGGTTAGGTGTCCTCAACGGCATACGCAGCCGCGCCTCGGTACAGCCCGCAATGAAGAATCGCCAGGCTCGGGCTCCATCAATAAGGCTCCCCATGAAGGCCAAATTGAGATTTGGGTTGCCCACGTACAGTTGGTCATATCCAAACTGTCGAGCAAACCGACTTGAAACATAAGGCTCCAAGTAGCAGCTATCCCCACTCCAGTATAATAAGTGTGAGGGCCGGATGCTGACTAGCCACTCAAAAATTTCCCGGCTCAGGGATGACTGCCCTTCCCCCGCATCTTTGAACTCCTCATCATAGCCTGCATCCCGAATGCGGGAAAAACAACGGGAGAGACTATAGACGTCATAGCGACGCACCAATTTACGGGCCTCAGCCACGTAAGTCTTCTGCCATGAGCATCCTTCGAATCAGCGAAGGAGCGCCATTCGAACACCTTCGGGAGGGTCCTCTCCAGCTTCAATCAAAGAGGGACAGTGCAGGGCGAACCACGCCATCAAATAAGTATATGGCAGACCTACTCTAGGGTTAGGTCCGTCGCGGGGTGAAGTAGCCCCCTTTCCACGCTTCGTCACTGGCGGTCTACAGAAACCTTCCGTCAATGCGCAAAGGCCTCTCTGGATACAGCACACCATGGTCGGAAGAAGTCCCAGAGAACGACCATGGACTAGACGAACAGCAGGCAGCAAGACGTTCGGATGAATGACGTCACCCGACGAAGACGGCACCACGCACCTCTTCAGCCAGACTGTCAAGAAGCTAGCCAGCAGTGCCTGCCGGGACATCGGCCGACGAGCCTGGTGATGGAAATTTCGAAGAACATCGCCTTCTTCATAGGAACCGTCGTCTTCTTCCACAACTAGATCCCTTTGGGAATACCTTTGCATCCGGCTAAAGATGTCTTCGACAGCGACTCCACAGTGAGCCGCTTCAGGAGTGTTCTCCATATCTGGGAACAAGTAATCTCCCCAACTCTTCAAACTACAGGAAGTTCCCTTACTATTTTCGTGCATGCTGAAGCAAATATACAAATGGCACATTAACTCCCCGTAAGTCTCGAACAAGGCAGGCTCCTGCTTCTCCAGGAGTGCCAATTTCGCCTCGCACGGGAAGTATTCTTCATATGGGATAGATCCCAAAGGCAGAGAAGAAACTTCTCACATCTCATGCAGAGCCATACCCAGTTCGCCAACGGGGGTGAGAAAGTCCCTGTAGCCGGGCAGTACAATTCAAAGATGGCGTAGAAGCACGCCACGTTCATCTCAATGCCGTAGCAAGTCGCCCTGACGGCCTCATGAAGGTTTAGCCTCTCCAGATCCTCCTCGAAATAAGCGAGGATGTATACAGTTAAATCCCTCCACCATGCCTTCGGAGGGTGAATCCAGCCTGGAGTTCTAAAATCGGTGGCCGGATAGTTCCCATTAACTTTAAAGAATTGACTGCCAAAGGTCTGTGCCACCGCAGGATTTTCTCCCACTGGGATGTCTCGCGACACATTCTCAGGATGTAGACCCATTATGCAACGAGGAGGCCCTGCTCTTGCGTAACCAGGAGACTGAAGCATCAATTTCCCTACATGGACGGAGTCGGTACTCCGGCTCACTTCCCATGACATCTTCCGAGCCTGCATCACGCATTGAAGGAAGACAATGAAAAATGCCGCTTGTTAGACGGAAGATAGAATTTCTCGCCGTCCAACTGGAAAATCCATTGCCCCTCCCTGGCCAGCAGCTGGCGATCAGGGTCTGGCGCGACGTCCCCGAACATGAAGTCGAGCTTCCTATAGGTTCGACGGTTAAAATCTTCAAGGGGAGCCGTAGTCAGAATGCTCCTCGTGGTGCGTTGATCCCCACCATAAATAAGCGTGTCTCGAACGAGAGAGCTCCGCTCACTAAACAGAGAAGCTTGCCCTTGGAATTGCAGGCCGACATTGTCGTCCGATCCCCTGGTCATCCCAAATAGACTGTTCAAAGGACCAGGAGTGTAGTGCACTGCAGGAACAAAGAGAAACTATGATTAGTTCATCAGCCGAACGAGAGCTAAAACCAGAAAGCAAAATTTGACAAGGCATAGCCTCGCCCTCTGAGTGAAGCTGGCCTAACGATAGCTTCGCAGCTCAGTGTAACTCTACATCCCACACGAGGGCAGGATGCAGGAAAATATCCAAGTGTTAGCTTCGCTTCAGAAGCTTAAACGGAATGCGATACAGCCCTGAGGATTAACTTCGTCAGAAGGGTATTACGGTCCTTTTTCTGTCAAATTTCAAAGGACAGCTTCGCATCCTGTCATTCAACAGGATGTGAACCGCCTAAGGGATAGCTTCGCCTGGAAGCTTAAAGAAGAACTCTTCAGTCTTGATCAAGAAACCAAGGTAAATTCAGGGAATTGGACTCCCTAAAATTACAAGACCATGATTGATCTCGTGTTGGATTCATTTAAGGACAGCCAGAAATCGGCTTTAAAGGAGAGACGATAGTCTCTAATCAAAAGGGAAAGTTCCCTACCGGCGATTGGTCGTTCGATGACCGGAGGAGGGGAAAGACCCTCTGCTGCAGAAGTTGCCACTTCTTTTCCCGCTCGTCTCTTGGGAGCCATTGAAGAACTGTGAAAGTTCTTAAACTCTTGAATGAAGAAGAAAGAAGAAGAAGAGTCAATTGCTTTGGAAAATTCAAAGAGAAATGATGACTTTCTCTCCCAGCCCGACCAGGCTTTTATAGGCCGATGATCGCCTGAAACGACGTCTCGAAAAGAGTACAGGCTGTCGTTTCAAATTAATTTGAAACGGCGCCTAAAGCGCCTTCCCAAGAAGCGCTGATTCAATCCTACTAAGGGCTAACTTCGCCACAAGTCAAATGCGGACTTCGCACAATACATCAATGACTTCGCCAACAGGATTGCCTTAGCTCCACTGAAGGCATAGACCGAACTCAGCAGATATGCTAGCTTCACTGAAAGCTTACTCTGGATTCAAAAAAGGTCCTATCTTTTAACCCCGCATGGAGTTTAGCTCCACTAGCCAAGTTCAAGATGAAGGCAAAGCAAAAATCAAATGAGCAGAAAATGAACTTTCATTGATTTAAAAGGAAAGGTATATTGATACTACATCAAGGTTGTGTTTCATACAACAGAATCATTTGCTCAAGAGGCATACAAGTGGTCTTATCTACTTTCAAGCCAAACCAACTGGACACGGAAGGCCTTCCTCCTGCACAAGGCCGTAATCCTTCGCATAATGGCAGATGGTGCCACCAGGACAGATGGTGCCACAAGGAAGTTGAACCTTCCGTAATCAAAATTGGCAAAGGACTGATCGCCACCAGCAGGTTGGATCGTCTTTGATGAAAATTGGCAATGGGAAGATCCGCGACCTTACAGGTAACGTCCGCTTTCCCGAAGTGGATCATCTCGGATAAGCGACTACCAGCCTCGCCTCGAAGTAGATCATCTCAGATAAGCGACTGCCAACCTCCTCTGGGATGCACAGCGGCTGCCCCAGTTTGTTCCTCCTGCTTAAGAGTATAATCTCAACTGGAAAAACAAGAGGAAATTTCCTGGTTTCTTTCATCAAGTCACAAGATTGGCGGACATAGCTCACTGCAAGGTAAACCGAAACGAATTAGCAGTTAAACACAGGAGAAGCTGCGAAAGCACTAAATCAAATTCTTTGGGGCGAAGCAATCTGATTCAGTCAAACATTGATAGCCTCGCTTGCACAGAGATGATGGCTAGCTCAGCAAATGCCAAGTCCTAGCCTCGCCTATATGGCTAAGCCAAACTGATCCTGAGGGACGCAGTCTTGACCCCACCTATATGGCAAGACTGGCTCGACCTTAAAGAGACCAAGTCCCAAATTCTTGCCTGTGTAGCGGACTTAACATGCATGCAGTGATCTTTCTTTGATCATGTCAAAATGATAGCTTCGCTGGGAAGCTATGCTGAAATCCTTCTCTGCAGAATCAGTTAAATGGAGAGCAAGGGAAATTAATCCCTGAAGCAGCTGATTAAAGCTAAAGCTAAACTAAGGGAGATGAATTCCCTAAAAGATCATTGGTGAAGTCTTTGAATGATCAAGACTTACCGGTCCTTGGTCGGGTAATAACCAAAGTGGGCATTCCCACTAGTTCAGAGATCTGAGTATCTCTCTCAACTAAGAGAAGAGAAGAAGAGCAGATTACTTCTCTTCAGAGGACCTCAAGTGTCCTATTTATAGGCCTCATGGCCTGAGCGTTGCCGCCTCAAGCGTGGAAGCACGAGCGCACTTAAGGCATTCATTGCGCCTTGAGAAAAGGGACGGTTTCCCTTGAAACCGTGTAAGGGAAGAAACGCTCTCCCTCATAAAGGCATTCATTACGCCTTGAAGAATATCCTCCCTCGGAAACGCGCGAAGGAAGAATATCTCCCTCGATTAATGCGAGAGAAGGAGTAATCCTTCTCGTAATTGACCACAGCAGTTGGCCTCGGGAAAGAAACAGATGTTCCAGAGCGAACTTATTCCGGGAAGCCCAGACGCGAAGCTACCCAGATGCGAATCTACACGATTCTTCGGCGAACTTATCCCAAAGCAGGATTGAAAGCGAAGCTGAACTCAACCACCATGGCGACGTTCGTACTTCACATACCACCGATCAAAGCAATTCAAAGTATTTCGAAGTCTGAGCTATTGCAGACTTTCGAAAACTTTGAAGGGGGTCTTGTTGACACTTAAAAAAGACAAGATTCTTACTGGCCTGAACAATATCTAAACTTGTTGACATTTACAAAAGACGAGTGACAGACAAGCTGACGATCAGTTTTCACCCATCTCCAAGGGACAAGGAAGCAACTTGGACTTCACTGATCCAGCAAGTAGACAGTGAACCCGGATTGCCTCTAAACAGACCTCAGCAGGTCTAAGATGCTAGCACTTAGCATCACATGAGCCCAAAGGGATAGCCTCGCCTGAGAGGCTAAGATCATCCAACTTCGCCTTGAAGCCATTCAAAGCTCCGCCAGGAAGCTAACTTATAGCTTCGCCTGAAGCCACACGCAACTGCGCAGAAACGGTATGCGGTAGCTTTGCCACAGACGACATCTAGCTCCGCCGAAGAGCTTTCTTCTGACTTCGTCAGATACTGCCTCCAGCTCCGCTGTGAGTTCAAAGCGGGCATCGCCGCTGCTGGTCTGCTATGGTCAACCTTTGACCAATCAAAACTCCAGATGAGATCGGATCTAATCGGGATCAAATCTAATCAGGATTGAGATCAAATCCAATCAAGATCAAATCTGAGATCAAATTTGGCAGTTGATTGCCACAATCTCTTGACTCTTCTAAACGAGTAAGAAGATCAGGGGAAATCCTCCAACGATATGGAAAGGATCAAAACAGATCAAGAGGATCAACTGACCTGCCATTTCTAGCTTCGCAGGAGCTGATCCTAGCCTCGCAGCAAGGCTACTTTCCAGATTTAAACAGATTTGATTCAATCTGTTTCCATATTTTTTAAGGGACAATTATACCCCTGCTCTCCCTATAAATAGAGGACCACCTCCAGAGGTAGAAAGGAGAGGCGATACGCAAGAGAGAAGACTCCACAAGCAGAGACTTCTTCACAAAGCACCGTGTGTTCTTGAATTTAGAGACTTTATAGAGAATTGCTTCTCTAATCAGGGTGCTGATACCCTAATACCTTCTTCTCAAGGAAATCTCCAGAACCAGGCGAGAAGGAATTCCTAATTAAAGGTGGTTTTGAGAAGTAGCAAGAGGGTTCTACCAACCTTCTGTTCTCTGATTCCCCGAACCAGGCGAGAAGGGAATCTCATCGTTCGCATCGTCAAAGGGACAAAGTGGTCACGCGCTGACCAGACTCCTATCGGCACACTTCTCCAGAATCTCTGAGGAGATCTACTTGTAATCTTTTTAAGAATACTTGTAATTTACCTCCTCAACTCTTTTTATTGTAAGTTTCCCCTTTGCAAATTATATGGAAAACAGCAGATGACAGGCTTTTCCGAATATGATTCTGTAAGGAGACATCCCCAGAACTATCTTAAAAGCAGTGCGGTAAGCCCACAATGCGTAGTTGAGTTTGACCGACCAATCCTTTCAGTTTTGTCCAACAGTCTTTTCTAAAATGAGCTTGATTTGTCGATTGGTTACTTCGACCTACGCATTCGTCTAGGGATGATACGGAGTAGATAACTTGTGATTGATGGAATATTTTCGCATCAGAGCTTCAAAAACTCTATTACAGAAATGCGATCCATTATAACTAATTATCGCTTTGGGGGTGTCAAATCGGGAGAAGATGTTCTCTTTGAGAAATTTGACAACCACCTTGTTGTCATTGGTCTTTGTAGGCACAACTTCTACCCATTTAGAGACGTAATCGATAGCAATCAAAATGAACTGGTTGCCGAAGGAATTAGAGAATGGTCCCATGAAGTTGATACCCCAAACATCAAAATTTCAACTTCCAGGATCAGGTTCAGGGGCATCATGTCTCTTCTTGAAATTTTCCCAATTTTCTGACAAATGGCGCATGACTTGCAAAAATGGTACGAGTCTTTGAACAAAGTGGGCCAGTAAAACCCACTTTATAGAACCTTCTCTGCAGTCTTGCGGGGACCGAAGTGTCCTCCGCATGCAAGGTCATGGCAAAAGCTGAGCACACTCCTCTGTTCCTCCTCTGGTATGCATCGTCGAATAATTTGATTGGGACAATACTTAAAAAGATACGGTTCTTCCCAGAAGAAGTACCGTACTTGGGCAAAGAAGCGATATTGGTCTTGCTTTATCCAGTCAGCGGGTAATTGTCCAGTGGCCAGGTAATTAACATTGTCCGCATACCAGGGTTCCTTAAGAATGGCCAAGTGTGCTCGTCTGGGAAATCCTCATTGATCGGAGCTTGTATGATCGGTGCGTTCAGAATTCGTGACAAATGATCTGCAACCACATTTTCTATACCTCGTTTATCCTGAATTTTCAGGTTAAATTCTTGAAGCAAAAGGATCCACCGAATCAATCGGGCTTTTACTTCCTTCTTGGTCATGAGGTATTTCAGAGCCGAGTGATCCGTAAAAATCACCGCCTTCGAACCTAACAAGTAGGGCTGGAACTTCTCTAACGCAAAGACAATGGCTAAGAATTCCTTCTCAGTCGTTGTATAATTCTGTTGGGCGTCATTCAAGCTCCTACTCGAGTAATAAATCACGTGTTGCCTATTGTCGATGCGTTGTCCTAGAACAGCGCCAATAGCAAAATCAGAGGCATCGCACATGATTTCGAACGGTTGGGCCCAGTTAGGAGCAGAAATAATAGGCACAGGAATAAGTTCTTGCTTAAGCTTCCCCCATGACTTGAAACATTCATCGTTAAAATCAAAGGGCACGTCCTTAGCGAGCAGGTTGGTGAAGGGCCTAGCGATTTTGCTGAAATCCTTAATGAACCTTGGTAGAACCCAGCATGTCCAAGAAAGGATCTAATATCCCTGATGCTTTTGGGTGGTGGAAGTTTAGCAATTACTTCTACTTTAGCCTTGTCCACTTCAATGCCTCTCCTAGAAATCTCATGGCCTAAGATAATCCCCTGTCTCACCATGAAGTGACATTTCTCCCAGTATAGAGTTAGGTTCTTCTCCTTGCATCTTTACAGTACTAACTCTAGGTGATGAAGACACTGATCAAATAAATCTCCATAGATGGAGAAGTCATCCATGAAAATCTCAAGAAAACGTTCTACCATGTCGGAGAACAAACTGAGCATGCACCGTTGGAATGTTGCAGGAGCATTGCACAATCCAAAGGGTATGCGTTATAAGTGAAGGTTCCGAACGGGTAGGTGAACGTGGTCTTTTCCTGGTCTTCTGCAGCAATGGAGATTTGATTATATCCCGAGTACCCATCTAGGAAGCAATAGTACTAATGTCCAGCTAATCATTCCAGCATTTGGTCGATGAAGGGTAGCGGGAAGTGGTCTTTACGGGTGAGGCACACAAACAATACCAAGCATATATAATATGAAAAATACAAACAATATGAATCAATGCAAGATATAAAAGAGAGAGAGTTTAGAGATAGTGGATCAATCGCAAACACAAAGATATGTTTCGAGGTTCGAGCCACTGCTCTACATCCCCGCCTTCACACAGAAGGATTTCCACCATATCGTCCACACAGGACTTCCCTCACAGGGAACCTCCACTGAGAATTTGGGTAATACAAAACTAAGAGTACACAACTCCTCTCTCCACTAAACACAACCTCTACACAAGAGGTAAGGCACAACAACAATCACCTCTACACTTAGAGGGATGGGCACTTAGCCAAACAACAACCTCAATGACCTCTACACTTAGAGGGATACCAACACAACCAAACTCACCTCCACAATCACCTCTACACAAGAGGGATGCTAACAAATACAAGGAAGGTTACAACTCTTGGTAGTCTCAACAACCACAAACCAATTTTCTCACTAAAATAAGATCCTAATAGATAGATAGATAGCTCAAGTGTGAGAAAACAAAGAGTTTGAAAAATAATTCACAAAGAAAAACTCTTGGGAAAACTTCTAGATAGCTATAGAAATGAAGATCAAAAACTAATTCCCAAAGACTCTATTTTTCTCTGAATTTTTCAACCCTTAAAAAAATAAAGATAAATCTTTTTGACACAAAAACTCTTTTAAAAACTTTCTGTTAAACACTTGTAAAGATAGAAATTTTTCTCTTGTAAAATCTTGGTGAAAACAGATCAAGAGGGGGCTATTTATAACCCCTCAAAAATCTGCTCGTTGGCAGCCAGGAAATGGCAGAATTTCTTTTCCGATCGACAGCCCAGCGACCGGTCGACCGCCCGAGAGTGGGGTGCTTTCTGTCGGTCGACCGCGCGGTCGACCGGACGAATTGGCTGGCCATGTGCACGTCCTCGTGCACCTCGGTCGACCGTGACGGTCGATCGACTCCTGGTCCGGTCGACCGCCAGTGTAGTCTGTCTAGGACTTTTAGGATTTAAAACTTAGGTATTTGATTCCAATTAAATCCCATAAAATCACAAAAATTCCACAAAAATAAGTTCTTTTAAGATCTTTGAAATACAAATATGTGTGACAAAAATTCAACACACATTATAAACAAGTTGAATAATTTTTGTGATATTAAAATTTAGCCTTTAAACCAAATCCGGTATTTTCCAAAACTTGAATTTTTGAAATGGAAAACTGTTTTCTCCAAAACTCATATAAATACAAAAACAAAATATATAAACAACTTTGAAGCATATTGTATATGGATAGAATCCAATATACATATAGAGATATCTATCTATGTTTTTGACATGAAATCCAAAACCAGGTTAAACTGAAAACCGAAACTAATAAACTTTAAATTTGTGTGTGTATGTGAACATGAGCATATCAACACTATCTACCTTTACAAAGATCTAAACATACTAAACTAAACACAAACCGAAGTCTTCTTGTCTCCAAGCAGATTTGATCCAAACGCGATCCAACGAGATTGACTCCAACCGAATACTAGATGCGATCTTGACGCGCGAGCTCTTGAATCTACATGTGAAAGCTCCAAAACTCCTTTGTTGAAGCTAATCACCTACTAATATCTTGGTCAATCACTGAAACTATTTAAACACAAGATTATTAGTAAACTATAACTACATGAGTTAATTATCATCAAAACTAGAGTGATGGGCCTCTGGGCCAACAGCTCTTACTTCTCTGGAGTCTGATTGATGAGCCACAATACTGCAACAGAAGAGTGATCAAGATAACAGTTGAAATCCCACAGGGCGTGAAAGCCAGAAAGGCACGCCGAAGTGATATCATCACTTTCTTGCATGTCTTTCAGGCTTTCATGCCCTGTATGATTGTCTGTTCAGGAGATGATGCGTGGATGTAGATGAATGACTATTTTTTCCTGAATCTGAATTTTTTGTATTTTTTTCAAAGTGGAAACATAGAAATGTAAAAGGACTTAATGTATCACATTAGATGTAACATAATGAAATATAATGAAAAAAAATTTGGAACCGAAATTGGTTATGTTGGATCTTGCCTTATTTGTATTTTAATCGAACAATCATAACACTTCAGAGGTTTGACTTCTTGGTGGCATTTTTGTGAGGACCGCGATCCCACAAAAATAAGTTTAGTATATTCTTTTTTTAAAATACTGTGATCGTGATCATAAATAAGTTTAGCTGATTTTTTTTTTAAATGCTGCGATCATGATCACAATCTCTATAAAAATAAGAACTATGTGAGTTCACTTATAATTGTGATTCAGTTCGCACTTTGATAGAGAATGTTAAGTTGTGCTCAATGCTATTAAGGTCTAATGACTGCGACTTTAGGCGCATTTCTCATAAAATAAGTATATAAGAAATTTTTTAAGGACTACGACTATAGTCGCAGTCATGACAATGATGTTTTTTTAGGACTACGATTTTGGTCACATTCCTCATAAAACAAGCATATCAAAAAATTTTCGAAGACTGCGAGTCACAGTCCTAACAAAACACTAGGAAATTGTTGTTTTTGTCAGGACTGCGATCGAAGTCGCAGTTCATTAACCTTTTGAGTTATGTTATCAATTACTTAAAACTGCGACTAAGGTCGCAATCTATGTATGAATTGATATCTGAGGATTTTTCATAAACAATAATAAGATCACATTACTGGGTTTAAGACTATGGGCGTGTTTGTTTCGCCGCAAAATGCCTCGTAAAATTTCCTTTCCATTTTCAGTTGTTTGTTTCGCTGAGAAACAAGTTGCAAAATGCAACTCTTCTTTTCCCACTTGCAGTTGCTACAGTTAAATTGTGGTCATGTAAATCTCACTTTTACACTCATATTTTCCCACTTGCAGTTACTACAATTAATTTTGTGGTCATGTAACTCTCACTTGTAATACACTTACAGTTCAAAATAGTTACTTGATAAGCAATATATAATTTAATATTATTAAATATTTAATATTTTAAATAGTGTTCAATTTCTTATTTAATTATTTAATTATTTTATATTTTTAATCTTTATTTTTTTATTGTTTTTAATATTGTTTTAATATTTAATATTTTACTATTTTAATTTAATATTTTTATTTAATATTTTATTTAATACTTTATTATTCTATTAATACTTATTCCATTTTTTATTATTTTATTTAGAGTTAATATTTTATTAATATAACAATATTATACTTTAATATAAAATTACTATATATTTAATTATTTATTTTTTAATATAAAAATTTACTTTATAAATATCATAATATATTTTATTATTATATTAATATTTTATTATGTTAATATTGTAATAATAATTCAGTATAATAATACTATAATGATAATTTATTATTAAATTATAATTATATTTTACTTTTTTAATTTTATATTTCTATAATATTACAATAATATTATAATAAATTTATATTATAATAATTTTCAAGTATTTTTAATATTATATATTATAACTATATTTGATTATTGTTGTAAGATTTTTTAATATTTATATTTTATTAGTATTCTTAAAATTTTATTAATGTTCTTTAGATTTTTTTAAAATTTTATATTATTTATTTAGTTAATATTTTAGTAATATTTTACATTTATACTAATATTTTATTAATATTATTGTTATAAATAAAATATTAAGATTATTAATTTTTATCTCAAATTTATTAATACAATTTAATTTGCAATAGTAAATTTAATTTAATAGTATTTATATCACTGCTACAGTTAATTTTGTGGTCAATTTTTCTACTTACACTTTTACATTACCAACCAAACAGCGTAAAACACAATATACTTTACCATGTATACTTTCACTTTATCAACCAAACACCGTAAAAACACAATATACTTTTCTATTTACACTTCACTTTATCAATCAAACACCGTAAAAACAATATATTTTCTCTACTGCAGATCACTTTTTTCATTCTCATTTTACGACTTACGACTTGCGACGTTTTGCAACGAAACAAACAGGCCCTATAATATTGTTATATTTTGATGAATGCTACCACGATCGCATTACAAGTGAGGATTTTTTTGAGTAATTGTTTAGCAACTGCGATCAAAGATTGCAGTCTTTAAATAAAGCAAATTTCGCTTCGTAAATATTTGGTTCTAATTTTTCAGAAAATTACTCTTTTTGGCTACTAATTTCTTTCCAACTTAGTGATTCGATCTTTTCTCTTCTCTAGATTGATGTATATGACCTAAATCATTCTAATTCAATACTTCTTTTTATAAAATTCACTCAATTTTTTTTCATTTCCGCCTGCACGGCAATCACTGTTAATTTGAGTGTGAGACGTCATAGTCCAGGTTAAAAGTTAAAACAAGAGTAAAATAGCCTCTTCTCTTTTTGTGAATAAAACCCTCTCAAGACGTGTCTGCAATCTAGCGTCCCCTAAAAAAATGAGGCCCCAGAGGGAAAAAAGTTGTAATTGAGATATTAGCTAATTAACTTTAATATAGAAGGCCAGCTGAAATCCCTCAAAGAACAAAACACACGTAAACCATAACTAATTATTATTTTAGATGACAAGAACGAAGTAAAGTAAAACGCATCTGCAATACACCACAAGTACCATATATTGGTGTTATCATGAGCTGTCCAACAACCAAAAAGGGATAAATCATTATACAAAGTCACCAAAAGTTAAACCAAGATAAACAGAAGAAATTGCAAGAGCGCCGAACTAGGCCAGCGCTGCCGACCTAGGCCAGATTCCGCCCTCACGTAGCCGGGCTACTCGTCACCGATCTAGGTCCGGTAACGGTCCCCTCCACCCCTTCCAGGGGGCAATTGATCGAGGAGTCGAGAATGACGCTCTTGTAAGATCACCTAGAGGGGGGGTGAATAGGTGATGGCTAATCTAATGGTCACTTATGAACAAATAATGCGGAATTTAAAACTAAGTTGACCAAATTAAAAATTCTTTTAATTAAACACTTATGTATAACTCAAGAGTGTTGCCGAATTCCCCTTGCGAGGCTCTGGACAAGCTCCTCTAGATTCCCCTTGAATGGGTTGAGGTGCCGCGTTGGCTCTCTGGTTGAATACTAGTGTTAACAAGCAATCCCACGCAAGTATATAACAATATAAGCACAAAGGTATATCAAGCATGTAAAGTAAAGACAATGTAAGTAATGCAAGATATAAAAGAGACTAAGTGAGAAAGAGAGCAAGAGTGAGCAATCGCAAAAACAAGGGTATGTTTCGAGGTTCGAGCACACTGCTCTACATCCCCGCCTTCGACACACGAAGGATTTCCACTATGCACGATCCAACCGGATCTCTCCTTGGTGCCGCAAACACCTACAAGCCCTCGGACTCCCAAAGTCCCTACACACCACAAGCCCACCGGCTCGTCGAGGCCGCACCTCAAGCTACAAGTCCTCACTAGGACCCAACAACACCAAGTCCTCACTAGGACCCTCAATCAAACCGCGAACACAAACCGTCCGCCTTCTCAAAGAACAAGAAATGATCTCTTGGTGATCTAAACACTTGATCACCAATTACAAACTCTCACTACAACTCTCCTATAGGATGAATAGCTCAAGGATGCTCAAGTGTAGTGTGAGAAATCAAGGAAAGAACTTTTGATGGAAAACAAGAAATCACAATAAACCACTCTTGATAAAAACTCCCTTTAGATTGGAAGTATTAGCTCACTATTTTGTGGAGAAAACTCTTTTAAAAGACTGAGAAAAACTGGCTCAAGAACTCTCCAAAATCTTATCTCAAAAACAATGACAAAACCCCTTTTATAGAGGCCAGAAAAATCTGACCGTTGGGCTCTGTCAGAGCTTCCGGTCGACCGGTCCGGTCGACCGGCAACGGTCAAAAATCCGACCGTTGCAGCCTCCGGTCGACCGGCTCGGTCGACGACCCACTGGAGCAGAGAGATCTCTCTGTCGGTCGACCGGCCCGGTCGACGATATTTCCCGAGAGCCAAAACTCTCTGAAGCGGTCGACCGGTCCGGTCGACGTTCCCAGTGCACACAGGCGTGCACGTCCGTGCACGCGGTCGACGACCGGTCGACCGGCCACTGTCAGTTCTGAAAAATCAGAACTGCAGAAAGAACCAGAAAAATGGGATTAAAGATTGGTCTTTTAACTTAATAAAAATCCCAGAAATTCACAGTAAATCCAGAAAAATAGTTTCAATCATAATAAAACTGTTTTTATAAAAATATGTTTTCTAAAACTTGTTTTTCCATAACTTCACAAAATACAAAAACAAGATATTTTGAACTTATAAAGCAAAGTGTGTATGGATATGATCCCCCACACAATCAAGATGAAATATCTAGTTTTTGACATAAAGCACTAAACTTGGTTTTGAAAGATATGTATATAGATAACATCAAAAACCAAGACATGTATTTTGTCCAATGAAAAATCTTTTTACCAAAAAGAAAGAGTCTTTCTAACTAAAAATTCTTTTATGAAAAGACAATTAAATCTCAAGAGTGTGTGTGTGATATGACTTGAGCAATCCACCAATCTATTCTATCCTTTACATTTTAACTAAAACAAATAAAAATCTTATACCTAGACACAAGTCTTCATCCTCTTGAAGTCTTCACTTGAAGGCTTCTCATCTTCTGACTTGGTCCAAGCTTGATCCAAAGCTCCTTGGATCACCCCGTGCTAGCTCCAAATCTTGACATTTAATCTTTGTTGAGCTTTGCACCTACTAAGATCTTGATAATGAATCTGTCACTAATTAAACACAAGATCATTAGTAATCATAACTACATGAGTTGATCATCATCAAAACTAGAGTGATAGGCCTTTGGGCCAACAATCTCCCCTTTTGATGATGACAAAACTCATGAAGTATATATGCATGGATTAAAGTAAAGCTTCAAAGAAGCTCCCCTTAACTCATGCATATCAAATAAATGATAAGATATGACAATGAAGCACATGACATGTATGCAAATGAATGGAGGATAAACAAAAACAAATCTTTTTCTCCTATTTATTGCAAACCAATACAAAAAAAAAACATATATGCATAACTACAAATCTTATACAACCTTAAGTAAGGAAGACAAATACTTCTCCCCCTTAAGTAAGGAAATCATGCATATATCACAAATACTTCTCCCCCTTTTTGTCAATCATCAACAAAGGGTTCAAAGTAAAAGCAAATCAAAACAAATTTTCTCCCCCTTTTTGTCAAAAACAAAAGAATCAAGAAGGGGTAAATATAAATCAACCAATAAAGAGGAGATGTTAAGCTCCTCAATTTATGATATACTCAACATGAATCTATATGTAAGAGAGATGTTAAGCTCTCCTTGCATATAGGAAATACAAATCAAAAATTTGAATATTTCTTTAACAAGACAAAATTTTGAACTTTTCTTATGAAAACAAAATTTTGAAATATCTTAAAATACACAACTTTCTTTTAAGGTACCAAATGTAGAACAATCAAATTTTGAATTTTGATACCAATTTGAAATGCAATGCATAAGCTTTAAAAAAAAATAAGATTTGAAATAAGCTTAGCATTAACAACTATTGTGCTTTGAAATATAAATCCATTTTAATACAAGCACACAACAATCATATATATGTATGAAAGAGTATACCAATTTAAGTAGATACATACATATATGAAAGAACAACATATGAGTATACACAATAAGAGGTCATATTGATACCAATTGAAAATATCCAATGATACCAATTGAAAATTGAGCTTAAGTGTATATATCATAAAATCTACCACATGAAGAATTCGAACTAGTTAAATGAAGGTGTTTAACAACTAGTACGAAATCCTTCAATCAAGGAATAAGTCAAAAGTTTTTCATGAAATATCAATGAAACACAAGGCACTAAAAAGCACTCTATCCATAAAGTCCATATCAAAAAGAAGTGAGTGTACTAGTGTTATGTGGAACATGGTATCATGAAAAATAGCAATAAAACTCAATATTCCTTAAAATTTTGAAATCATGAAATCCATCACAAAAATTTTATTGAAAAATTACAAATTTTTATTAAAAACTAAAATTTATATTTTAAGATATATGTATGTTTTGACAAGACATTAAGTATACATACATATCCTTAAAACACAATTGAGTCCATATATAGATTTGCATGAAAGGCAAATGACTCAAGAGGTATCCATGTATATCTTAATGTTTTGGCAAGACAAACATATACATGAAATGAAAGCACACGATCATAGCATAAATCCGAAATGGGAATACAAGTTTAAAATGTAATAATCATCAAAACTTAGGCTATACTAGCACACCAAATGGGCACAAATAAGCATTCAAACCCAATCATATATAGATTTATTTGTGATCCATAATGTGTATAAGTATAAATCCAAGTGTTGACAAATGCTAACATTTAAACTAATATTCAAATCATGAAGCATCAAATAAATTTTGAGAATTCAAAAGAATTATCCATATGATTAAAAATAGGATCATGTGAATCAATTTGAAGAATAGATAACTAGTTTAAATGGATTTTTGACAAACTAGTTAAAGATCCTTCAAAAATACAAAGTCAAATGTTTTCCATGAATAATACTAAATACACAAAAGTTCAAGCACTCATAGTCCATAAAGCTCAAAAATATTTTGTATCATAAAGATGAGTGTTCAAAAGATCATGTAAATAGCATTTTTATGAAAATATTCATTCAAGCTCAAAAAGATCATAAATCACATTTTGTTGAACAAATCAAAAACATGAAAAAATCATATTTTTTTTATTATTATTATTTAAAATACTAATCTTCATGGTATATGTATGATTTATCCAATTCTAACAATATGCATACATATCCCAAATATGAAAAGAGTCCAATATATATTACATGAAAGCAAATGACTCAAGGGGTATACATGTATATCTATTAGATTTGAATTAAACACACATATACATGAAGTAAGATCAAAGATAGGCATAACAAGTATAAATGATCGAATCATCAAAACTAGCCTATACACATGCATATAGTGGATACAAATGAGCATGAAGTTCAAATATATATGAGTCAATTGTAGTTCACTATTCATATATGTATAAATGCAAGTTTTGACACATTTTACATTTAAGCATGTAAATGCCACATGAAGCACCCAAAAAAAATATGAACATGCTACATGAAATAAAAAGCATGTGCATAAATGAAATAGGAGTTTAGAAATCGTTACCAACTCTAAAGCTCCTAGCATGGTGGTTGACCCACCAAAATTTCTTGATAGCAATGCATCCAAAAGTTTGTCCATCATGTCCATTGCATCCGCTATCAAGGCACCAAATCTCTCACGTTTTGAGAGATCCCTCACCTACATCAAAAACAAAGGGTGGGGGTTTTGGTACCCATACTTTCTTGGGTCCTATGGGGTTATTCTTGTAAGGAACCCAAGCATTTTTATTTTTATCAAAAATAAGAACATTTAACCTTTCATAACAAAATTTTCTTAGATGGCCTTTGCGGCCACAATGTGTACATATGTACACCTTAGCATACTTATGAGTGGGAGTGTGTGCATGATGTGCATCATAAGCATGTGCATGATGTGAATGTGCATGAGCGTGGGGAACTTGTTTCTTTTGAAACAAAGATTCCAACTTAGAATGATTGAATGCACATGTGCTCAAATTAGAGCTCAAATTATCAATTTTATTTTTCAAATTTTTAATCTCATTTTGATCAATGTGTGCATGAGAAGCATGATGAGATATAGAATCACTTTTCTTTTTCTTTTGTGAAACAAAACCTTTTTCTTTTTCACAAATTTTTCTTTCAAAGATTTATTTTCTTGAAAAACATTTTCCTTTTGTTTTTCCACCAAATCAATCTTATTCTTCAAAATAGTGTTCCCTTCACAAAGATCATTCAATTTTGAAAGCAAGGAAACATTTTCATTTTTCAAATCTTTATTTTCTTTTTCTAAACATGCAAGTTTATTTCTAAAGAATCATTTTCTACATGCATGCAATCAAGTTTCTTTTCAAACTTTTGTTATCTTTTTCTAAGCATGCAACATTATCTCTAAATGAGTCATGTTCATTATGCATGCAAGCAATGTCCTTTTCAAATTTTTATTATTCCTTTTAATCATGTCATATTTCTCAAGCAATAATTGGCAAAATGTATTGAGCTCATCATGTGACATAGTAGCATCCTCATCCTCGGATTCGGAAGTTACCTCAAGGGGGTTATCCCCTTGGACCATGTAGCACTTGTTGGAGGTGTCGCTTTCAACATCCGAATCGCTCCCGGCATAATATAGATCCTTTTCGCCAAGGGAGGTGATGATGTTCCAAGCTACAAAAGCCGATTCAATGTTAGAAACCCTAGATAAATAATCATCATTTAGGGTACATTTAAGAGCATGAAGGGCTTTTGCATTAGCCTCAATGTACTTGCTATTTGAACAATAATCATTATTAGTAGTAGCAAGATAAGCATGAATTCCTAAGGCCTTGAGATACAATGACATCTTAACCTTCCAAGTTTGGATGTTAAGAATATCAAAGGTGGGTGGTGACATAAAGTCCATGGTGTGTGTACAAATAAAGTGATTAGCCTAAAAGGAGGATCTTTAACTCTTAGGTTGTTAGACCCAATATCAAGAGCACTAGCTCTGATACAATTGTAAGATCACCTAGAGGGGGGGTGAATAGGTGATGGCTAATCTAATGGTCACTTATGAACAAATAATGCGGAATTAAAACTAAGTTGACCAAATTAAAAATTCTTTTAATTAAACACTTATGTATAACTCAAGAGTGTTGCCGAATTCCCCTTGCGAGGCTCTGGACAAGCTCCTCTAGATTCCCCTTGAATGGGTTGAGGTGCCGCGTTGGCTCTCTTGGTTGAATACTAGTGTTAACAAGCAATCCCACGCAAGTATATAACAATATAAGCACAAGGGTATATCAAGCATGTAAAGTAAAGACAATGTAAGTAATGCAAGATATAAAAGAGACTAAGTGAGAAAGAGAGCAAGAGTGAGCAATCGCAAACACAAGGGTATGTTTCGAGGTTCGAGCACACTTGCTCTACATCCCCGCCTTCGACACACGAAGGATTTCCACTATGCACGATCCAACCGGATCTCTCCTTGGTGCCGCAACACCTACAAGCCCTCGGACTCCCAAAGTCCCTTACACACCACAAGCCCACCGGCTCGTCGAGGCCGCACCTCAAGCTACAAGTCCTCACTAGGACCCAACAACACCAAGTCCTCACTAGGACCCTCAATCAAACCGCGAACACAACCGTCCGCCTTCTCAAAGAACAAGAAATGATCTCTTGGTGATCTAAACACTTGATCACCAATTACAAACTCTCACTACAACTCTCCTATAGG
This sequence comes from Agave tequilana, assembly GCA_038442645.1. Lineage (NCBI taxonomy): Eukaryota > Viridiplantae > Streptophyta > Magnoliopsida > Asparagales > Asparagaceae > Agave > Agave tequilana. Next base: position 88,748 of record JAVJIF010004502.1, read on the forward strand.
ATGAATAGCTCAATGGATGCTCAAGTGTAGTGTGAGAAATCAAGGAAAGAACTTTTGATGGAAAACTCAAGAAATCACAATAAACCACTCTTGATAAAAACTCCCTTTAGATTGGAAGTATTAGCTCACTATTTTGTGGAGAAAACTCTTTTAAAAGACTGAGAAAAACTGGCTCAAGAACTCTCCAAAATCTTAGCTCAAAACAATGACAAAACCCCCTTTTATAGAGGCCAGAAAAATCTGACCGTTGGGCTCTGTCAGAGCTTCCGGTCGACCGGTCGGTCGACCGGCAACGGTCAAAAATCCGACCGTTGCAGCCTCCGGTCGACCGGCTCGGTCGACCGACCCACTGGAGCAGAGAGTAATCTCTCTGTCGGTCGACCGGCCCGGTCGACCGATATTTCCCGAGAGCCAAACTCTCTGAAGCGGTCGACCGGTCCGGTCGACCGTTCCCCAGTGCACACAGGCGTGCACGTCCGGTCGACCGACCCGGTCGACCGGCCACTGTCAGTTCTGAAAAATCAGAACTGCCAGAACCAGAAAAATGGGATTAAAGATTGGTCTTTTAACTTAATAAAAATCCCAGAAATTCACAGTAAATCCAGAAAAATAGTTTCAATCATAATAAAAACTGTTTTTATAAAAATATGTTTTTCTAAAACTTGTTTTTCCATAACTTCACAAAATACAAAAACAAGATATTTTGAACTTATAAAGCAAAGTGTGTATGGATATGATCCACCACACAATCAAGATGAAATATCTAGTTTTTGACATAAAGCACTAAACTTGGTTTTGAAAGATATGTATATAGATAACATCAAAAACCAAGACATGTATTTTGTCCAATGAAAAATCTTTTTACCAAAAAGAAAGAGTCTTTTCTAACTAAAAATTCTTTTATGAAAAGACAATTAAATCTCAAGAGTGTGTGTGTGATATGACTTGAGCAATCCACCAATCTATTCTATCCTTTACATTTTAACTAAAACAAATAAAAATCTTATACCTAGACACAAGTCTTCATCCTCTTGAAGTCTTCACTTGAAGGCTTCTCATCTTCTTGACTTGGTCCAAGCTTGATCCAAAGCTCCTTGGATCACCCCGTGCTAGCTCCAAATCTTGACATTTAATCCTTTGTTGAGCTTTGCACCTACTAAGATCTTGATAATGAATCTGTCACTAATTAAACACAAGATCATTAGTAATCATAACTACATGAGTTGATCATCATCAAAACTAGAGTGATAGGCCTTTGGGCCAACGGCTCTCCCAGGGCTGAATCTTCCATGGTTGATTCCTGCCTTGTCTCCTCGTCAGATATTGTTCCCTCCTTTTTCTTTCTTGTTTCTTTCCCGGGTCTGCATTTTCTTGGTGACTCCCATCCCCTTTTTAGGGCTGGTGGGAACTGATGGAGAATTCTCTTGGTCGACAACCTTCTATGTTGCCGAGCACTAGATCCAGAGTTGGGATCTCTAAGGAAGATAATGGAAGCTTGTTGGAAGATGCTTTTGGAGATATGACATCGCTGCCTGTCCATGCTCAGCAGATTGATGATGTGCAGGTGGAAATTGCCTCTGCTTCTTCTGACTCTGAAGATGTTGGGGATGATGCGGGGAGAGGGGTGTTGGCTTCCCGCTTATTACAGAAGACTGGTGAATTGGTGGCACCCAAGGTGTTTGATGGAATGCCACAGTTGGACCCTGCTGATATTGAGAAGAATCGGAGGGTTGTTTCTACTGTTCTGGAGTCACAGAAAGGGGCTGCTTCTGTTAAGAGAGCCCCGTGGGTCAACTTGTTCAAAGACAACCACAACTTAGGCAAGGGTATCAAACTGGACATGGTGGATTCTGTGGAGGATGTGCTGCATATTACAAATGAGGATGTCGATGATGTTGCAGAGATATGGGGATTTTGTCTAGTGGGTCAATTTACAGGTCGCTTCCCTGGCATGGATGCGGTCCGGACTATTCGAGAGGGGTGGAAGGTTGAATGTACACACTGGGTCCATCGTTCGGGATGGATAGTATTTAAATTTAAATCGGAGGAGGATAGACTTAGTGTCTTGAACGGGGGACCATATTTTATCTATGGGAGAAGCTTGTTGCTGAAGAACATGCCAAGATGCTTCAGATTTGGAGGTGAAGAGTTTGCTACAGTACCAGTATGGGTTCAATTACCGGATCTTCCACTAGACTGTTGGAATGCACGCGCTTTGAGCAAAATTGCGTCCAGAATTGGCAAACCTATCACCACCGATAAGATGACCTTAACTAAAGAGAGGCTTTCTTTTGCTAGGGTGATGGTGGAGGTGGATGCTTCAAAGGAACTCGTCTCATCGTTGGAAATTAAGCTACCGACTGGTGATATTTATGACCAATTAGTGGTGTTTGAGGTTGCACCAAAATTCTGTAAGAAATGCAAGGTGTTTGGCCATATTGAGGGTGATTGTAGCAAAGTTGTGGAAGGGACAAAGCATTCTGCTTATGTGCCTAGGAGGATGGCACGGCCAGGTGGGATGGCTATGCACAAGAAGGGGGCGACTAGTGGGAATATGAGCGTTACCATGGCGCCTTCGGGCATGGATGTGCCTATGGGTGCTCAGAATCGGGATGTCGAAGTGACACATGGTGATGTACTGAGTGGGGGCAGTAAGCCTGGTACGGGTACTACGGTCCCTATCCTGCTGCCAGAAAAGTCTGTTCAGGTTGCAGAAATTTCTGTTGTGCCAGAACAGTCCGAGTTGCGACCGGTTGATACTGGATTGCAACGGATACCTGATGCGGGATTGGGACATGAGGGGACTAGAAGTCTAAATAAAATGAAGCAGAAGCTGGGTCCTGTACTTAGATCGGGTGATTCTGACAAACTAATATCTCAGGATGAGAAACATGGTTCGGAGGCGACTTTGGAGTGGTGACACAGGGTCGTCAGATGATTGTGAGGGAGAATCGGAAATTGACAGAGAAGGGTCTCAGCTTCGCCTCAGTAGCTAAAGGAAAAGCGAAGGGGAAATCCCTTCAACCTTCCAAATGAGGCTGGCATTTTGGAATATCAGGGGGTTTCACCTACCCCTGAAACAAAAGGGTGTTGAGGCACTGGTTAAAAAGAGGGAGATTGGATTACTGGCAGTATTAGAGACTAAACTTTCGGAGTCTGGACTGGAAGTGTTCATGGGTAGGAGATTTAAGGGTGGAAGCAGGTCAACAACTTTGCTTCTCATGGTGGAGGTAGAATATTAATCTTGTATGATCCATTGAAGATTCAGCTGGATACTCTGGAGATTCTCCCTCAGATTATTCACTGTAGGGTGGTATGTAAGGTATCATCCGTATCTTTCCTTGGTAGTTTTGTTTATGGGTTCCACTCCATTGTGACTAGGAGAAGCCTATGGGAGAACTTACTTAGTTGGGTGATTCTTGAAAAACACCTAGAGGGGGGGTGAATAGGTGTGAATGCTAATCTAATGATCTTTTTAAACTTTAATTAAATGAGTGATGCAACGATCTCTCAAAACACGACTAAGAGCCGAATACCCCTTGCGAGGTTCTGAACTCCTTCCTCCCAATTCCCCTAGATATGGGTTAGAGGTGCGCAATGCAACCGTGTTGTATTGAGGTGTGATCGATCAATGCCAAGTATGATGATGAGAAATGAAATGCACACAATGTAACACAACAAGTATAGCAAGTAAAGTAAACAAGACAAGATTGCACAAGTAGAGGGTTAGTTCTCAAGCAAATAATTCAAGACAATATAAAGCAAGAGAAATTGAAAGCAAGAATAACGCAAAGGCAATCGCAAACAAGATGATTTGTTTCGAGGTTCGAGCACACTTGCTCTAGTCCCCGCCTTCACCTCCGTGAAGGGTTTCCACTATCCACCGAGGATGCCTTTACAATTGGTCTACCGAAGACCGAGCACCGAGCTCCACCGAGTACAAAGGACCTCTACCGAAGAGGTTGCTCCACAAGGAAAAGATTACAAGAACAAAGTGATCACAACAAGATCACTACACTTTTCACAAACTCTTTTACAAACACTCTCACTTCAATTACAACTTCACTATAGAATGAGTATAGGATTTTTGGCTCTATGAAGTGTGGTGAGAAAACTTCAGTTGTAGAGTGATATGAGTAATCAAACACAACTGAAAAATCAGACTTAAAAGAGTAGGAATTGAAAGCTTTAAACAAATTTTCTTTTCTCTTTTGAAAACACCAAAACTTGAGGATTTTTCTAAGTAATATGCAAGAGAGACTTCTCCTCTATTTATAGGCTTAAAAATAGGTTAAAAACAATTTCTTTTTGTCTTATTTTCTCTGAAAAAGCTCCCAACAAATCTCCAAAAATCTGTTAAAGCTGAAAAAGAAAACAGTTTTTCAGAAAATCCCAAAGAGGAAAGAGTCGTTGCTAAGTTGCCGGCTTGGCGGTCGACCGGTCCGGTCGACCGCCAGCCTAGCTGGAAGTAGCCGTTGACTCCCGGTCGACCGGTCCGGTCGACCGACCCAAAAAGGAGGAAACACAGTTTCCTTCTTCCGGTCGACCGGTCCGGTCGACCGAAAATTCCGAGAGCAGAATGCTCTCCGTCGGTCGACCGATCCGGTCGACCGACGGACATGCACAAACAGTGCATGTCCAGACACAGCGCTGGTCGACCGGGCCGGTCGACCGATGTTGCCTGAAACTGAAAAACTGGACTGTTTTGAAGATGGAATTTTTGTAAAACTATTTTAAAAATACATATAGCTAAGTATTATGCAGAAAATAGTTTATACACATGTTTTAAACAAGTTTTTCAAGATATAAAGCTTTGGTACATGTATATATAAACTAAGGCATAAAACTTAGAAATAACCATTTTCAAAACATAGGAAATACATGAAACAAGTGTGTGTGCAAATCCTAGAGCCAAATTTCCTATATTCAAACTTTAACATTCTAAACTTACAAACTTCTAAAAGACTTCAAGGCAATGCTTCAAGATGGGCTATCTTCACTTGATCTTCAATTTTGTATCTTGAGCCCAATTGGAGTTGACTTGAGTCCAAAACCTTGTATTTGTGAGAGAAGACTTCTAGTATGAATAGAAATCTGAAAACACACTTAAACAACAAATGTTATTAGTACAAATAACTAATATGTTTTGTAATCATCAAAATACACTAAACAAGGGTGATTGTAACCTTGGGCCAACAATCTCCCCCTTTTTGATGATGACAAAACATATAGGTTATTTAAATAAACATGGAAGAGGAGTTTGAAAAACTCCCCCTCAAATAATGCTATGGATAAAAAATTGGACTATTGAAAGCACAATACATAAAGCATTCAATGTACAAAAGTAATGTACAAAAGTTTTGTCAAAAATTTAAATAAACAAACTTTCTTTTTCTTCATAAAACTCAAATAGTATCAAACTAAAAAAAATTAAACTTAAACACTTAAAAAATTTAAACTTTAAACACTTATTTTCCAAATATCAAACAAACTTATTCTCCCCCTTTTGTCATACATCAAAAAGGGTTAAAATAAAAACAATTGAAAAACAATTTTTAATTTTAAGAATCCATAATACAAACATTCAACTCACCACAAATAAATGAAAATCTAGCATAGTCTAAAGGTTTAGTAAAAATATCGGCAAGTTGAAAATCGGTAGAAACATAATCAACATCAATATCACCTTTCTCATAATGATCTCTAAGAAAGTGATACCTAATGTCAATGTGTTTGGTTTTACTATGTTGATTTGCATTCTTTGTCATGTGAATAGTACTAGTATTATCACAAAATATTTTAACATGATTAAAGTGTAAATCATAGTCAAGGAGAGTATGTTTCATCCAAAGAACTTGTGCACAACAAGCTCCGGCCGCAACATACTCCACCTCGGCGGTTGATAGGGCTACCGAATTTTGCTTTTTGGAAGACCAAGATACAAGACAATTACCTAAGAATTGACATGTTCCACTTGTGCTCTTCCTATCTACCCTACAACCCGCATAGTCGGCATCCGAAAAACTCTTCATTTCAAATAATCCGGTTTTAGGATACCACAAACCCATTTCAATAGTGCCCTTAAGGTATCTAATTATGCGTTTAACCGCAATTATGTGAGATTCTTTAGGACAAGATTGAAAACGTGCACAAAGACAAACGGAAAACATAATATCCGGCCTACTAGCCGTTAAATAAAGCAAACTACCAATCATGCTTCTATAAAGTTTAATGTCTACACTTTTACCTTGTTCATCCTTGTCAAGCTTTGTAGTTGTTGCCATGAGAGTTTTGCTTACTCTCGATCCTTCAAGCCCGAATCTCTTGATTAGTTCCTTTGTGTACTTGGCTTGATTGATGAAGATCCCATCCTTCCTTTGCTTGATTTGGAGTCCAAGGAAATAGTTGAGCTCCCCCATCATAGACATTTCGAATTCATCCTTCATGCATGATTCAAAAGCTTGGCAAAGAGATTCATTAGTAGAACCAAAAATAATATCATCCACATAAATTTGTACAATAAGAATATCCTTTTCTACATGTTTTGTAAACAAAGTTGTGTCAATTTTACCTTTCTTAAAACCATTTGAAGTCAAAAATGAAGAAAGTCTTTCATACCAAGCCCTAGGGGCTTGTTTTAAACCATAAAGAGCTTTATCTAATTTAAAAACAAAATCCGGATGTGTAGGATCAACAAACCCGGGGGGTTGTTCAACATACACCTCCTCTTCAATAAATCCATTTAGAAAAGCACTTTTAACATCCATTTGAAATAATTTGAAATCTTTATATGAGGCAAATGCTAGTGTCATCCGTATGGCTTCAAGCCGTGCTACGGGTGCAAAGGTTTCTTCAAAATCGATCCCTTCAATTTGAGTGTAACCTTGGGCAACTAACCTAGCCTTGTTTCTAACTACATTACCCGATTCATCCAACTTGTTCTTAAAGATCCACTTAGTACCAATTGTTGGTCTATCGTGGGGCCTAGGAACAAGGTGCCAAACTTGGTTGCGCTCAAATTGATTGAGTTCCTCTTGCATGGCTAGCAACCAATATGAATCGGCCTCGGCTTCGAGGACATTTTTGGGTTCAATATGAGAAATGAATGCATAGTTACCACAATAGTCATGAAGTCTAGATCGAGTGATTACCCCTTTTGATACTTCACCTATGACGAGGTCCTTGGGATGATGTGGATTGTATCTCCAATCCTTTGGTAGTGGTTGAGTAGGCTCCACCTCATGTGTTTGATTTTCATTCCCTTGTGCCTCTTCCACTTTAGCATTGCTTCCTTCATCATCCTTTGGTTTGTCTCCCATAGTAGAAGCATCCTTTAAGGTCACTTTCTCCATGCCTTCATCCAATGCATCTATTTCTACAACATTCTTAACAAACTTGTTAGATTCCTCAAACTTAACATGAATAGACTCTTCAATAGTCAATGATGATCTAATGAAAACTCTATAAGCCTTACTAGTATTTGAGTAACCTACAAAAATAGCCTCATAAGATTTAGGATCAAATTTTCCTAAATTATCTTTTGTATTTAAAACAAAACATTTGCATCCAAAAACCTTGAAATAAGAAACATTTGGTTTTCTAGAAAAGTACATTTCAAAAGAAGTTTTAGTAGTATTTTTACACAAGAAAACGCGATTTGATATGTAGCATGATGTATTAACGGCCTCGGCCCACAAATAATGTGGTAGACCATATTCACTTAGCATTGTCCTAGCCATCTCTTGTAATGTTCTATTTTTCCGTTCAACTACTCCATTTTGTTGTGGAGTTCTAGGACAAGATAGTTCATGCTTTATTCCATGTTCATCACAAAAAGTGGTAAAGGGTGGTTAATGAATTCACCTCCTCTATCACTTCTTATTCTCAAAATCAAAGAATCCTTTTCTTTTTCAACTCTTTTCTTAAAAGTTTGGAAATACGAAAATGCTTGGTTTTTGTGTTCAAGAAAGAAAACCCATGTAAATCTTGAAAAATCATCAACCAAAACATAAGCAAATCTATTCCCACTTAGACTTTTGGTTTGTGTAGGGCCAAATAGATCCATATGGATTAACTCCAAAGGACGTGATGTCATGATATCCTTAATTGACTTGAAAGAAGACTTAGTTTGTTTCCCAAATTGACATGCGTCACAAACTCGGTCCTTTTCAAAATTCAAACAAGGAATACCTTTCACCATTTCCTTTGTGTTTAACCTAGAAATATGATCAAAAGAAATATGCCCTAATCTCCTATGCCACAACCAAGAGTCATCATCGAGGGCTTTCAAACAAGTAATATTACAAGACATATTCAACATATCAATCATATAAACATTGCTTTCACGAAAACCGGAAAATACACAAACATTAGAAGTTCTATCAATTACTTTACAAGAAACATTATCAAAAACTACATCAAAACCTTTATCACAAAGTTGACTAACACTCAAGAGATTATGCTTGAGGCCATCAACTAAAACTACATTTTCAATTAAAGGAGAGGTGCCAAGTTTTACATTACCAATACCGATGATTTTACCCTTGGCGTCATCTCCGAAGGTGACGGTGCCACCTTCATGATATCTTGATAGGGTTGCAAAGTTGTTGATGTCCCAAGTCATGTGCCTTGAGCAACCGCTATCAAGATACCACAATCCTCTACGTCGTTGCGCTTTGGAAAGTACCTACATCATTTAACACAATTGTTGATTTTGGTACCCAAACTTTCTTGGGTCCTTTGAAGTTAGTGCCTCGAACCCAAACATTATGCCGTGATACATTTAATCTATCATAGCAAAAATTGGCTAAGTGCCCTTTCCGTCCACAATGTGAAATGAGAACACTCTACCATACATGAATGCATGATGTGTATGTGTAGTGTGAGCATGTTTTGGGGTTTTGCCATGTTGTTTAGGTTGTGTAGCATGAACATGAGCATTTTTCTTTGGGGCTTGTTTCTTAGGAAACATAGCCTCAATTTTCTTCTTGTTATTCTTCTTGTTAAACTCACAATTTTTCAAAACAACACTTAATGAGTCTAATCTTTCCTTAAGCATAGAAACTTCATTAGAATCAATAAGTGGGGCCTTACCTTTGCAAGAAGTCTTATATTTTTCAAAATCATTTTTGGTAGTGGCCAAAGTGGAAACCAAATCATCTTTTTCCTTTGTAAGAGTAAAAACTTGAAGACTTAAAGATTCATTATCCTTTTTCATTTAAGATACTTTTTCTTTAAGAAATCATAGTTTTGTGACAACTCAACAAAAGCTTCTTCTAACACATCCATAGAAAGTTCATTATCATGAGAAGGGGAAGAGGTTACCTTACTTGTGCCTTCATTAGCCATGAAGCACATGTTGGCGGTGTCTATTTCTTCCTCGGATTCGGTCTCCGAATCCCAAGTTGCCTTCATAGCCTTCTTCTTGTAAGGCTTCTTTGAAGTGGAGGGCTTAGCTTTGTCCGGACACTCCGCCACAATGTGTCCGGGCTTTTGGCAATTGAAACAAGTGATCTTTCTTTCTTCTTTGCCTCCTTGCCATCTTCTTTTACCTTGGTACTTCGCCTTGTTGTACATCCTCCGAACATTTTTGACTAGAAGTGAGAGCTCTTCGTCATCTTCTTCTTCATCATCTTCGTCGGAGTGTGATGATTGACACTTGAAGGCAATAGTCTTCTTCTTGGTAGGAGCCATGTCCTCCCTTGCTTTCCTTTCCATCTCATGGGTTTTGAGGTTCCCAATGAGACCTATAAGCTCCATCTCTTCATTGTCGTTGAGTTCCTTCAAGGTTGTTGCTTTAACTTCCCATGAAGGAGGAAGAGCCCGGATGATCTTCCTTACTCTTTGATCATTGTTGATATCTTCACCTAAAGAAGAGAGTCCATTAAATCTTTGTAAATCTTGTAACCATATCATCTATGGTTTCATTTTCTTGCATGCTAAATGTTTCATATTGAGACCGAAGAAGGTCAATCTTAGCCTTCTTTACTTGTGAGGTCCCCTCATGAGTGACTATCAAGTGTGACCAAATCTCAAATGCGGATTTGCAATGTATAACCCTAGCTATGTCATCATCATTTAGGGCTTGAAGAAGTGCATAGTGAGCTTTGGCATTGGCATCGAATTCCTTAGTCTCTATTTCGGACCAAGTGGATTCGTCACCGGGGGGTACACTAAAAGACTTAGTCACGGCCTTTGCAACTCGGCTACCTAGAGATTGCAAAAACACGGTCATCTTAACTTTCCATATGGGAAAGTTAAGTCCATCAAACTTAGGAGGGGTCTTAATTCCATCGGCCATTTTTACTATATGAATATGAATGAAATGATTAGCAAATTAGGATCTTCTCTAAGGTTGTTAAACCAAATCCTAGAGTCCAAGCTCTGATACCAATTGAAAAACACCTAGAGGGGGGTGAATAGGTGTGAATGCTAATCTAATGATCTTTTTTAAACTTTAATTAAATGAGTGATGCAACGATCTCTCAAAACACGACTAAGAGCCGAATACCCCTTGCGAGGTTCTGAACTCCTTCCTCCCAATTCCCCTAGATATGGGTTAGAGGTGCGCAATGCAACCGTGTTGTATTGAGGTGTGATCGATCAATGCCAAGTATGATGATGAGAAATGAAATGCACACAATGTAACACAACAAGTATAGCAAGTAAAGTAAACAAGACAAGATTGCACAAGTAGAGGGTTAGTTCTCAAGCAAATAATTCAAGACAATATAAAGCAAGAGAAATTGAAAGCAAGAATAACGCAAAGGTTATCGCAAACAAGATGATTTGTTTCGAGGTTCGAGCACACTTGCTCTAGTCCCCGCCTTCACCTCCGTGAAGGGTTTCCACTATCCACCGAGGATGCCTTTACAATTGGTCTACCGAAGACCGAGCACCGAGCTCCACCGAGTACAAAGGACCTCTACCGAAGAGGTTGCTCCACAAGGAAAAGATTACAAGAACAAAGTGATCACAACAAGATCACTACACTTTTCACAAACTCTTTTACAAACACTCTCACTTCAATTACAACTTCACTATAGAATGAGTATAGGATTTTTGGCTCTATGAAGTGTGGTGAGAAAACTTCAGTTGTAGAGTGATATGAGTAATCAAACACAACTGAAAAATCAGACTTAAAAGAGTAGGAATTGAAAGCTTTAAACAAATTTTCTTTTCTCTTTTGAAAACACCAAAACTTGAGGATTTTTCTAAGTAATATGCAAGAGAGACTTCTCCTCTATTTGTAGGCTTAAAAATAGGTTAAAAACAATTTCTTTTTGTCTTATTTTCTCTGAAAAAGCTCCCCAACAAATCTCCAAAAATCTGTTAAAGCTGAAAAAGAAAACAGTTTTTCAGAAAATCCCAAAGAGGAAAGAGCCGTTGCTAAGTTGCAGGCTTGGCGGTCGACCGGTCCGGTCGACCGCCAGCCTAGCTGGAAGTAGCCGTTGGCTCCCGGTCGACCGGTCCGGTCGACCGACCCAAAAAGGAGGAAACACAGTTTCCTTCTTCCGGTCGACCGGTCCGGTCGACCGAAAATTCCCGAGAGCAGAATGCTCTCCGTCGGTCGACCGGTCCGGTCGACCAACGGACATGCACAAACAGTGCATGTCCAGACACAGCGCCGGTCGACCGGGCCGGTCGACCGATGTTGCCTGAAACTGAAAAACTGAACTGTTTTGAAGATGGAATTTTTGTAAAACTATTTTAAAAATACATATAGCTAAGTATTATGCAGAAAATAGTTTATACACATGTTTTAAACAAGTTTTTCAAGATATAAAGCTTCGGTACATGTATATATAAACTAAGGCATAAAACTTAGAAATAACCATTTTCAAAACATAGGAAATACATGAAACAAGTGTGTGTGCAAATCCTAGAGCCAAATTTCCTATATTCAAACTTTAACATTCTAAACTTACAAACTTCTAAAAGACTTCAAGGCAATGCTTCAAGATGGGATATCTTCACTTGATCTTCAATTTTGCATCTTGAGCCCAATTGGAGTTGACTTGAGTCCAAAACCTTGTATTTGTGAGAGAAGACTTCTAGTATGAATAGAAATCTGAAAACACACTTAAACAACAAATGTTATTAGTACAAATAACTAATATGTTTTGTAATCATCAAAATACACTAAACAAGGGTGATTGTAACCTTGGGCCAACAATTCTGTGTCGGAGCCTTGGCTTCTGATGGGGGATTTTAACAATATCTTGAGACAGGAGGAGAGGGTGTGTGGTGCGGAGGTGTCACATTACCAAATTAAAGACTTTACTGAATGTTGTGATGAATTGGGACTGTCGGACGTACAGTTCACGGGATGCCACTTGACTTGGACCAATGGTACTGTCTGGTCTAAGTTGGATAGAGTGATGGCCAACCCACTTTGGCATCAGAGGGCCTTCTACTGCCATGTGGAATTCTTACCTTCTGGTTGTCTATCGGACCATTCCCCTGGAATAGTTTCTTTACTTGAGAGGCCCCGAACGATGAATAAACTTTTCGATTCTGGAATTTCTTGGCGGGTCATGAGGACTTTCGGGAGACTGTTAGAGCTGGCTGGGATATTGAGATAGTAGGTTCTCTTCAATTTCAGTTTTGTCGCAAGCTAAAGCTATTGAAGGCCCCGTTGAAACTTCTCAATGAGAGGAACTTTGGTCATATTGCTTCTCGAGCTGATCGGGCTAGGATGCTCCTTAAACTGGCTCAGGTGCAGATTCAATCTCAATTTGATAATTCTGAACTTCGGGAGAAGGTTGTGGAGTTACGTAAGAATGCATTGGCCTTATCTAAGGCGGAGTTGGACTACTTTTACCAGCTGGCTAAATGCACCTATGTTTCTAAATCTGATAAATGCACTAAGTTCTTTCACAGTATTGTGAAAAGAAACAAGGGGCGGGGTTATGTGGCGGCTATTTCTAAGGTGGATGGTTCACTGACGGAGTCGACGGAGGAGTTAGCATTGGAATTTCTTCGATACTTCGAGGGACTTCTGGGTACTCGTTCTCAGGTTGAGCATGTTGACCCACAGGTACTTCAGTGTGGGGAGGTTATATCCTCCCATCAAGCTTGTGATCTGTTGAAGGAGGTTACCTCGGAGGAGATCAAGGAGGCGCTGTTCGGTATTGGGAATGACAAGGCACCGGGTCCGGATGGATATAGTGCACTCTTCTTCAAGACAGCATGGGATATTATTGGTGTTCAGTTCTGTGATGCTGTCAAGGAATTTTTCTCATCAGGATATCTTCTGAAGCAAATGAATCACACTTTGATTGCTTTAGTGCCTAAAGCTGCTCATGCTAATTCTGTGAGTGATTTCAGGCCTATTGCCTGTTGTAATGTGATCTATAAGGTGATTTCTAAAGTTCTGGCTGCGAGGCTACGACCTGTGCTCGGTGGAATTATTGATAATTCGCAATCAGCTTTTGTGGAGGGCTGGAGTATGATTGAAAATATTCATTTGGTCCAAGAGTTATTGCGGAAGTATAACAGGAAGAGGGTATCCCCGAGATGCTTGATTAAAGTGGATCTCCGGAAAGCATATGATTCGGTCTCTTGGGAATTCCTTGCTGAGGTGATGACTGGTCTTAAGTTCCCGGACAGATTTATTGGATGGATTATGCAATGTGTAACCTCTACTTCTTATTCTATTGCCTGAATGGAGGGATATGGGGGATGTTCAATGGGAAGAAGGGATTGCGACAGGGTGATCCTTTGTCTCCTTTTCTTTTTCTTATATGCATTGAATATCTGTCGAGGAGTCTAAGGATGAATACAAACAGTTTGGGGTTCAAATTTCACCCTAGGTGTGGAAAGCTTAGGTTGTCACACCTGGCATTTGCTGATGATCTCATGCTCATGGCTAGAGGGGACAATCCTTCTGTCAGTATTATTATGGATAGCCTCAGGGATTTTGGTTTGAAATCGGGCTTGTGTGCTAACTTGCTCAAGTCAAGCCTCTTTACGGCGGGAGTATTGGAGAGGAACTTGTTCAACTGAGGCAGTTGACTGGTATCCCTGTTGGTGTGATGCCTTTCCGTTATCTCGGTGTCCCGTTGGCGGCTCAGAGACTACAGTTGGACCATTTTGCGCCTTTTGTTGATAAAATTACAATGTATATTAACTCTTGGGTGGCTTCCAGCCTTTCTTTTGCGGGTAGAGCTGAGCTTATCAGATCAGTGCTACAAGGAGTGGATTGCTTCTGGCTATCTATTTATCCGGTTCCAGGTGCTATCATAGAGAGAGTAACTCGGTTGTGCAGGAATTTCTTATGGCATAAGCGCTATCATCCGGTTTCTTGGAAATCCATGTGCTTGCCAAAATCGGAAGGTGGATTGGGATTCCGAGATCTTAAAATTTGGAATGATTCCCTGCTAGCAAAATCCTTTTGGAACATTCACAAGAAAAAGGACACTTTATGGGTGCGTTGGGTGCATCATATCTACCTTAAAGGGGATGTCTCTGCTTGGGAATGGAAATGTATAAGGGATGATTCGCCATTGCTTAAGAGGCTAGTTGCGATACGTGACAAAATATGCCTTGTAGAAGGGTCGGTTGAGGCGGCGAAGAGGAGGTTATCCTCTTGGGCGGTAGGAGAGCGGATGTGCATATCGCTCGGATATGAGTTTTTCAGATATAAAGGTTCCAGGCTAGCTTGGACAAGCGCAGTTTGGAATTCGTATGTCACACCAAAGCATGCTTTTACTCTTTGGCTTGCAGTGCAGAAGAGGCTACCTACAAAAGACAGATTGACCTTTCTTCAGGTTGAGGAATCGTGTGCACTCTGTGTTGGTAATAAGGAATCGGCAGATCATCTATTCTTTCACTGTTCCTTCTCTGCTATGGTTTGGAGATACATTAGAGACTGGCTGGGTATCTCTCGGGGGATGTCAACTATCTCTAGTGCTCTTAAGTGGATAAAGAAGGAGGCGAAGGGCTCTAGTGGAAAAGCAAAAGCTAAAAAGGTGGCCCTTACTTGTACTGTTTATTATATTTGGAATGCCCGCAATATGAAAATTTTTGAAGGTAAGGCCCAGGAGGTGGGTTCTACTGTATTCAAGATTAAACTGCACATCTATAGGACTGTATTCACTTTGGATCCTAATGCCACTGTGAATTTTTGAGGGGTCTGGAATTATGACAGAAATATGGGCTATCAGCAGTTTTAGTCGACTAATAGGGATTTCTAGTCGACTTCATTCATGTTTAGTCGACTAATTTTTGGGAATAGTCGACTCCTGTGGAAACAGAGAAGACGGATACATCCAGATCAAAATTTAAGTCAACTTAACTTTGTGGTTAGTCGACTTGGTGCAAGTATAGTCGACTAGGCTTTCTGACCTAGTCGACTTGGTGCATATATAGTCGACTAATTCTTTTTGGAATAGTCGACTCCTGTGTCAACAGAGAAGACGGATACATCCGGTGTAAATTGTAAGTCGACTTGACATTGTGATTAGTCGACTTGTAGCAAGTTAAGTCGACTAGGATCCTGATATAGTCGACTTGGTTCATGTATCGCTGACTAGTCTTACTGGCTTAGTCGACTAAAGCTGTATAGCCATTTTGGCTTTATCTCTGTATATATGGTTTGATAAATAAAATTTACATTCTCCAAAAAAAAAAAAAAAACAACCAAAAAGGTCCCACAATTCGAAATAAATACTCCAGTACCCAATATCTGAAATCAACTTATTTTAAAACCCACGAAATTTGATGTTTTTAAGACTAGTCAAAATTGCACCTGGATTTTCTTTTAAAAATGCTATTGTTCTTTTGTGCCAGTTAAACTCAAGTATCATACACTACAGATGAATGTTGTATACTAGAACTCTATTTTAGGCACCCCAACTCTTTTGAAACAGAGACAAAGTTGATATAGAGTTTTGCTAACTCTAATGGATAATCTCTAAAAAGAATCTTTAAATTTTTTTAAACATAAAACTTTTTTTATTTTCTAATTTTAACTTTTGGGATATGAATATAAAAAAAAAATAAAAGTGACAATATATCTCTAAATATATAGGCCTTTGAGATGGGTCACTGTTTTGGAGTTACAGAGACCGATTGGAGGTTAACCGATTTCTAATTTAAAGATAAAGAGACAGGTTGGAGATGTTCTTAGTCAAGGAAAGTTCGAAAAAGAAAAACTAACAACACAATGCTTGTTTAACTTTCAGCAAAAATCTAGTTAACCCCACTTGTCAGTTTTCTGCATCACAAATAATTATTTTTTGGTTTGCATAGAAGGGAAAAAAAACTAGGAAACAAGAGATACCCATTACATTACAGATTACTATTTTAATGAATAATAGAGTAGACCAGCTCATCAAATTTGACTTTTCTTATTTTTTGACAACTAGTTAAAATTCCTTGTATTTTCAGTTTATTTCGGTTCAAAATGCAAAGAGAAAAAAACAACAACTGATATTTTGTGTATATCAAAACAGTTTATCAACTCTTCATAAAAATCTTGAGATAACCATAGTTTGAAGAAAAGATGACAAAATGCACAATGAGCCCTACATTTCTCTTTGTTTTCTAGGTTTCCCCAAAAAACATACAATCCACAAAGAAAACAAAAACATATTTTTCAAACGACAACTACAAAAGATAGAATATTACATTTTTCGGAGGAAAAAAATATACATATAAGTATAGCATTTTGAAAAAAAAAAACAAAGAAAAATTTGAACAGATATAACAATTTTAAATAGATCCGTCAATTCTCTAGGATCTCTAAATACACTATAATTTTTTTTTAAAATTATAAGGGTATCCAAGAGGGTTGCAATCACCACCAGACTAATCCCCTGCTCTCGACTGTGATAGAAAAATTTCAGAGCACAGCCTTACGGGAAAATATCGCCTCTCATGAGATTCAAACCGGCGCCAATTCAGAACAAACCTAACGTCTCACCGATAAGCCACATCTAGGATCTCTAAATACGCTATAGTTGTTAATGCGTACTATGCCCCCTAACAGCACATCTTTTTGGAGTCAAAGGAAATTTAGTAACTTAGCCATAAAACTTTAGATTTTCACAAATTTGAAAATTAGTGGTTTAAAAAAAATAATCACTCCATTAACTTTTTTGAAAAAGTGTCACAATATCAGTCGATTGAACATTTTTCCAAAACAAAATGTTTCAAGACAGAATACTATTTTTCTGAGATTTTACATAAGTCTTATTATTATATGGACATTACATCAACATCTAATCTCATTTTAAGTAGTACTTTTTGCCGAATGCGTCTAGCGTCGCGCTAGGCTACACATTTCAAGCTAACATGGATTCTAAACTCAAAAGAGAGTGATTTGTGAATTGGAGGCCTTATCTGAGGGCTCCTTTGTTTTTCTCACTTTTGGGGTGAGAAGCATAGTATTCATTCTGGTCAGCTCATCAATTTTACAGGCTGCGTTTGATTGGGCGTTATTGAAAATGGGTTATTATTATGCGGGTCCTTCACGTAATGCTGAGTTAGCCTCTCTTTACGAATTCGCCGTGCAGAAACTTGAAATAGAGTGATTTCTGTAACACGCGGGGCCGTGTGTTTCCTTCACACGTGAAAGCTGACTGATTGATTGGAGTGAAGATTTTCAAAATTTTGAATTTTAAAACAAGCATGCTCAAATCTAAAATACGTGTGTAATGGCATCATGATGATTGATGTGTATGTTATCTTTTTGAGCCTGATTGTAATTCATCAAAATAATCTACAGTATCTACTTAACATTTTGCTGGTGGAAAAAAAGAATTTAAAGAGTAATAAGATTTGACTTCCATGGAATTAATAACCGAAGCAAGCTCAGAAATAAAATTTAGGATGGACTGCAATCTTTTATAACATATGCTTGTGCAGTACATGAATTTATCAAAAGAATAAAACAATATTCTCCACTAAATCAGGAACAAGACTAGAAATAAATTTACCCAAAAAAATCAAAATAAAAAAGGGTCTAAGATAATATATGAAAAGTGAAGGGGGTCTAAAACAATATATAAAAAAATTAAGGGGTTTTAGGCAGTATATAAAATAGTAAAGGGGGTCTAAGGTAATATATAAAAAAGTGAGGCGGGCTGTATCCTTGCCCAGCTAACACTCAGTTCCGCCCCTGGTAACAAAATCAATGATAAGTTTTGTCAATTAAGGCTTAGCTATTGATAAAAAGGTTGGAGAACATCTTTCTCAGGGTCAAGTTAGCCGTGGGAAGGGTCAAGTTAGCAATGGGAATGACCCTTGATAATCTAATAACCCTAGGGATGGCAACGGGGCGGGTCGGGGGCGGGTATTGAACACCCCGTCCACGTACTCGAAATCCCAAAACCCGCCCCATTCCCGCCCCAGACCCCGTTGGGTATTTCACAATCATCCCCATCCCCGCCCGGCGGGTAATAAAAATACCCGACCCGACCCGAAATCGTGTATTGGGCTCAAATTTTTAGGGCAAATTGGATTTGGATTTTGGACCATTTGGTTTAGATATTTATAGGGAATGACATATTTGTAATTAGTGTTAAAAGTTAGGTTATTTAAGTAGATGTATATATAATATTATTATGCTCATTATATGAAAAAATAGCGGGGCGGGTACGGGGCGGGGCAATGCTATACCGTACCCGCCCCGACCTTTGTTATTTCGGGTTTTCCCCGTTACCCGACTCGAACCCGGTCAATGATCAAAAAGCCCGCCCCATTCGGGTCGGGTTGGGTCGGGTCCCCGCGGGTACGGGTCAAATTGCCATCCCTAAATAACCCAATAACTTAAATATTAAAATTTAGATCCTTAATATTGTATTTAATAACTAATGTCATGAACTCTTAAACCCAAACACAAATTAGTCTTTTTAAATATTAGTCGACTCAATTAAATCTAGACGACCTCTTCTCCCTCAATAAATTTTTGTGCTATTTTTTAATTATATTTAGATATATCTAATATTTTTGCAAGTACATACCTTGAAATCTTTCAATTTATTTGATCCATAACAAAATTTATCATAAAAGATCAGGTTTGGATAATATGAACCTGATAAATTATTGGATTTGGATTGTCAAATATAGCGTCGACCTAGCTTTGTAACAAAAGATTGAGAAAACTATGATATCCTAGAATTACGGAACTATATGATTTGTTTCAAAATAAATAAATAAATAATAGATAAATAAAACTTACTTCAAAATTAAAAAAAGAAAGATATATTATAAAATTAAATTTTTACATATGTACCCCCAAAAACTTATTTTTTTGCCTATTTACGCCTTCAAAAATTTTTAACTGTAAGTCAGTAACGTATATAACTGCAGACTTTTGAAATTAAAAAGGCAAATATGTAAATAGAGAGCAAAAGGCTAAATTTTGGAGGTTACAAAAAAAAATCAGTGTTTGTTTGAAAAAAAATTTAAAGAAAAGTTGCCAAAATCCAAGGGTCTTTTGGGAGATGATGTGATCATCATAAAGAGATTTTCTTTACCCAACTCTTCTCTCTCTCATCCAGTCCCCATGCTCACAAGGGAATTCCTTCTCTCTTAATTAAACAAAGCCCATCTGGAGAATCTCTGTGAATACCACTGGTGGAGCAAAAGAAAACAGAAGAGGGGCCCTAGCTGCAATCTCTCTCCATTTCAAACTTGAATAGGGTTTGAATTGGAGAAGAGAAGAGGGCTGGTAGGATTGGAGGATGAGAGAGGGCGCTAAGGATGGGCAACTGTGGAACAAGAGAGGAGTCTGCTGTCGTCGCTGCTCATGCCCAAGGTTCTTGTTTGCACCCACCATCCCTTTCTCTTCTTCTTCTAATGATCTGGGTTCACCTTCATTTTGTCAGAATCGAGCTCTGGCATGTGGATTTTCTTAAAGGAGGGATTTTATGCTGATTTCACTAGATTTTTGTGATTTTGGTGGCTGATTTTGTGGAAATTTGATGTGACTGGTTGCCATTTTTATGCATGCTCATTATTGGGCTTTCTTTTATTGTGTTTATCTGCAGTTGTTCTTTCGTTTGGTTGATTCAAAATGCATTGTTGTTAGGAATTAAATTTTCTGTAATATGGGTTTTCTTAAAGGGGAAAGTTTTTGGATCTGTGTCCATGATCTGGGCGATTAAACTGGGTGTCATTATTTCAGGGGATGAGCAGTTAAATTAGTTATTTTTGTGGATTTCTCTTCTTCTTGTTGTTATTTGTTGTCCAAAAGGAGTGAATTTAGTTGAAAATTTCTCCTTATTGATTAAGAAAAGCCCCTTTTCTTTGGGTGGTTCCTTTATTCCATCTGCAGTCTAAGATGAAGTACTCACAGATTTTTGCTGAAATTCAACGTCGTTGGAATATATAGTACACACTGACTTTTAGAA
Organism: Agave tequilana; assembly: GCA_038442645.1. Classification (NCBI taxonomy): domain Eukaryota; kingdom Viridiplantae; phylum Streptophyta; class Magnoliopsida; order Asparagales; family Asparagaceae; genus Agave; species Agave tequilana. The sequence goes on from JAVJIF010004502.1 coordinate 109,108, forward strand.
AATTAGTTGATTTATTTTCTTCAAGTAGGTTTCCTATTTTAATCTACATCTCAATTTGTGGGGGGTGAAAAGTTGCACAAGCTTCACTTAACTTTCAAATGTCCAATTTCAAAACTTTTGTGCTTTTTAAATCTACAATTAGAATTCCGCAGGATAAATAATTGGACAAGTTGATTGCCTATTAATTTTATTTCAGCAAATAGAAATTGTTCAAGCTTGGAGGTTGAATAATTTGTTTTATAATTATTTACTTTGCAATTTAGCAAGAGCCAAAATCAAGTAAGTAGAATTTTAACAAGTTAATGCATACCTTTTATTATATCTCTAGTTGGGTACTTCCAGTTCATGTGTTGAATCATAGATGTTAAAACCAATTTGATATAGATTCAATACATGGATGCTATTCTGTCAGAAAGATGAATAATTGGTCCTTTTGAATTGTCATATGTAGTCCAGCAGCTCCACTCATTCCATGTGCCTGCTAAGAACACATCATTAGAGAAGAAAGATACACGCACCTTCTCAGATTTAAGCGATCCTTCGACTCCTTGGAAGTGTGAAGACTCGAGGAACATTGCAATATACACCAATGTGATTGCGTTCACACTCTTTGAACTCGAGACAATCACGAAAAGCTTCAGATCAGATTATGTTCTTGGTGAAGGAGGATTTGGAACTGTTTACAAGGGATACATAGATGAGAACGTTCGGGTGGGCCTGAAATCTCTTCCAGTAGCAGTAAAGGTCCTCAACAAGGATGGTCTCCAGGGACATAGGGAATGGCTTGTAAGTGAGATTTAATGGTTCATAGATTTATACTTCTCTTTCTTTTTGGTTATATAAGGTCCCAAAGCACATTGCTAAATTGAAAGCTAATCCTGATCTAGTTGGTATCACGAGCTCTATAAGCTATAATTATGATTTTCTTACAATCTGGATGGAAGTAAGATTTGTATAGAACAATTGATTTGGTTAGTTCCTAAATCGATGGTTGTAGTTTAATCTTCTTCTTTAGCAATTTAATACCTGTTCTAACATTAGCATTTATATCCTTTTTTGGCCAGACGGAGGTCAATTTTCTGGGTCAGCTAAGGCATCCTAATCTGGTAAAGCTGGTTGGTTATTGCTGCGAGGATGATCACAGGCTTCTTGTGTATGAATTCATGTTCAGAGGGAGTCTTGAGAATCACTTATTTAGAAGTAAGCAACCTTATCCTCTATCTACTTCTTGTTTGGTTGATAGCTTTCTGAATATAATTGGTTGTGGTGAGTTTATCTATTTTGATCGTTTAGTATATTTTGGCACCTTCCTCTACTTGTGTCTGATTAAGCTAGCCTTCCTGGGTGCTTGCACTTAGTTCTTTCATTATACTAACTTTTGCGAAGTTTGATGCAATGTATAATGCTATAGCCGGGAAGCCAGCAAAGGAACCTGTACATGATAAACCATCGGTGATATTAAATATGTGGATACCATGTTTATGAATTGATTATCTATGCTGATTCTAAAACAAATACATACCGTAACTCGTACTTGTTTATTTAAAGCATGAATTTCTCACATTTGGGAGAATAATAGAATCTACGTTAATGCACAAATAGTGTCAAATGATTGTTTGTTGCTCCTGACAAGATACTTTAGAGAATCATTGTGGCATTTCTCATGGAGGCTTCATGATTAAGACCATAAAGTAAATTTCAATAGCCAAACACACACATATTAGAAAAGGCTTGTCTGGTGACGATGATGATGGCAAATGAGCTAGCCTTGTTTATATATCCTAATATCCCTCTTGATTCTTTGAAAAGCCTTGATGTTTAGATAAAGCTTCATATTTAATGCAGGGAATCAAGTGATAGTTTGTTCAGTATCATTAGATTGTTGTGTAGAGAATAGCTTAGATGGGTTTACCGAGATATTTATATATGTTACAGCTCTTTTCTTTTTTCATATATGCATCACTAAATGTTGCCTTTGTATAATCTGACAGATCAGATGTGATTTTTCTTTGTTTTAGAACAGTTCAGGGTCAATAGCACGTTTCTGGATTTATAATTTGTTGTTGTAGAATTAATGTTTTTCGACAATATTATTGCAATTGCATTAACATGTACTCTAATAGAACAACAGCTTTTCTGGTATGTCATGTTCCTAGTTTGATTCTATTAGAATTCATTCAAAAGGTATCGTGCCATAGAAGATAAGCTCATTTATAGACTTCACATGTATCTGGCTAATACCTGAAAGCAAACCCTAGCTGATAGTGTTATAGATTAATGGGAAAGTATAGTGATTAGTGGGAATTTGACAGGACTTCATTTTAATCATCATCGTCGTTCCGAGTTGTGCTTGCAAGAGGTGAATGTTAGAAGCCCTTCCAGATAATGGATCTTATGAGGGGAGTTTAGAGTGCACATTAAATGGTTAAAATAAATAATGTTAGAGAATGATGGTTGCATGATGTGAAGCATTAGCAATTTGAAGATGAACGGTCTACACAATACACACACAAACGACACTGAAATCATAACTTTGTTGTTAAATAGACATATTCAGATGGCTCAGAGGAAAGAAGCATATATTTGTAACAGGAACTTGGTGGTGGCTCCAAGTCTTCAAGGCTATCAAAAGAAAGTACCTCATTTCGAAAAAAGAAAGTCCTAACGAAGCAGAAGTTTGTGCCAGGGTAGAAACATGAGAGAAGATGCACAATTGAAACTGCACTTATGTGCCATACATCAATCAATTTTAGCTAGGCTTAACGCAAGTGACAGTTGTTGGAATTAGTGAACTTAGTTTTAGGCCACAAGACAAACTTGATAACTATTATGCTTACGTGATGCATGTTTGATGAAAATGTCACCATATTAAGGAGGATGTTTACAAGATAAGATTTTATTAAACAAGCATGGACGAACGAAATGCATCAGTTGGGCATGTGATACTGTGCATAATAGACATGACAGAGTTCAGTGCAACCTTTCTCAACCTGTTTCCATGTCGAAGTTAAGAGGGATCGAAACGGATCATGTGTGAAGATCTTAACATGAGATATATGAACTGACCATATACAAGAGGGTTAACATACTGAAGGTGAAGGAGAAACTGGAGAGGAAGAACATGAACAACAGAATGAATGACAGGTTCATGCAGGTTTAAAGATTGCGTGAAGGGGGATTATGCCAGGGAAGCACCTGGTCAACTTCACTGGATTTGTTGAGATGATGCCCCAGGTTACACCTGTATATGTGACGGGTAAATTGTAATGCATGCTCTAGCAAGTCAATGAGTTGCAGTTATGTCAAAACAAGCTAGGTGTACCACATGGGAAACCTACAAGGGATCAGATTAATTAACCACACAACAGCAGCAGGCGAAGACAGCTGAATACATACCACATTAAGCAAAAGTTGAACCTCTCCAGCAAGCCCCAGGTTCGTGTATTGACTAATGAGAACACCTTTTGAGTGGTATGCTAGACATGAAAATGCATGCTTGTAATATAGGCTAGCAGTAGGAAAAGCTAGCTAAGTGATTGAATAAAAAAACAAAAGGATTTGCAGAAATCAGATTTTGGGTGGTAAACCAGCTTGGTAGGTCAATCAGACCGGTGATTCTAGATCTGGACTACACCCTGCATGTTGTTTCATGGGTGCAAAGAGGTGACTTGGGACCTAGTCTACTCACTGATTGTCGTCCAGGGAAAATAAGACTGGTTATCACAGCAACAATGCGAAAGCTTCATATATTGGATCCAGCATTCAAGTAAATGTAGTGGTTATGGGAACATTGAGTATGGACCTGTCATGTAATCGGGTCGGTTCCGGTCCGGTCTAGTACATATTTGATAAATGGGTCCAGGTCTAGTAGTCACCATACATCCCCGAACTCGACCAATTGGCAAGCCTACTTTATAAAGATTACACTTTTATTTTCTCTCTTATTTCAATCTCATGGGAGATTCCTTACGAGGATTACACCTTAATTTCCATGCAATCAGTGTTTTAAATGTCCGCCGACATTTCCGAAATGTCGGCCGACATTTCGTTTTTAAGCCCTCGCCGCCACGACATCCCCACCCGCATTTGAAATGGCGTTTTAGAAAATGTCGGCCGACATTTCGGGAAAAATCCGAAATGTCGGCCGACATTTTCCCGAAATGTCGGCCGACATTTTGGGAAAAACTCAATATGTGGATTGGTCTTGAAAGTTAGAGCAATTGAGAAATTTTAACAACGGATTAGTGAATATATGCAAAATTTTAAAGTTAATTATACATATCCTAAACATATTTATGTAGTTTTGCATAAATTGTGTATGTATTACATTGATAAGAATTTTTAAATTACATTATTTAAGGCATCTAGGATATATATTTGTTATCCGTCATGACGTCCGAAATTTACTAAATGGCCCCGAAATATCTCCGAAATCCGAAATTCGACATCTGACATTTCCCTGATATCCGACATTTAAAACACTGCATGCAATAGAAGCTATTTTGGTGATTTTTCTTTTGAACTTTCACGTGTTTGTAAAATTTCTTCTCAGTACTCTAATGGTAGGGCTACTAGTTTATTATACCCACAATAAAAAAGTAGTATGATTTGACTCCTTGATGCGGACATCCAAGCAACGCAAGTTCAACAACAGATGAGTCAAATTATACTTGTTTGGAGTCTGTATTTATTTGGTTTTAATTTTTGAGTCTAGTTGTCTCTTATTTATTTTCTCTTTTATTAGTTTTGTACCTTTTTAGTCCCACATCGAATATGTGGCGAAAAGTCAAAAATTGTAAGCCTATTTAGAGGCAAGAGTATTGTATTAAAAAAATGAAGTTTGATTAATGAAAATTTAGATTGTTTTCTCATGGAAATTATCTTTGTGAATTCGGGTGTGAATCCAATTCAAATAGTTTTGAGTGTGAAATCAAATCTAATTATCCCCTTATCCCCTCTTTCAAACCCCCTTCCCAAAATCTTATCCTCAGATCAAATCCAACTCAATCAAAGCCATCCAAAAATACAAAAAGAAAAAGAAAACATCAAAGCCCAGTAAAGCCCACATCCCATCTTTCCCTTCATTTTCTCTCCCCTTGCACAGAACCCACCACGAACCTAAAATCCTCACCCATCTCGCCGGCCTTCGTCTTCAACTGTGATATCCGTTTGACTCCTCTCCCGCCGGATCCTCCCCTCTTCGTCGGTCACGACAAGTATCCATATCCTCCACGAGTTCCTCCTTTTTGCGCAAGCACCCTGACCTCATCACTCTGCCCTCAAAGTCCTGATCTCAATCTCTTATCATCCTCGTCACCAGGTGTTGCTCTTCCCTCTCCGACCCGCCCTCTCCTCTCAACTACGACACCGATGTCATTCATCCACGCAAGTACAGATTCCGCGTCCTTCTTCGTGTGTTCTCGTTGCCATTTCCAACAGAGGCTTCGACGCCCTCGTCTTCACTGTTGCTGCAACAATAGTAGCAAAAGTGACATCAGTAACAAGGCACAACAGCAACATCAGAGCCCAATAGAAGATCAACATATCAATCACAAGAGCAACAACAATACGAATACCTGAGAATGAACTTCTTAGTAGGTAAATCTTGATTTTCAGTATCAGATTATAAATTGAATTACACAATAGATTTAATCTCTAAATTATTATCATATTAATCTACTGCCCACTATAAGCTGTGAGAATGTGTGTTGTATCTACTGATGCTTGTTAGTTACTGCTTCTGATTTTGCAAGTAGGACTATTTCAATTTACTAATTATTGTGCTTTATTTCATCGAGACTAGAATTATCAATACACTATGCATACAAATGATTGTTAAATCCATCTTGTGATATTACTAGTTTTAAGTAATTTCCTACTGAAAATCATATTTTTAGTGAGACATTGCGAATTAAAGTTTATCACTGATTAATCACACCACAAGGTTTTCCGTTTCAATCAATTTGGTATTAGCCCAGGTTTAGGTAGGAAACTTGCATTAGATTTAGGAAAATTTTGAATTTTATTTTAGGCATTAACTAAGAAAATTTTGTTTTTGTTTTCTTTCACATAAAAAATTAAAAAAAATTGTATTTAGGAATTCTCAGCATCCATTTAGGCTTTGTTTGGTGAATCCCCAACCCCCATTATGGATGTCCCGACTTTTGATGGTCACTTAGATTATTCTGGTCATTTGAGTGATCCCCAAGTTTATTTTGATTGGCTACACAACATGGATCGGTACTTCACTAGGTACCTACTTTTTGAAATGGAGAAAGTTAGATTTGCTATCACGAAACTGACTGAACGCGAGCCAGTCATGGACCGATGTGGTAAAAATGTGAGTACTTTGTGACCAAGAACCAATAGACATTTGGTCTTATATGAAGGACGAACTCAATGGTAAATACGTGCCACTATATTACTATAAACATCTTCTTGACAGATGACGCCGAATTACCCAAGGTAATAAATTTGTCAAGGAATATGTTATCAAATTTGATGAGTTTCTCACTCGTTATAATATCTTAGGCAGATAGAGTGACGCCCAAGTCTTTTCTCAATTTTGTGCTGGACTTCGAATAAATCTAGAACACGAGCTTTGTAAACGTGGAGTCATTAATCTTAAAAGGGCTTATGCCTTGTCGAAGATTTAGATGCTCTCAAATTGGATTACACATTTAGGAGTCAAAATCACCAAGCTCCAACATTTAAATCCACTTCCTGTTAGTATCCATACCAGGTTTATGCATAAACACCAGCATATAAGGTAGAAACAAATAACAAAAGCGTTGAAAGTAACGCTAAAGACAAGAACACTGAAAGGACTTCTCCACACTTAGTCCTATAATCAAGTGATACAACTGTCAAGGTTATAGGCATGTTGTTGCCAACTTTTCAAACCATTTAAGATTGTTATCACTGACATAGTTTTCATTGAAGTCCCTAAGCCTGATAGCACTATCTCTCCGAAAGTCACCCCTATGATTAAAGAGTTTAATATTGTTTTCTCGGCTGCCACTGCTTTTGTCCCTTTTGTTGCTGTCGCAACTGCCTTTTGCCCTTCCTTTCCCTGGCTTCACTATCGACACCACCTGTCTGTCTTCTTTACTGCTGACCTTCACTGTCGTTACTTGTTTCCTTCATCCTCTATTGCTGACACCATTCCCTTTCCCCTTTGGCATATGTTAGGTCTAGTGTTATCGAGGCGCGAGCGCAATGTGAGGCGCAAAGGATCCAGTGCACACGAAGCGCAAGGCGAGGCGATCGCCTCAATTCAATGAGGCGCATATTTTTTTCTTTTTGTATGGATGCATTATGAATGTATTCTTTTCTATGTATGGATGTATTATGGATTTCTTCTTTGTATAGATGTATTCTTTTTTTTATATTGATGTATTATGGATGTATTCAGTGAGGATACTTCAGTGAGGCGCATGATTATGAATGTATTCTTTTTTTTGTATTCCAAGATATTGAAAAATGCACACAAAAATGCATTAAAAAATTTACACTAAAAATTCACTAAAAATTTAGACTAAAAATGCATCAGAGACAGATCTATCTCTCTTTGTTTCTCTCCCGTTCTTCCTCTCTTTTGATCTCTTTCTCCTCTCCAGCTCTCTCTCCCTCCTCTCCCTCTCTTAATTTCTCGCTATCTCTTCTCTCTCAGAGATGAGAGATATCCCTCTCTGAGAGAGGAGAGACAAAGAGAGATCAAGAGAGGGTTGAAAGAGAGCTGGAGTGGAGAGAGTGCATACCTGGCGACGACAACGAAGGAGATAGTGATGAAGGTGACAACGACGAATGCGGGGGCCCCTCTGCCCTAGATCGGGTTCGCCTGCTGTAAAAGGTTGGATTTTTCATTTTTACTTTTTATCTAACATAAGCGCGCTGGGTTTACCCGCTAAATTAGCGGATTGTAACCCGACCCGCCCCACAAACAATAAGGGCATAGAGGCGATCGCCTTGCGCCTTCCGCGAAGCGCACGCGAGGCGCATTCGGGCGCGTGCCTCGCATGCGATGCGGGGCGCATTATTGCGCCTCGCTGCGCCTTGTGCCTGAGGGCGCGATCGGCGCATCGCCTCGATCGCCTCTAACAACACTAGTTAGGTCCAAAATCGAAATTCTCCACTGTTATCCTACACACCATTGATTTAGTCCCAAGAGTTAGTCATCCCCATCTTGCCACACTATAGGATAGATCCTATCAAACATATTGAACTTGAACAACAAATTGATGAGTCACCACTAGAAATCAAGAGTGCCTTGTCCCAATGGACACTTGACATTTACGAGAACAAGTTCTGGTGTGAAGTTGTGATTAGGAACGTAAATCAGGTCAATGATGTTATCATCTATGATCGATCCATACGTGAGAATTTGAAGGATGCCGTTATGGGAGAATCTGACAGTCTACAACTTATCAGATTCATAGCCGACTCGAGCCTCTATTCTGCTTTTATTTTTAACGTTGTGTGTGGTCTGGCCTTTCTTGTTTTATCATTCCAACTTCCTAGCTGTCCCCTCTTACATTATCCCTTGTTGGTTGATGACATTAAATACATATCCAATCAGATACATATATAGCTCAAGGATAAAGTAAACCTATGTTAATTGACCCTATTTCAATGATTTGATCATAGTAGTTGATGAGGATCACTCTAGCTATTATTTAATAGTCTCTTTTTAGTTATTTTATTTTATTTAGTGTGTTATTTTAGTTCCATATCGGTTATGGTGGGGAAGTCTTCTTCGTAGGAGCTTATATAAGATCAAGAGTTGTAATTGATTATTTAGACTATGATGAATTAAATTAAACCCTTTTATTAGGAGCATGGTGATTTACTTTCAAAAAATGAATCCTTGCATGGTGATGTGTAGAGCAGGAGAGAGATCTCCTGGGCGCTAAAGGCCAAACCTATCTTTATCCCCTTAAAATCCTAATTTCTTCCCTCTTTCCCCTCTTTCATTCTCATTTCAATGATTTGATCACAGTAGTTGATGGGGATCGCTCTAGCTATTATTTAGTAGTCTCTTTTTAGTTGTTTTATTTTATTTAGTGTGTTATTTTAGTTCTACATCGGTTATGGTGGGGAAGTCTTTTTCGTAGGAGCCTATATAAGACCAAGAGTTGTAGTTGATTATTTAGACTATGATGAATTAAATTAAACCCCTTTATTGGAGCATGGTGATTTGCTTTCAAAAAATAAATTTTTGCATGGTGAAGTGTAGAGCGGGAGAGAGATCTCCCGGGTGCTAAAGCCCGAACCTATCTTTATCCCCTCAAAATCCTAATTTCTTCTATTTTTCCCCTTCTTTCATTCTCGTTTTACATCAATTTGGTATTAGAGTCAAATTCTTACTTTCTTTCTCTAAAAAAAATTCCCCCTCCACAAATCTCAAAAAATCCTACATCATCAGTTTCTTTCTTCTCTAGCTTTCAAAAAAAGAGAATAAAGGAAAAAAGAGAAGGAAAGGAAAAAATCAAAAAAAATTCTCTGTTCAGATACTGTTCATCTTCCCCGATCAACCCTCCAACGACAACCTCGTCATCCTCCTGCTGAGCCACTGACCACCCCGCCTTTGTCGCCACCTCCTGGCCTCGCCCGTCAACGACGATAGCGCCATCACCCTCTGCCTTCACCTCTTACAAACTCCAACAGCAGCCTCGCCATCGTCATCATCGCCCAGATCCAGATCCGCCGCCATCGCCTCGCCGTTGTCTCCCTCGATGACTATAGTAATTATTATCTCCATCGAACAACAACAGAACATAAGCCTCCGCCTCTGCCACCATCATTTCCAACCCCGCCGCAGTCCTCCCCAAGGAAGTCTCCTCATGGAAGCCAAGATCTCCTCGTCGACGTCCGTTCATCGTCGCCGATCACCACCAACTGCACCACTCACTGGCGGTTGTCACCGATCAGATTGCCGTCGCCAGAAGCCGTCGCCTTCGCCGATTGCGTCCGAAACCCTAGCCGTATCCAGAAGAAGGAAGAAAAACGAGTGCGGGTTTAAAGATCCAAACCTACATTCATTTAATTCCGGGTTTAAGTTGTCAAACCTACGAAGGATCCGACCCACTTTCACAGTCAACCTGACCCGCCAAGCCGTCGCTGATATCAGCGGCTTAAGCGCTGACGTCATCAGCTCGATCTGAGCCGATCCCGAGCCGAACCGCCAGAGCCGATTGTTGACGTCAGCTGAGTTGTGCTGACGTCATTGGCTCGAACTGAGCCGTTCTTGAGTCGAGTTGCCGCGCCGAGCCACCCAGCCACCCAGCCGTCTGAGACGATTTTGTCGAGTTGTGTTGATGTCATTGAGCCATCGCTGACGTCAACCTAGCTGTCGCTGACGTCAGCGGCTTCTCTGAGCCGCTACTATACATAGTTCAGTCTAGCCACTTTCAGAGTCCATTTCAAGTCCGTTCGGAGTCCGATTCGAGTTTCATCTGAAATGTTGGATCCGCAGCTGAATCCTGAAGTTGGTGGAAAGATTTCACAGCCTTTGAGCAGCAGATCAGACCTTCACGAGCTCCTATTTGGTGCTGGTATAGTTCCTGTAGCAGGTCAAGAGCATTTTAGGACCCCTTCGGAGTCCGATTCGAGTTCAGTTTGAAATGTTGGGCTCGTAACCGAGCCCCGAAGGCGACATGAAAGAGAACCTCGATCGCATACTAGAGAAACTTGACCTCATCGTTTCGCGTTAAAAGAATAGAGTCATGAGGCGAGAGTTGGCATATTAGTAGCGTTCTTAGTGGTGATGTTAGAGAACCAGAAGTTATTGACGAGGTGGAGCCAGAGCCAGAGCCAGAGCCAGAGCCAGATCCAGAAGTTGTAAATGAGCCGGATTCAGAACTAGAAGTGGAAGAGTCTCTTATGAAGACCCCTGTATATCTTCTAGCAGAGCCATCATGGAGTTATTACTGTCTTCACCAGCTATGAGGGTTCCTTTATCCCTGAGGTCGCCTGATGCGTACGACTCGTTGTAGATCTTTCTAAATGAGGCAAGTTCACAGGAGTTTGGCGTCTTGGTACGCGTTTCAGTTCTCAGATGAGTTGATTTGAGTTGTTTTACTGCATTTATCATGCTCGAGCTACCACTGACTGCGGTCGATCTGTCACGGAAGCCAGTTTCGCCTCCACCAACGTGGCTCAGGTATGATTCATCAGTGCTCACTCCCCGACCATCACTTTGGCTTGATTGATGTGAAATGTGGTTCGGTTTTACTCGATCGTGCTTGCTATCTGTTACCACTGCATTCACCGGAGATGAATGCTTTTCAGCCGGGAAGAATGTTGGGGATCGTTTTAGCTATTATTTAGTGTGTTTTTTAGTCCCACATCGGTTATGATGGGGAAGTCTTCTTCATAGGAGCCTATATAAGGTCAAGAGTTGTAATTAATTATTTAGACTATGATGAATGAAATTAACCCCTTTATTGGAGCATGGTGATTTGCTTTCAAAAAATGAATCTTTGCATGATGATGTGCAGAGTAGGAGAGAGATCTCCCGGGTGCTGAAGTCCGAACCTATCTCTGTCCCTTCAAAATCCTAATTTCTTCCCCTTCCCCCTTCTCGCATTCTCGTTTTACATCAATAGTATATAACCTAAATTATTTTAAACTTTATTACTCCAGGAGGTAAGTTTTGAGCTTATGGAAACCAATTCCGCTTGTTGACGAGTCCAATAACTTAAAAAAGTAATGTTTCTAGCAATATTGGAATCATATATTTCAGTAGAAGAAAAAGAAAAGAAAAAAAACTGATATAAATCTAAACGGTTCTATTTGTTATTTAAGTAATGGAAAAAAGATCAGATGCATTTTTCAGCCGAACTTGTACTGAATCTAGGGAAAGAGTATCATAATGTATGAAATAGGAGTAGTAAGAAAGGAAATAGAATGAGAAAGGAGAAATAAGAGAAATCTGATACCGGCCCAAAAACCTTCCCATGTCTCAGAAAATAAATCTTAGATTCCTATACATGCTTTTACAAACATTTCACTCGAAATGACAAATTCGCAATTAAAACATGAACTAAACAACTAAAATTAGTAGGTGTACTACTACGTATTGAACAAAAACAACAACCACAACATCTAAAAAATTGGAGTAATAATTATAGTTATTAATTACTACAATTTTCCATCCTTGGATGGCTTTTAAACCTATCCATTCATTACTAAAAAAGACTTCAGAGGAATCAGAATTTTACTTTAAGCTAAAGATTACAGACCAAATTACCAGATAAGTGTTCGAACTGGAATTAAATGTAGTGTTTCTGAACTCTTTTATCAGTTAGCACGTGTTAAAAATACCATACTAGAAATATGTGTAATAATAAAATGACTAACATTCGGCAATAAAATCAGAATGCAAATAATTTTGATAGATATACATTTGAGTATGTAAACCAGCAAAAAGTCTGGGACCTAAACTTTGATAAGTATATTAATGAAAATGACCAAGATCAACAACTTAAAATTTATGAGGTGGTTAAAATTTAAGCTAGCATTAAGCAAATGAAAGTCAAGATTCATTACAAAGGAAAGTCATATTGAAATAGTCAACTATGAATTTTCACTACAATTAAAATCAAGTTGGGAAATAAATGGTGCACCATTCATGTGGTTGCTAACCACTCCACTTTTTTAAGTTGTGAGAATATTACATCAGAGTATGATTTGTTTGAGTACTATCTGTGCGTATCTGTATTGCATGGAGGCGGACACGCTCACACAAGCACGACAAAACACACGGATAAACAACAAACTCTTGTTAGAAAATATAAGTATCAGGTTTGATACATGTGTCTAGCTTTGATGCATGTTTGTGACACGTGTGTCCAATATGACACGACTCCATATTTGAAGTGTCCATGCTAACAGCTATGTATGATGATGACAATGGGTAAGAGACACTTATGTTAATGATTTATTGGAATAAGGCATATACGCATATGGAATTTGTTAATTTGTGCCATATGCAATGTGAATAATGCGTGACTTGTACATTTGAACAACAGAGGTTCTGGTAGCTGATTTGGCTCGTATGCCATGGAGTTCAAGATCAGCAACATTATTTAATATGATTACCATGTAATATTTGATGATGTTTTTTTGGACATCATTCTACTTTCTGTTTCTGAATCTTGAAAGAAGTCCAAGAAGTATGTGCAGTGTATATAATTTTACTGCTTGTGATGTGAATTGTTCTTTTGGTTAAAAGATGGATTTGGCTTGCTTAAACAATTTCCTGTTCTAAATAAAGTTTGGATTTATATGATCTTTCTGCTTATAAAGTTGGGATTTATTTGAACTTTTTGCTTTTTGCTTTTTTTTGGGTTTATGATGGTTAATGCTGATGCCACTTATAGTGGTTCATTTATGTATGATTATAAGGTTGTCCCGTTGGAGTGATTTGCTGTTTTTTGTTTGAGTTTTTCTTTTCTCCTGTTGTGACTCTGTATTAAAGTAATAAATTTGTGTCGGTGCTGAATTAACAAGAAATATGGGTTAGTAGGAGCTCTTAGTATCATCAATTTAAGGTCTTCATGAATCACTCAAATTGTTGCAAGTTTCCCTAACATAGCTTTTCTTACTTGAGGTATTCAGAAACAGCCGTTCCTTTGCCTTGGGCAACAAGACTGATGATCGCACTTGGTGCTGGCAAAGGGCTAGCTTTCCTTCATAATGCAGAAAGGCCTGTTATCTATCGTGATTTCAAGACATCAAATATCTTATTGGACTCGGTTAAGTGAGATCTTATAAATATTTCTTCTTGTTATTAGTTTCTTGCATCCATGTTCAAAAAGTTAAAAGTATACTAGTAATTTCCAACTGAGTCTTGCCATTTTAATGAATATTCTCAGGATTATACAGCCAAGCTTTCTGATTTTGGGCTTGCAAAAGCTGGACCGCAGGGTGATGAGACCCATGTGTCAACTCGAGTGATGGGAACCTATGGATACGCTGCTCCAGAATATGTAATGACTGGTAATATTTCTTGACATTTTTAAACTGAACACTAGAATTCAACTGTTAAGACGTCTTCTGATAGTACCTTAAAACAGTAACAAGCAAGCTTTTACGGTTTTACCATGTTTAGGAGAATGACCATCATTTTCTGGTCTATGATTGTTTCAAATACTGTGTCACACGCAACCAGATTTCAACAAACTAGGTGTGAAATTTCTAATTCGAGGCACATTTTTGGACAAGTACGGTTATGCATTTATAAATTTAGATGGTCTGTCAAAAAGATCAGATTATTTCTTCAAATTCAAGCGAAATAAATAAATAAATAAAATGAAAGCCATATGTAAAGATGGATATCAGATAATACCCTCACATACCTGACCCAACCACTTACCCACATATAGCTTTGTTACTAGTACAGTGCTCCTACTTCCTAATAATAACAGAAGATGTAGATTGGGAAAAGTTTGCTAAGAGTGTTTCTTAATGTTAATCATCGTTTTTTATATCAATATTATTTTTCTAATTCTAGTTCACTCAGTTTTACCAAACATGGACATTTATGTCATTTATTCAAATTTCAAACAACAATCATATTAAGAAGCAGCAAATGTGAACATGAAAATGCATAAATACATAAATCCACTTCATTTACACTCCCTACAATGAAATATGCTGGTGGTTTGCCATGAGATGTACAAGACTCTGGCTAAAATGAAACTGCCTTATATTCTATGCAAAGTAAGCTCATGTTATTGGAAAGAACCTGTCATGGATGACCCCTTGAACTTGGAAAAGTTCAATTGAAGGCAGAATACAAGATCTTTGCAGGGAAGCATAACTAGTAACTACCTTCGTTTCTGTCACAAACTGTAATTGGCAAAACCAGCTTGAGATAAGTTCATATTCATGTCTCTTACTAAAGTTAATTCGAGTCAAGCATAGTTTTTTCCCCCTCCCTTGGTTTCTTTATTTCTTTTGGAACCTCTTAAAAGTTAATTTGATTTTGATTCCTTCACTTGAGCATAGTTTTTTTTCCTCTCCCTTGGTTTCTTTATTTCTTTTGGAAGCTCTTAAAAGTTAATTTGATTCCTTCACTCTTAAGTCCAATTTTTGACCAACAAATTACTTGCCAATTACTTTCAAATGTATTGTTGTTGATGTTGCTTCCACAACCAATAGGTCATTTGACAGCAAGGAGTGATGTCTACAGCTTTGGAGTTGTCCTCCTTGAGCTCTTAACTGGGCGGCGTTCAGTGGACAAGACCCGACCAGCCAAGGAGCAGAGCCTTGTTGACTGGGCACGTCCCAAGCTCACAGACAAGCGCAAACTGCTCCAAATCATAGACCCGAGGCTGGATGGCCAGTACTCGGTGCGAGCTGCGCACAAGGCATGCAGCCTGGCTTACTACTGCCTTAGCCAGAACCCCAAGGCAAGGCCGCTCATGAGCGACGTTGTTGAGACCCTCGAGCCCTTGCAGGTCAGCAGCAGCACCACAGGCGAGGGCTCAGCCAGCCACAGTTTGTTTCCTGATTACCGCGTGCACCGGAGATTGACGGGGAGTGTCGCAGTGGGATGTCGAGCAACTCCAGATCCTAAATGTTCACCAACTGCAGTGTGCAGGGTCAGGTGAAGTCCTCTAACCCTAATAATATTGTACATTAGCAATCTAGTTGTGGTTGCCTAGGTGTGGATTTCTGCATCGTTTCTTTCCCTGTATGTCTCTCGATGTAAATGAATCCACTGGCGGTTTGTAACCGTCATGAGGGAAATCCTGCCCGAAGGGGTAGGATTTCATTCAGGAAACACTGTCAAGTTGAAACCAGCAAGACACATCTTAATTTGCTATGAATGCAATCACGTTTCTAGTGTTTGGTAACTTTGCCCACCTCCCTTTGTACATAGACAATGAGCTCTATTGATAGCGTGTTCATCTTGCCAGAAGTAAAATTTATACATCAAAATTCTACCTCCAGTTCTCATTTCACACTAGCTTCACATAAAATTGTTGATGAATGAAACATTGTTAACAATGCAGCTTCTCTTTAACATATGACTAGATAACTGCCTAGTTTTATTGTTTGATGGTTCAAGTTTCCTTCTTCTCTTTGACAAAAGGGGCAAGAACAAGAATTTCAAGCCACATTGTCACGTTCTTTTTTATCCCAAGAAAAGGTTTGGACGATTTGGGAACAGATTCCTTGGCTTCCTTCATTGCAAGTGAACAACTGCAAAGCTTTTTTTCTATGTGATTGCATATTCTTTGCTAGTGGCACAACAAGTTACAACTTACAAGCCAGAATTGGGAGCTCGTGTTTCTCAAAGTGTCCATGTTTGCTTCACTGTTTTTGGTTTGTGTTTGTTTTCTGAATTGAGCTTAAAACCAAGCTGGCCTACTTTTCACAATAGAAATGCTGCATCCCTTGGGAGGAGAAGCTGCATAAAATCTTGATTCCTACGTGATTTCTGAAATATCTTCGATCAAACTAAAAGTCGAGGCTTTGGAGACTTTATCTGGTAAATATCACAAACTGCAGACAACACCAAGGAAAAGATTTCATGTGTGGCCTAAAATAATTTTTCTGTTTAGCCTTCCCATTCTATTTCAGGGTGGTAAGCTGTTGGAAGATGTTCCTCGATGTCCCTCTTAAACTCTTACACAGTCGCACACAATTATTTAAGTGGTTTTACAAGGAACTTCTAGTTTTTAATTATTAAAGATTCTATCACTGCACTAAAATTTTAAACTTTTGACTGAGAGTTGAGAAAAATATATATATTTTTATTTTAACATGTTCTCGTAGGTGGAACACTCATTTTATGCATGGACTGGAATATGAAGTGGTAAGTTTGCGATAGAATGAGTGTTTGAGCGGAAAATTTCTTAGACGGTAAACATTAGCAAAAATCTTATGTTTATTTTACTTTGATTAGTTGATCTCTATTCGAATTAAGCCACTATTTGCTTTTAGGAGCGGATGCATGTCACAGTTATGAAAGTTAGTTGCCAAGCAAGCAAAGAGATATTGACACATTAAGACACACACCAGATTAGTACACTCAAAAAGTTAATTAAAGCACACAATTTTTTTTTTAAATTTTCTCAAAATCTCTCTCCTCCTCTCTCCCCCTCTCCCTCCCCTCCCCTACCCCAGCCTTGCCCTCCGCGCCTCCTCTTCTCCCTCCCCTTAACCCAGCCTCGCCCTCCCCCCCTCGCCCCTCCCCCTCCCTCGCGAGGGAGGGGAGGTGAGAGAGTGAAAATTTCAGCATATCAGAAAATTGAAATTTAAAATTAGCTTAAAAGATTGATCAAATGAAAAAATTGTAGATGAGACCTGAAACTGATAAATTTTCCAAGGAGACCACAACCAACGATCTCAGATGATTTCGGGCTCATACATCCCACTCTCTTCACCTTTAACAGCTTCATCCTTTTTCAATTGAACAAATGATGTGGGTGAAGGAAAAATAACACCCAAATAGGCCTAAGAAATTCAAACAAAAGAAGGTAAGTTGTGATATTCTTTAATATTACCAAAACAAGGGACAATAATCCCTCAAAAAGACAGGTTAATGGACTAGAACTAACTTTAAGGATAAGACAAAGATGAAAATATGCAAATATATATGTAAATTGCATCAATATCCTTTTATTGGAAAGCTTAAACAAACTACCCAATCCAAATACTTACATTTCGGCCAAAATACAGCATAAAAGACTCAACTTTAACACAAAACCAAATGTAAATTCTGCTGAAATTTTGCCAAATTTCCACATAAAAAAAACTCAATTAATTTTGCCAAGAAAGATTGAGTGCTCCCACCCACCAACTTTAACACATCACAATCGCAAACCTCAATTCAACTTCCATCTCACTCCCACTGTCGTCTTCATCGCCCTCCGGGTCTAGAACGCTTAGCCCCGCCTCGGACGCACCACAATACTTGTTGTTCCGCAGGAACGCCTCAGCGCTCCACTTCCTGAGGCGGAGGGCGGCGGCTGGCAGTCGCCGTGGAGTGGATGATGGATGATGGCGAAGGAGGGGCATTTTAGATTGTTCTTGGGATAAAAGTGTTCACTTTGTAATTTTTTGATACACGTCTTAATCATTTCTTTGTATGTCAATGTCCGTGTCCAGCAATCAAGTCGTATCAAGCACAAATAATTAACATAATATTGGCAAATTACAGACAGTGTTAATGCCTACCTACCAATCAACAGAACATGACACTTCTTTTTTGACTATAACAAGCCATTACGCGAGTTCAACGAACTTGTGGAATAAAAGCACAGGTACTTGAAAGGAAACAGTCACGTAGGAGTAGAGAGATCTCAATCAATCACCTGGAAAGCACCGAGGAGACGTGTATTGTTCTTTGTCCAATAGACTTGGTTTCTGACTATTTGCCACCTCGGAGAGTGACCCTTCTAATGGCTGAGCTGGCTGGAGAGAGATGCTCTCTCTTATTTGACGCGTAGCATCAGACTTTGTCCAAACATGCTCGGCCAATTTGAAAGCAGCCACCAGTTCTTTCATGAATGAATGATGCTAACATTCAAATTTGACTTGTTGACTTGGTTTGCTACGTTTGATTTGATTTCGTGCGTGAAAAGACCAAACATCACTCTGAATGTAGGTTCTCTCTCTTGATGTGTAAACTTGGATGGTTGGACAGACTTTTCAGACAATTTTTAAAGAATAAAATGATTATTTTAATAATGAAATCATTAAATTATGACAAGTTTTTTTTTTAAATATTATTGTGTAAAACTATTTTTTCTTTTTTCTTTCCCTTTGAAATTGATGTGAAAAATGAATGGGACTGAAGTTTGACTTGATATTGACGCAACGCAATTCTAGCGTTAGGGCCATGATACTAAAAAGTTATATGACATAATAAATTTAAGGGTCTTTCTCCTAACTACTTTCGTATTTTTTTAAAAATGTCCTCAAATCTTCGTAATAGCTCAATTAAAGAGAATCAAAAGAGAATATTTTTCAATTTTCTGTTATGAAAGTGTGAAATTCCTATAATACCCTCTCCTCTTCTGCCTCAAGTCTTGCAGCTGTCTCCTCCGCCGGCGCCCCCCACCCCAACTGCCTCCTGCCACGACCAGGACAACCTCGCCTCATTCCAAAGCACAAAACAGGAACAGAAACCCAAAGTTGTTTAGTGATTAGTCTCTAATTTTGCATAATTTGTATCACATGTTCACATTAATTTCATATTAAATTCTGCTAATAAATCTTTACTTGCTTGATTCTAGGTCCATGGTGTGCAATGAAGAAGAAGACCCAAAATCACCAATTAATTGGTGATTAAAAGCCTATTAAAGATAGCCATTGACCTAGAGAGCTGATTCTGTGAAAACCAGGGGCTGCAAAGACGAAACCGGGCACAGGACCTGACAGGGGACAGACGGGACCGCGCGCGGCTCGAAGCGCCACGCGCGCGGCCCCAGTATGGCCACGGCCCCGGCTGCGTTTTGGGCCAGGGCCTGTCCCCTGGCCCCCCTCTTCCCTGGTAGCTATAAATACCCCCCTGGGGTTCCAGACCGAAGATATGCAAGGTTTAGGGTAGTTCTCATTTTCCATTTTGTAATTTAGGGTAGTGTAGTGTAGTTTTTCTTCTTCTTCCTCCCTTGTATTTTTCATTTCTTGTAGATCTTGTATTAGGGAGAGAGAGTGGTACATGTTGGGAAGTAAAAGTGCTTGTAATAGAAGGTGACAATCTATGAAAGGTGCTCTCTTACCTTATCTTTGTTTTCTTCTCTCTAATCTCTTTTACATGTGTAGCTAGTCTTTTCTCTCATGGCAACTAACTACTAACCACCAACTTGCTAACTTCTTTTATGATAATCCACATGAATCTAATAGCCTCGTTTTGGCCTTTCTCTTGCAAGAGCCATTGATGGCTCATGATGATGGATCTAACTCTAACTTCCTAACCACTAACAAGCTAACATTACTTTATTTTATGCTTGCTCTTATTGGGTTTTGATGATGTAAGTGTAGCTTGCACTTGTTTTGTTGAGTTGGGATGTGAAGAGTTACATATGGGCTATGCTTTGTAAAGCTCTTGAACCAAGGACTAATGATGGCCAATGATACATGTGAGGCAACTATCACTAAGAGGTAGCGTGTTGGTGGAGTCATTAGTAGTTTATAGCCGTGAGTGTTCTTTGTTTTTCACTTATTTTAGAAATATCAAAAATCACAAAAACCATTTTTTTTCATGTTTCCCACTTCTTCGTATTTCACCGTACCTCTCTTTTCATTCTTTACTTTCTTTTCTTTTCATTCTTTAAAACTTTGAAGAATCTTTAACAAACACGTGAATCAACCGGTAAAGCTTCTATCGCCTCCCGTCCTTGTGGATTCGACTCGTTTTAGCCTCTATACTATAACGGAAGTATCGAGGAAGCCAAAGCACACACACTTTAAATATCCATTTCAAAACATACACTTTTTATGCACGGTTTTACTCCGATCATCTAGCTACACAAAAGGGGGGGGGGAGTGAGAGAGTAAGATGACCAATATATCTTGTTCTCTCTCTCTTTTCCATCACCGCTGCAAAGAATTCAAACTCACCCTTTCTTCACACTCCCTAACCATCTTCAACACCGTCGCCATCGCCACAACCACATTGGTCACCCGAAACTGGTCCACTGCCCCCACCCTCCGGACCTTAAACCTCTATCAGCACTAAAGTCTCCCCCGTCGCCACCCCTTTGATCGAGGACCAGAATCCTAGCACGTGGAAAAGCGGTACCATCACCATCTCCACCGTCTGCTGATCTCGCTAGTCGCCGCAGCCACCATGGCTGTCGCGATCAAGTTCTGGTGGGAGATTACATCCCTCTTGACTGCCCGGACAGGAGGAACGTAGAATCACAACGACATCAGACTGATCAACAGTAACTGAAGGCAGGTGAGGAGAGAGGGGGAGGAGGTCGAGGAATTTGGGGGATTCGAGGAGGACGACAGGAAGGTCAGATGGGAGCTTGGTTGCAGAGGCGATGATGGTGAAGATGATGAAGGGACGGTCGAGGGAGATTTGGTGGGAGGTATCGGCCACGGACGAGGTAGGATTCGCTGGAGAGACCACGACGTCGATGGAAAAGAGGGAGAGGTAGAGGATGGGGCGTGGAGGCTGGAAAGGTAGAGGATGAGGGTGATAAAGCCCTGGAGAGGTTGAGGCGAGATTGGAGGAGGAGGGTGCGGACTCGGGAGAGGAGGTCAGAGTAGTAAAATCACCTAGAGGGGGGTGAATAGGTGACTAACTAATCTAATGATGAATTAATGCGGAATTAAAACTATTTATGCAAACTAAAAACTATTATGCTAAACACACCAAGTATAACACAAGAGTGTAGCCGAATTCCCGGTGAAGGGCTCTGAACTATCTCCTCAAGATTCCTCTAGATAAGAGTTGAGGTGCCGCTTTGGCTCTCTTGGTTGAATACAAGTATGACAAAAAAATCCCAAGCATATATCAATTTAAGCACAAGATATATCAAGCATATAAAGATAAAGGCAATGTAAGCATGCAAGATAAAAACACAAGTGAGAGATAGAGAGAGAAATTGCAAACACGAAAGATTTGTTTCGAGGTTCGAGCACCTGATTGAGCTTAAACCTGCACACAAAATACAAAATTTCAGATCTAAGAATAGGATGTGCAAGGTGCTCATTTCTACCGCAATAGCAAGTGGCTATGCGGATCGTGATCCACAAGGAGGGGCTAGCGATAGAAGCTTTTTAGTAAGTTTTCTTTTATGTTACAAAGTTTGGTTAAAGTTCTCCTTTAGTTCTTTAAAAGAAAAAGAGAAAAATTAGGTTAAAGTTAAGTGAGGAAGAAAGTGGTAGAATGAGAAGGTGGAGAAAAATGAAAAATGATTATTTACAAAGAAATTGAAAATGGAAAGAAGTGGGTGTTGTTGGTGTTCTAAACTAAAGAATAAAAGAAAAGAAAAGAAACTAAAAATTACTTACTTCTTTTGGCCAAACACCTACCTTGAATCTTTTGCAATGATGTTACCTTGAAGCGAGGCGATCAACGTATAGTCCATAAGAGTTGATTCCCGTTTCCTCCACATTATATCATCAAGACGTTGCAAGTATGAAGTGATACAGAATGAAACTCAAAATCCATCGTCATGGGCTATCGGTGGCACTCGCAAAGGCAAGGCTTTTTCGATGCTTTTAGACTCACTTGGATAACAAGTGTACCAAAAGAAGAAAAGTAGAGAAGAAGAAGAAGAACACAAAAATAAAGTACATATAAAAAGGGAACTACAAATTTGATTTATAACAATAAGAGAAAAGAAGGAAATCTTACACCGATGTCATTCTCAGCACAAGCTTTGTTCTCGTTCTCCTATGAAACTCTGATCTCCTCTGATTTACATAAATTAAAACTAAAATTACATGAAAAGAAAAATAAAAACCTACACTACAAAGAATGAAAAACTGGACTAAATCCTATCTCTGTATGATCGTCCACATTTACAGTGAAAATCCTGCCTTTTATAGGTAAAAACCCAGAGGGGGGAGGTGTGAGAAGATAAGGGGAGCAAACGCTCCCTTATCTCGACTAAATAGCCGCGGATCTGCGGCTCTGGCCGCGGATCCGCGGCCTGGCTGTGGCCAGGTGGCCACAGCCGGGGGGGGGTACAGCTCCAGGTTTTGAGATTCAGCTTTATCTGGTTCTGGATTTCTCATTGCAGCTTCTGATTTGACGAAACGATCTTTGATTTGTTGGCTTCAACCGCTTGATTTGGGAGGATTCATTTCAACCGGTTTTCAACCTCTCTGATATACCAAGATTGCCCTGATTCCCTAATTTCAAATTTATTCTTAATTAAATCAGAATTTGGTGGGTTTTTTGGGCTCGTTTCTCTTCACTCTCCTTTAGCAATGGGCCTATAAATAAATTAAACAATAATTAGGAACAAGCAGAGTTTATTTAATAATAAGTATGAGAATATGATAATAAATGGCAATCTTAGCGACCGATCACACCCTCATACCTATCTTTTGCTCGTCCTCGAGCAAAACAACTAAACTATACTAAAAATTATTAGACCACTTTCGCAGGTCACGCGATTGCATTGAGCATGTGCAACAAGCCGTTAAACCTCTAGGTTTTCCCTAGAGGACGAGTTTTGTCTCGTGAGGGTTTTCAGTGGATTACACCCACAAAATCCATAAAGAAAGAGAAACAAAGAGTTAGTATTTTCGAAAAGCATTTTGAAAGAGAAAAATATTTGAAATATAATTGTAAGATTTAAGTAATCTATAAGTTATAGGAAAACTGAATTTTTCATTCCTAAACTTAGTCTCTATTCAAAAATTTGTTATCAATCAAAGTAAGGAGTCAAATTGTACTTCTCATTTAGTCTATTACTTTACCCTAAGTCATATGTACCTTGTGATTGTGAAAATTTTGACTAAGGGTTCTTTAACTCTAACTCTTATGCCTCATTTATTTATATATTATATTTTGTGGTATTATTTCTTAGTTCTATTAGGCTTTCTAATCTGCCAATGTAACGAGCCTTAATCGATGACTCCCAAACCAAACGGATTAGGGCACCGGGTGAGAAAACACCCCAAGGACTTAAGGACTCGAGCAAACAAGGCCACAAAACTAAGGATTTTATTATTTGAACCCCTTTTAGGCGTGAATGCTTATGCTTTATTAGGCACAAATACCCAGCTTAATCAGAGGATTTTTATATATATATATATTTTTTCTCAAACTTATCTAATCATCTTTCGCATAAATACTAAGACTTGCTTAGGCCAAAGCACCTAGCTAATCAATAATTAGATTTGTTCATCTTTCATAGATCTATTTTTTTTTTTTTTCTTTTTTTATATAAGGCATAAGAATCTTGTTTTTGAACTCTAAGTGTGTAAGTGTATGAAGTGTGCATATTTCATTAAGGTAAAGATCAAGACTAAATTACTTTAACAAATTATCTTCCTAACCCTAAAAATCAAACAAATAATCTTATTTTGACCAAGTTTAAGAAATCCTAATTTTGATTTTCCTATTCCTTAAAATTGACTCAATTTCTTACAAAAAATATGTCAAAATATTGTTTCTATTTTCAAAAAGTTTTTAAAAGTAAAGAAAAATGTTAATATTTTTTTTAAAAAATAAAAAGAAAAACCTAAGTTATGTTAGAACCCTCCCCCACACCTGTCTCATGCATTGTCCTCAATGTATGAATTAATGCATAGATGCATGAAAAAGAAGAAAGGGAAGGAAATATTACCTTAAGGTGGTGGTTCCGGTGGTGGTCGATTGGTCCACGAAATGCGGCCCAATCGACTTTTCGTGGAGTTCGGAGGAACCCACCAGAAATCTCTCTAATATAATCCATTAAAATGATGTATCCATGAAGGATTTTTATTAAAAATTTAACCCCATCTAATTTCCAAATTCCATAATAATTTCGGAGTCAATTTTGTCAACCGCCTTGTCCCAAATGGAGTGTGAAAAGATAGAATGACTGACTTGGACTCAGAAAGTACGGGAACTAGTACCGACTCAGGAAAGTGACTAAATCAAGTAAAGGTTCAGGAGTCGAGATTGGTTCAGGAAGTGAGTCCAAATTAAGAAGTTGAAACTCAAGTCCACATTCATTTTCCAACAATGGAATGTGACTTAATATTGGTGATCAAGTTCAAGAATGATAGGTGTGGGAATCAAAACTGACTCTAAAATATTACTCAAGTCGGGTAACAAAACAGGAGTCAATATTGATTCGGGAATTTGAACTGGATCACAGATTTGAGAATCTAGGTCACATTTCTCATTGAGTTCAATTTCATAAAAATGAGAACTTGCCAATTTATCAATGAGACTTTCAAAATTTAAAATTGGTCAAGTTCAATATGATGATCATCAAAGATGGGCAATTCAATTTTATTATGAATTGGCACAGGATCCAATGTTGACTCGGGAAAAAGATTGAAATCAGGTGAAGACACCAGAGTCATAATTGAATCAGGAAGTAGAATTGAATCACTAAGTTGAGGTTCATGATCATATTCATTTTCAAGTTCAATTTCAGGAAAGGGATAACTTGCCAAACTGTCAATGTCACTTTCAAAATTTAGAGTTTGGGCAAGTTCAAATGATTGTGCTGAAATGGAACCTGGTGTCCAAAAACAACATGACTCTTCGGCTCTAACAGAATGGTTACCGACATCAGAACTGGCCAAACGGTGAGAACGTAGAGATTGGACCATCATATCTATGTCATGATTACGAGCGTTTTGAGCCTGAGTCATGGCTTCAAGCATCTTTTCATAGTTGATAGGTTCATCGTTTTGTTTAAAAGATGAAGTGTTATTTTGGAATTGGTGGTGAAATGTGAGTCCATCAGAGATTTGTG
Source organism: Agave tequilana (assembly GCA_038442645.1). Classification (NCBI taxonomy): domain Eukaryota; kingdom Viridiplantae; phylum Streptophyta; class Magnoliopsida; order Asparagales; family Asparagaceae; genus Agave; species Agave tequilana. The sequence continues at coordinate 134,508 of JAVJIF010004502.1, forward strand.
ATTTTGTTTGGACTCACGCATACTCATTTTCAAAATTGATGGTTTTCTATTTGGACTGGTAGAACTGAGTATGAATCTTGAAAATATTGTGGACAAGGTGGATAAGGAGGACAATTTGGTTGAAAATTGAACTCGGGGGAGGTGAATCCCCATTGACTCTGTGAAGAGTTGAAATTATTCTGAAAATTATGGTTATAAGATTGGGGACATGGGTCATGTTGATTCAGATAAGATCAATCCGGCACACTAGATTGGTTAAAGTTATGATATGCCGGGTTGGTAATATCGAAAAAGAGGTTGGTGTGTAATATGGATTACCATTAAAATTGGAAAAATTATTGTTATAAGCCATATCACACAATAAAACACAAACAAAGAAAAAAACAAACAAATAAGCAAACAAAAAAGAAAAAAAATTCTAACCTAAGTTAGGGTAGACCTTTGACCTAGACGACTCCTAACTGGTTAGACTGTCCATAGGAGGTATAATGCAGACTTTGAGCACAAGTTAATCAGTCAGGTCAGGGGAAAGATTGGTGAGAGGTTATCCGTCAAAGACATTCCTTAATTAAGTAACCACAAACCTTCGGGCTTTCGGCCCTAATCCCCTTCTAGACACTGATTTGGCAGGAGTCAAATTCCAACACCTTTCCCCCTTAGGATAATCTCCTAATTGAGTCCCAGATGTCCCTAGGGCCAACGTCTACTTATTTTTAGTTAGGCTAGGGTTAGTGAGGTGAGGAGATTGTTGTGGGGCTAAGGGAGGGTTAATGACTTCCCCACCTTATCTTGTTTATAGGACAAGCCCTTAAGTCAATTAGTGCAGTGTACAAGTATATAGAAAAAAATAACATTCAAGCAATATTTCATACAAGAATGAACTTATACTAAATGCTATGCACACATACCTTGGCTCCAGCACTCTTCAACAGTAAATAAAAATGGAATGAAATAGACACGTGCCTAAATGCAAAGTCTAAATCATTTTTAGCATTTACAATCAACTTTTTACTGTTGTGTTAGAAATATATATACAGTGAGTCAAACAAGGAGATAAATGCTACAGAAATTCAGATTTTCAATTCAGCCAACCTGCAAAAATACAGGTTAGTAGTTCACTCAGTTTTGCCAGGAATGTAGCAAATCTGAGGCTTCTGGGCTCTGCTTTTTTGAGCAGAGTCCAGGGCCACTTATACGTCCACTGCAACAGATATTCCTTGTTGTTAAATCTGTAAAAAAAAACAGAAGAAAGTTAA